>JAUMJL010001031.1:0-430000 GCA_033558185.1 Dromococcyx pavoninus
CCCGCGAGCAGGCGCAGCGGGCGCGTTTTCGCGCGTGCGCGCCGCCATCTGCCCGCTCTCTGCGGGCGCCTCCCGGTCTCCTCGTCCCGTTGTTGTTCCTGCTCGGGATCTCTCGGCGCAGTTAGGATCGGTGCTGCGAGGCCGCCTCGTCCCTTCCCGCGGAGGCAGCAGTGATCTGGGCAGGGCGGTGCGGACCGGCTGGGGCCGGTTCCCCGCGCAGGCGCGCGGCCCCGTAAACAGGAAGCGGCGGCGGGGGACAAAGGGGCCGCGGGGCCAGCGAGCGGGGCCCTGGCGGCGGGAGGCAGGATGGTGCAGAAGGAGGGGAAGGCGGCGCTGGAGGAGCCCCAGGGCAGCCCCCGGCCCCCGCCACAGTGTCCGGGCCCCCCCTTAGAGCCGCCGGGCGCAGCGGGGCCCGGCCCGGCCGGCGAGGAGACCGACACTGAGACCGAGACCGCTCTGGGCTCCCGCCGCTTCCTCTGCGGCGTGGTTGAGGGTGAGGGAGGAGTCCGGTATCCCGGGGAACCAAGAGGTGTTCGGGGGGGGAGGGGGGGGGGGAGGGGAGGGGAGGGGGAATGCTGGGGGAGGGAAGAGGAGGAAGGTTGGAGGATGTAGGAAGGCTCTGTATGTGTGTGCGCGCGGGGGGGGGGGAAGGCTCAGTGTGTGTGTGTGCGCGGGGGGGGTGGAAGGCTCCGGAGTGTGTGTGTGCGCGGGGGGGGGGAAGGCTCCGGAGTGTGTGTGTGCGCGGGGGGGGGGGGAAGGCTCCGGAGTTTGTGTGTGCGCGGGGGGGGGGGGAAGGCTCCGGAGTGTGTGTGTGTGTGTACGCGGGGGGGGGGGGAAGGCTCAGGAGTGTGTGTGTGCGCGCGGGGGGGAGGAAGGCTCAGGAGTGTGTGTGTGCACGCGGGGGGGGGAAGGCTCAGGAGTGTGTGTGTGCGCGCGGGGGGGGGAAGGCTCAGGAGTGTGTGTGTGCGCGCGGGGGGGGGGGGAAGGCTCAGGAGTGTGTGTGTGTGTGCGCGCGGGGGGGGGGGAAGGCTCAGGAGTGTGTGTGTGCGCGCGGGGGGGGAAGGCTCAGGAGTGTGTGCGTGCGCGCGGGGGGGGGAAGGCTCAGGAGTGTGTGCGTGCGCGCGGGGGGGGGAAGGCTCAGAGTGTGTGCGTGCGCGGGGGGGGGGGAAGGCTCAGAGTGTGTGCGTGCGCGCGCGGGGGGGGGGGAAGGCTCAGGAGTGTGTGCGTGCGCGCGGGGGGGGGAAGGCTCAGGAGTGTGTGCGTGCGCGCGGGGGGGGGAAGGCTCAGGAGTGTGTGCGTGCGCGCGGGGGGGGGAAGGCTCAGAGTGTGTGCGTGCGCGGGGGGGGGGAAGGCTCAGAGAGTGTGCGTGCGCGCGCGGGGGGAAGGCTCAGAGAGTGTGCGTGCGCGCGCGGGGGGAAGGCTCAGAGAGTGTGCGTGCGCGCGCGGGGGGAAGGCTCAGAGAGTGTGCGTGCGCGCGCGGGGGGAAGGCTCAGAGAGTGTGCGTGCGCGCGCGGAGGGAAGGCTCAGAGAGTGTGCGTGCGCGCGCGGAGGGAAGGCTCAGAGAGTGTGCGTGCGCGCGCGGGGGGAAGGCTCAGAGTGTGTGTGTGGGAGGGGGCTGTGCGTGTGAGAGGAACGGTGAGGCTGGGAGCGGCTGTGTGTGTGAGAGGGGCTGTGTCTCTGTCTGAGTTCCCATCTGGCGCTGCTGTTTCCCTTTCTATCCCTGTCCGGTGCGGATTCCGCTCTGCGAGGAGGGCAGTGCGGGACTCTGGGCAAGGGCTCCCCGCGCCGGACCAGGTGGGGCAGCTGCCCCCGGGCTGGGAGCTGGGCGCTAGCAGGGAGCGACCTTGGGCGCAGCTGCTCGGCAGGGCGAGGGCAGGCCTGGCTCCCGAGTGCTGTGGCTCACTTGCTTGTACGTGTCTGAAGGGGGAGGTAGGAGAGAAGAACTGCTGTGCGATTATCCCAGCTGTACATGCTGCGAGCCAGAGGCTCAGATTCAGTTTCCTGGGTAGGGAATATATGATTCCATAAACATCTGCTCTGGAATTAATATTAAATGCTCCTTGTTCTGTTAAAAGTGGTATAGCTTACCATTTTAATTGTGCTGTAGAACAGTCCTATCTTTGGCATAGTTGCAGCATTGAAAAGGCTTGAATTGTTGCAGAAGCTGCAAAGTAAAGGGACTCCCTTTGTGTTTCTTAGATAGCTACAGAATTTTTCTGCATTTTTGACAGGTTGGTTAAGGTAGGTGGTTGAAAGCTAGCAGGAAAAATGGTTGTTCCCAACTTAATAGTTGTTGTGGAATTGTTCTTATTTCCTGTGGACTGCTATTATTTCTGCACCTATAAGGAATCTTCAGGAGGAGGAGAAAATGATTGACAGATGAAATGGAGAGTGAAACGGGCAGTTTATCAAAGTCAGTAGCTGCATTGCTAGCAGAATGCCTTTTGTTCATATCTTAAAAAGAAAAAGCCTTTTGGCTCCTGCAAATGTCTCTGTGGCAAGTGCCCTAGGCCCAGTTAATGCCTTTATTTTTTAGCACTTGATAGGTCTTAAACACGGTCAGTGTGGAGAGAGGTGTCTACTTTTTTTAGTGGACATAATTCTGTGAAAATAGATGCTGAATTAAAAGGCTTTGGGGTCTGATAACCGTGAACAGAAATGTGTTTCTGCCAATACACCTGTTCGTCCAAGTTTATATGGGAACCACTGTGTATGCTGTAACCATTCTTGTCAGTTACATGGTTGATCTCCTCTGTGTATATTTTGGTGCAGGTGTTCTAGACTGTACTGTGCATAAAACAAAGTAAGAAAATGGCCTCTGCCCAATGAAGCAGTCTAGCACTTGTTAGGAGTTACCAATCTGACATTAATATGTGTGCAGGAAAAAAAGGAAAAACAACTCCAAACCAACCAAAAAACGAAAATCCCCATTGGTGGTGAACGAGGTAAACAGAAGTGGATGAAAACATTTGTCTGTTTAGTGACTCAAGATATATGGGGCAGGGATTAACTTCAGAAGTGTAAATAAATACTTAAACATAGTGCAGGCCAGAGGTATGTTGAGATTAAAGCAGTGTTGGAGAGTTTTGATCTTCTGTAGAAAAACGGGGGTGGAATTGGCCAGATACTGGCTGTGCACTCATAAGAATGGGAAGAGGTTTTGATAAGATATCAAATTCACTGTTTTGGGGAGTAATAAGGTCTAAGAGTACCGGATACAGAACTCTGGTACACTAAAAGCCAGGATATCCTGGAGGCAGTGTGATGGAGAACTGTGGTAACTGGGATGAGGTGTTTGGCATGGTCTGTTTGTATTAACTTGACACACAGTCTTGAGGGAGTAATACAAAACCAGGTTGATTTTAAATTAGAAAGATCAAGAACTGTCATCAGCTGGCAATATTAGTAATCTAAAAAATGTGGTGACAGATGGAAAGGTACTGCTTTAGATTAGCTTGTTCTCTTCAGTCTTATTTAATTAGTCTTCGTTATCAGATTTTCCTAGGCCTGTGCTGTGCTTTAGGCTAGTAGGTCTGAAACAGCAGCATCACAGGCAGAATAAAAGTGTTCTGGATGAGGTCTGAGACATAGGTGGTATGAGTTGGTGTTGCAGTCTGTCATTCCTTTTGTGGGTTGTCGAGCTTCCTTAGGGCAGCATTGGTCACAATTAGGTAGCACTAGTGAAAATGAGAAAGTTGTTCTGGGTGAAAGGAACTGGGAGATTTTCGTGCCTCACAATTCCTGTCTTGTTTGTTTCTCTGTTTGACTGTCCTCAGTTTGTCACTGGTGGCTTGTGAGGAGTAGTTACTCAGCTTTGCCACCTCGTGGTGCCAGTTAGTCTGACATCGCTCTTTGTGAGACTAATTCTTAAAACTGGAGCCTGCTTTCACCTTATATGTTGTTCACTTAACAAGCAACTGAAATACTTGCTAGTTTATGGAAAATACTTCAGTTGCATCAGTTTTTGAGCTTTAAAAGGTCATAGGAGGGTGGATTTGACCTCAACAAATCGCATATTTACAGATTTACAATGGTGAATGGCTCTGGAAGTGAAGATATTGTCTACCATTTGAACTGATGTTCTGTGGGGTGACATGAGCTTTGTGTATTAGCAGCATCATTCATCACTGAGTGGCTGTGCTGTTTGAGAATAAGAACTTATTAAATTTCAGTGTTATTTTAGTCTCTGGTCTTTGCACAGACTGCCAAGCTGAAGCTTTGTTTTGAAGTACCCACTTGTGGTTGAACTGTTTGCACATAGCTCTAAGTGAATTTATTTGACTAAGAGTGCACTGAGAGTGCTTTTTAAAGTATTCTGTTTCAAGAATGGAAGGATTAGATTTAAAACCAGAAGCTGTTACAATTTCTGTGGGATTTCATGACTTTGAATACGTAATCTTCTAAAATCACTTGTGTAGATGCTTTTACATGATTATTCAAAAGCATAGTTTTAGCTTGTAAAGATGTGGGAATTATAAAGTGAGCAATCATCTTGCAAGTTCATTTTTATAAGAAACCCGTGAAACTGAATAAAAGGAATCCAAAGCATTTTGTTGGCTCCTTTTCACATTTCTTTTTAATTATACATCATCTACATCAGAATGTATTTACGTACTCTGTGTGCGTATTTAGTGTTGTAATCTGTGTCACTGTTTAAGCATTTTTGAACTGGTAAGTATTTTCAGGTGTCTTCAGTGTTCACATTACAATCAATTCTCTTATCGGTGTGTGGATTGATAATTTAATTAGGTTATGTCTGTTCAGTCCACTCATAATAATGATGACTTGACTTGTTAAGGGCATATGTTCAGGAGTACTGTTTGGATTCTGAAAATTAATTGTTTTAGTGGCCAAAATTATAAAACCATAGATCATAAGAAATGAAATCAATTATAATTACATTTTAAATGTTGGTCAGTTTAGGCTGTTACAATTTTGTAATGCTGTCTAACTTGTGGTTAGGTTGTGGGTTTGTTTCCCCCCACCCTTTCCTGGTTTGGGAAGCTTTTTGATGAATGTAGCAGAGGAGGAAGAAAATGCTGGGTTGTAATATAACATTTCACAGAGCAGGCATAATCTAACATCTAAATGAATAATTTTAATCTTACTTCCCGTAGGATTTTATGGAAGACCTTGGGTTATGGAGCAGAGAAAAGAACTTTTTAGAAGGCAAGTCATACTTCCTCTTACTGCAGCACATTCCATCACAATATAATCATGATCTTGCACAGTAAGAACTATTGTTCTAACTTGAATTAGTGTTTTGCCTCATCAGTATTCTCAGAGACTCATATTCGTCTTTCCATCTTGCCTAAACCAAATTTGTCCAATATCAGTTGTGTCGTAAAGTTATTGTGGCTTAATAGTATAGCACAATGTTCAATGAAAAAAAAAAGATCATGTAGAAGAATTGGAGTTAGATCAAGTAAAATGTAGAATTCCTGAATTTATAGACTCTTCTCCTAATGAATTAGTTTTTTCCTATGTTTATAGACTTCAGAAGTGGGGACTAAATACATACCTGTATGCTCCAAAGGATGACTACAAGCACAGGATGTTCTGGCGAGAAATGTACTCAGTGGAGGAAGCAGGTAATTGCTTCTATTTCCCTTTTGTGGTGTCTATAAGTAGCCTTTTGAGTGAACAGGTCGTTGCTGCACGTGCTTGTGTGTGTTTAATCACAGCAGCCGTTTCCAAAGGTGAGAGGTTTTGTCTTTAATTTTTTTTCCGGGGAAAGTTTGCTCAAAATTATCCCTCTGGCTCTTTGACATCTGGGGCAGATTTTGAAGAAGAAATTATTTGCTTCAGAAAAGAAAAGAAATTGTTGGGTTGAATAGCATGCCTTGTTATGTGATTCATTAAGTGCTTGTCTCAACAAAGAAAGTACCAGGTAGAAAGGCAGCTTCTGACCACTTAGGACATTAAAGACCAGTTTAAGCTGGTGTGAGGCTTTCCATCCACCTTTGGCATTTATGGGATTCACAGTATTTTATTAGCCTGTGGGTTTTATAATTTTCCTTGGGTGAGGAGAAAAATGGTGCTTGCTTGATTTTAAATAATCCTTCTTGGAGGCCCCTTTGAATCGCTGCAGGAATATAATCTAAAGGATACTGCAAGATAATTGCCAAAAACAACAAAGATCACTAAATATTCTAAAAATAATTATCTTTTCATTTTATGGAAGATTAAGTTTGAAGTTTGTTTCTTAAAGCAACTACTTTGCACAGTCATATTAAAAAAAGCCCCTTTTCAAGTGCCCTGAGCTCCAGTGCTATGAACAGTATGTGAATTAGTCATGCAGGGTGGTGTTACTACATTGAATTGGCTCTTAGTACGTGTGACAAAAATGGGAAAGTGAGTAATAATTCTAGAGCTGTTGGTGTACATAATGTAAATCCACGTTTGTCTTACAACATTGAGATAAAGAGAATTTTTCAAATAACATGGAAAATAACAATACAAAGGCAGTTGTTACATAGCTTTTGACATAATTTCTGAGAACTCTTCTGAATAATTTGGTGCTCTTTACTGTATTAGTTTTAAGCAATTCCAGCATCATCATCATCACTATTATAGCAGAGTTATCTACATTTTATAGTTTTCTTATAATGTCAGAGATGAATTTTTTTAAAATTATTAAATTCTTCTGAACTATTTGCATTTGATTTCCAGAGCAGCTCATGACTCTAATATCAGCTGCACGGGAACATGAGATCGAGTTCATCTATGCAATCTCGCCGGGGCTTGATATCACCTTTTCCAATCCTAAAGAGGTGTCCACATTGAAACGCAAGTTGGACCAGGTAAATGTGACAAACTTACCACTGTTGCAGTGCTATTTAATTTGAAGACTTCGGTATGTTGCTCACTCTTGCAGCTTTTCGCTAGCTTTCAGCACTAGTGTTAGTTTGGATACCTCTGAACAGTTCCAATGGGTTTGTTCAGGTTGTAATGCAGAAGTGGCCAGTGATAATCTAGATTTAAAAATACCCCAAACCTCTCATCTTTTATTGGATTATGAAGACTGTTCTTGGGAGCTTGTCTTCAGAGTATTTTAGGGCCTTGAAGCCAAGATGCATTTCTAAAGCAAGAACTCTTAACCACAGTAAACGCCTTTGGAGGCAGACCTGACATGCACATCTTCTTTGCTCTCATAATTGACCTTGTTCTCCTTTGTCGAAAAGCTGTTACAGAGTTAGCTTTTTTCCAGCTGTCTGCCCAGTGAGATAGGCTTTGGGTTGTTAAATCTGGAACAGATTGCATGTCTTTAGAAGTTTAATCTTTGCAAGAAGCAGAGCAGTGGGTCAGGGATAGGCATTCATTGTGAACAGATACCAAAGTCTGCCTCCCCTACCTTCTCTCCCCCATTCCTATAGCTTTTCCTTATAAAAATTCTATGGTTTTATTTAAAAAGCAAATAAAAATAACTGAAATTTAAACCTTTTTTCTTGTCTCTTATATTAGGTTTCCCAGTTTGGCTGCAGGTCTTTTGCACTGCTATTTGATGATATCGATCACAACATGTGTGCAGCAGACAAAGAAGTTTTCAGTTCTTTTGCTCATGCTCAAGTCTCAATCACAAATGAAATTTATCAATATCTAGGAGAACCAGACACATTCCTTTTCTGTCCTACAGGTAAAATGAGATTAATCATTTAATTCAGCCTTAAAGGAGGGGACCTGTTGGTTTAATGTTTAACCACTGCTTCAAGGAATATTTTGGGTTTGGTTGAAGAAATTGACTTGCAAAGAAGTGTTCAAGTACCTCAATATGTGCAGGGTTTTTTCTTGATCTAAACATCTGAAAGGCTTAATGCCAAGCAAAGAATGCAGCTTAATGGAATGGTTCGATGGTTTGAACTGAAAAGTAGGTTAAAGGGAGGCTTCTATTTTAATTTTACCAAAATCTTTTTGCTTCTTCATCTGGTTAGCTGCCAGTTTCTTAGAATTTTCTTAAACTGGAGGTACAGTGCAGTCTGTGCTCACTTCTGTCGTTGCTACATCTTTTTAATAACATTACCCACTTTTGCTATTCACTGAGTTGCTTTATTTGTTTATTTGTTGAAAAATAAGATTACTTGCACTTGGGTCCAGTTACTGCTTTTCAAATTGCAAACTTCCTCTAATATAAGGGAGAGAAAACAGTGTTGTGGATTGTTGCAAGGAAAATGCAATTCAGTAGCAATGTTATCATCGTTAATTTGTTTGTCCCATTACCCTGGAGTAGTTTGGTTCTGTTGCAGATCTCCTCTTTAACTTTAGAGAGACATATGTTCTGGTGTTAGTATTTTTAGGTATTTGCACGTAATCTGTCTGAGGGTTGCTAGTCCTCTTGCATATTGTCTGCTGTTACTTGTCCTTTTTAGGAACTTAATTATTTTTTTCCTAATTTTGACATTTGAGCAATTTTAAATATTAAATTCTCTGTTTCCTTTCTGATTGTTATGCTGAGTATCATTCATAATGTCCTTTTTGTTTATACTTTAGACTTTTGGGCCTTTCTTGATTAATTTTGTAGATGTTTCTCTTCTCGAGTGGTATTATTCTCTGTATGTTTGTGGGACAGTGGGTGTGTTGTCACATGTGTGCATCGTTCCACTAACAGTGACATTCTGTCTTCCTATGCAGAGTACTGTGGAACTTTCTGTTATCCAAATGTTGCCCAGTCACCGTATTTACGGACGGTAGGAGAAAAGCTGCTCCCTGGAATTGAGGTGTTATGGACAGGTAAAAATTGCTTGGTTTGTGGTTTGCTTTTTTTTTTAATTAGCTGTTGGTCTTAAAAATGTTTCTCATAAGAACTTAATAAAATAAACTGTCCAACTGCTTGGGGGTTGAATATTAAAGTATTTGCAAAGCGCTCTGATTATTCTGTTTCACTCTTAGGTCCGAAAGTTGTATCCAAAGACATTCCAGTAGAGTCCATTGAAGAAGTTTCTAAGATTATCAGGAGAGCACCCGTTATCTGGGATAACATTCACGCTAATGATTATGATCAGAAGAGGCTTTTTCTTGGGCCTTACAAGGGTCGGTCAACAGAGCTCATCCCTCGACTAAAGGGAGTTCTGACCAATCCAAACTGTGAATTTGAAGCCAATTATGTTGCTATTCACACTCTTGCAACCTGGTACAAGTCAAACATGAATGGAGTGAGAAAAGATGTGGTGATGAGTAAGTATGCGTAACTGTTCGCTGGCATCTGTGCTTAACCATATGTCGTATTTTTTAATTTTTTTTAATGATTTTAGCCTTTCCTTGCCAACTTTTTAAGATCACCTAGCATATTCTGTCTCATAAGTAAATGGCAGTTGCCTGAAAGGTAACAACCATCTAGATTGTTTTATGGACTTCCTGGGAGGTATCTATAGCACATGCTATCAGGGAGTTTCTTAGTCTTGAGACGTATCTGTGGCTATGTAAGAAGCACTCTCAGCAATCAGTTTTATTGCCCAAATTTGACATAAGAATCAATGGATTTGATTTCATTTGAATAGAAGCAGTTCAGATCAAAAGAGGAACTCTGAATGCTAGAATACCTACATTCTGCATGCTCTGTTGACATTGATGATGACTATAGTTTCCCTTTTTGTCTGATTAAGATGTATTGCTTTGTCCTTCTTTGTGAAATAAGGCTGTTAGAGGGTTCTTGAATGCCTTGTCTGACAACTATTTTTTCATTTTGTATGAACCTTGCATGACTTTTTACAACTTGTCTCTGTAGCTGATACTGAAGACAGTACAGTTTCTATCCAGATTAAATTGGAAAATGAGGGAAGTGATGAAGATATTGAAACAGATGTTCTCTACAGCCCACAAATGGCCCTGAAGCTGGCCTTAACAGAATGGTTGCAGGAATTTGGGGTACCTCAGCAATACAGCAGTAAGTTTGATCTGGTATAGTTCTGGGGTTGGTAGAAAAATGGGGTTAAATGTTCAGTGCTTGCATTTCAATTAAAGCTATTACAGATCCTAGAAACTTGTATACTTCTCAGTCGGAAGTATTTTCTACCTTACGTATTGGGGAAACTCAAAGAGTGCTTGGCATTCTGCAGTGTGGCTGTAGTTCTCCAGCTGATCACCAAGAGCAAACTTGTTGTATGATCCTATGACACTTATGATACAAGACAGGAAAGAGTCTGGATCTTGCTACTAATCCCAGTTGTTACGAGACTTCCATTCTTGAATTTGGTGTTAAATTACTGTACACATCAGTTCTGCCCCATAAGAATCTATTCTTCCAGTTGTTTTTAGATTTATTTTTCTGAGTTTCTGTGTACAGAATCCAACTGGGTCCCATCCAGCAATGGGAGCTTTAGAGCTGAGGTAAAACCTCTTCTTCTCAAATTTGAGGTTGAGGTGGTCAGGATACCCTTCTCTGATAACTGACGGTGGAATGGAAGAACCTCTTTTGCACCAGAAAAGAGCTGAGAGGAGTTATCTTCTTGAACTGTAGGATTTTGGTTCTTTCTCAGATTCAGCTGCAGCAAAAACATTGTGTGAGAAGTAGTAATTAAGGTGTCATCTTCCTCCATTTCCACAGAATAGTTTAGGTTGGAAGGGACCTCTTGGCATCTCTGACTCTGAGCACGTTGCGCAAGCAGGGTGAGTTTAGATTGCCCAAGACCACGTCCAGTCAGATTTTGAGTAGCTTCATTTTCCTGGGTTAAAGGCATTTCTGCAGTTGATTCATTTAAGCTTCAGTCCTTGTATTTTGAAGTGTGCTCTATGTCCAAGTAAAAATTTAACAAGTCAGTTGATGCAGATGAAAAAAGTGAACTTCTAAGTTTTTATTCTGATGGCGTAGTCAGAAGTGCTGCTGACAGCACATGAACATTAATCAACTTTCGTATCTTTTTGCCCATCCTGTCATTGCTTACCAGTTATGTGGAGAGGAAACTTGCAAAAAACGAAGTCAATAAGTAGTTAGAATTCCAATGACGGAAGTGAACAGATAAAGTACCAGAAGGAAGCTGTGCTATTTGGTTGCTGTGGCGACAGAATTATCCATGGTTTGCAGTATTTGCTGATTTGAATGTTAGTCAGACACTGGAAACTCTAAACTTGTTTCTTCTTATTCTCAGGTAGGCAAGTGGCCCACAGTGGTGCTAAAACTGCCGTAGGGGATGTAGGGCCTCTGGTGGCACCGTCCTCTTTAAATGCAGCAACTGTGGTTACCACAGTTTACCAAGAACCCATCATGAGTCAGGGCGCAGCGCTGAGCAGTGAGTCACCGGCCTTGGTGAAGGAGGAAGAGAAGAAGCAATCTGATGAGGAGCCGATGGACATGGTGGTGGAGAAACAAGATGACACAGACAAGAATGCTAATCAGATACTGACAGATATTGCTGAAGCCAAGATGGCAGAGGAGTTGAAGCCAATGGATACTGATAAGGAGAGCATAGCGGAATCAAAGTCCCCAGAGATGTCTATGCAGGAAGACTCTGGTAGTGACATTGCTCCCATGCAGACCGATGAGCAAGTTAACAAAGAACAATTTGTGCCTGGGCTGAATGAAAAGCCTCTCTACACAGTAGAACCAGTGACTTTAGAGGACTTGCAGCTTCTCGCTGACTTGTTTTACCTTCCTTATGAACATGGTCCCAAAGGTGCACAGATGCTGAGAGAATTCCAGTGGCTCAGAGCAAATAGCAGTGTTGTCAGTGTTAATTGCAAGGGAAAGGATGCTGAAAAAGTGAGTGTGAATCTTGTTTCTCTCCTTTTAAATCTAAATTCTGAACAATATTGGCTGATGTCTGTGATAGAATTCGGTGTTCCACTTCCTGAAAGCTGAAGGGTAGTATATAACTAACTGCAGATTCCTCCAGTGGAATCTACTGTTTTAAGCCCTGTAGTGCCACATAACTATGAGGGCAGTCTGGTGTCTGCATTTGACCAGCAATCCCTGGACTGGCCTCACTTCTAACAGCTGTAGAGAATTCCTGTGAGTCATGTGCAGTGTGGTAGTCCATGCTATTAAAATGAAGTAATGAATTGTATAGCCTTCCTCCATATTTAGAGTGCACCTCCTCCCTAGAAGGCTATGTTTGATCTTGTGGATCTCTTGCCTCCATTCATAGATAGAAGAATGGCGTAACCGAGCAGCCAAGTTTGAAGAAATGTGCAGCTTGGTGATGGGAATGTTCACTCGCCTCTCCAATTGTGCCAACAGGACAATCCTTTATGACATGTACTCCTACGTCTGGGATATCAAGAGTATTATGTCAATGGTGAAATCTTTTGTGCAGTGGTTAGGTAGGTGCATTGGGAGCCATTATAATCCTGGATAGTCTATTTTTTTTTGTTTTGTTTTTTAATTAGCCCACGGGGAAAACAAAGTATTAAGCAAGTGTGTTTTCTCGAACATGGGGTCTGGTTTGACCCTGTTTTAAAGGATTTCCTGTCTCACTATTTGAAGCAATGCTTGCTGTGAATTTGCTTTGGTATTATATGTGAAGTCTGCTGGATCCTTAAGATTGGAGACCTTGATTTTCTTCTTGGGCTAATGAAACTTGAATCTCATCTGACACGTAAGTGTTGACTTTACCTTACTCTTGACTGAATGCACACTGGACTGTGCCATGTAACTCCTTGGATACCCTGGTGTATGATTGGAAATGACACTACAAAATGTGACCACATCAGTCATCTGCTGCTTGCTCTGTCTTGATAATATTATTGCTGTCTTCAACAGAACAATTGTAGAAGCAACCTTTCATTGGGCCTAGCCAGGAGGAAGCTGATCCTCCCAGCCCTGTGCGCATGCGAGCTTTAGCATAAGGCTATTCTGGTGCAAAATGATTTCCTTTAAACACATTCCAAATTGATGATTTTTTTTAATTACTTCTGTTTTTTCTTTTTTTTGTTGTTATTGGGTGGAAAATGTGGAGCTGTCTAGACAGATTTAGTCTGAGACTTAAACTGAGCTTGAAACAGTTGTTTTTTTAATGTACGGCATTTTGGGGTTTTTTGTTGATTGCTTGCTTTTTCTTTTCTGAAAGATATTTGAGGGATCCTACGTTGGCTGATAGCACCAGCATGGCCTGTGGGTAATTCTGGTGACCTCATTTCACTTTCAGGTTTCAATCCAGCTGTAAGGAATATGCTCTGGACTTGTTTGACATACACAGCAGGCAGCAAAGCTGATGGTCTCATGTCACTTTTTTGTAGCTGTCACAAACCTCACAGTGGTTAACCATTACACAACCATCATCTAGTTCTAATGTTTGGATTGTCTTTAAATGATATTCTTAAACACTGGCAGGTTTAAGCAGGGATAGAGAAGACCTATTAAGTCATCAAGTCAGTTTGTGCTGAGCAACTTCATAAGGTTTAACAAGTTTAAGTGTTGAGCCTGGCGCTTGGGACACAACAACCCCATGCAGTGCTACAGACTTGGGGAAGAATGGCTCGAAAGCTGCCTGTCAAGAGAAGGCCCTGGGGTTGTTGGTTGACAGCTGGCTGTATATGAGCCAGCAGTGTGCCCAGGTGGCCAAGAGGCCATTGGGCCTCTTGGCCTGTATCAGAAACAGTGTGGCCAGCAGGACAAGGGAAGTGATTGTGCCCATGTACTCGGCACTGGTGAGGCCACAGCTCGAGTACTGTATTCGATTCTGGGCCCCTCACTGCAAGAAGGACATTGAGGTGCTAGAGCATGTCCAGAGAAGAGCAGTGAGGCTGGTGAAGGGCCTGGAGAACAAGTCACGAGGAGCAGCTGAGGGAACTGAGGTTGTTTAGCCTTGAACATTGTAGTATATTAATGTCTCTGCCTAATGCTATTTTGAAAGCTTTAGATTGTGCATTTTTAAGACCAGTGTAACACAACTCCCCCAGCTTTACTGTCCTTGCTGTTTGTTGACCTTTACTTAGAAAGAATTCTCTTGTTTTTGATAACGTGTTTAAAACTCCAGGCCAAACCCTTATAAAGAGGACAGTGATTCTTGTAGTCTCTAAACATTGAGGGCCCAACTTAAGACTGCATTTCAGAATTATCAAACTGCCTGCTGATTTTAGCCAAAATTGTCTTCAGTTCTTAATGTCCCGGTAAAGTTGGACCCAAGTCTTTAAATGCATCAAATATTTGGAATAGTTCACATTAGAAGTCAACTTTGTAAATATTAGCTCTTAACTTTTGAGTACTGGAACAGAATAGTGCCCAACCGGTATCAGGCAGTTGAAAAATTAGTTCCAAGAGATTTTCAGGTGTACAGTTTAATACTCTTATGCTAACAGTGCTTCTGTGAGAGGGGATGTTTTTGTCTTCAGCTTGGATTTTATCACTAGAGTAAATGCACATAAAGCAAATGTCTCTGATAAAGTGCATTGTTATGTAAAGCTAAGTATGTTACAAATCCAAACAAATTAGTTTTCACAACGGTGTGCTCAATGGTCCACTGAATGTTCATTTTCTTCACCTCTCCTCCCAAGTCCAGCTAGCATTCAGTCCCTTAAATTAGTGTGGCTATACAGTACTATGGATTACTAATGAATTCTATTGTCTTCTTCCCCATTGTGTACAGATGGGAGAATCCTCAGCACAAGTTTCTACTGCTATTGGATGGACAGCGCCAGATGTTCACAGCGCGTCGTCATTATTTAATTAAAATGGAAAGGTTTTGTCTGTGAGGCAGCTCAGATAGATTAGATGTTCAGTAGGCATGAACTGAAGTCACATTTGCGCAGCGACTGAGGCATTAACTATGTTTTTCATTTATACAGCTCTTCATTCACGCAGCTCTTTACTGTAATAATTGGAAGTGCTAGTTAAGTTGTAGTCTCAAAGGACAGACAGATACTGTCTTCCAAGTTGTTGACTAAATCTGCTTGCGAAAGGGTATCTTTTTAAGTGAGAATTCTAGTATGTGAGAGTAAACCAAATTCAAATTCTGGTTCTTGGATCATTTCTGAAATTTACCATAATTAGTAGTTTGTATTTAACATATATTCCTAAAATCTCATAAATGTCAAACTTGGTACACTTTGGGACTCTCTGACTAGCACAACATACTTGTCTGTACTGATCTGAGACTGTTACTTGAACAGGAGGTAGATTGCTGTCCACAAAAGGAAAAGAGTATTTGCGCTGCTCATCTTGTCAGAAAACTAGGCGAGTAACTGAAATCTCCACTCCAGATACCTTGTTTCCCCCCCCCCCAGGCTTGTCATTTATGATATGTGTTGTTTATGTCAGTTGGTGAAGGCTGTGGTGCCTTGCTGACGGAATAGTACTAAAAGTCCAATGGCTAGTGGAAGTGTCCCTTCTGAAGCAAGTGTAAACTACAGCTGAGCACTTCAGTGGGCCTGCTGTGGCTGCTCAGCATGGACCCTGGTGCATCTGATATGCTTGAAGAAAAAATCGAGATGGTAAAAAGCAAAGCTAGTATTATCTGTGACCAACAGGGTGTATGAATTAAATTATGAGTTAATTCCAGTTAACACTACTTAGCGTTTTAACGTACCAGCAGTGTTACGAAGGTGCGGCCTGGGTTATGTAATCTGCGCAGTCTCTTAAGAATTACTGTTTTATACAACTGTTCTGGCTGCCTGAACTGTTCCAGACTATTTGAATATATTGCCAGTCCTAGTTTTCTGACAAGATTAGAAACAATTATTACTAAAATGTGACTTCAGAAAGGTCCATTTTTTTCAAGGGGCTGTGATAATGGCATTTGTTTAAAATTTACAACAATAGCTATTGAGCCATGTAGCTTCCAAGATGTCATCTTTTCATCAATTAAATAGGAGCTTCTGTCACAAATAAACAAAAAAGAATGTCTGGGAAGCTTGCATAATCGTACATGGCAATGCTCTTGTGCCTTCTGATCTGAAATGAGGTGTGTTAGCTGAATCACCTCACCTGTTCTTAGACTGGTCTGTTATAGATAATGAAAAATTGGAATGCTGCAATTGGCAGGCAAGCACAAAATCTTTATAAATCATACATTATTACAGCCTCCTCCCCCAAGCCCTGGATTCTAGCTCAGTTAGAGAGCTTTTTCCACAAGTGTGTATTAGCTTTTTGGACATGTTAGACACCCAGGAAATCCCCCTTCTCGTAACATTCTCCGCTTGGATCTGATCTCAACAGGGTGTCGTAGTCAATCTTCAGCACAGTTCTTAAGTGGAGACCAAGAACCCTGGGCCTTTAGAGGTGGTCTAGCAGGAGAGTTCCAGGTATCAATATGACTTCACAACTGAATGACATTTTCTTTGTTTTATGAGAAACCTTTTGTTGCACATCAGAGGTCTGGAAGGATTGGTCTGCCGAAGGCTTTCTGGTCCAAAGCCCATTAGCCTTACAGCTTGGTTTAAAATAATTTTCCTCCCCTTTCTACAGTAATTTCTCAAGGAGATGCTGCCTGTCCCACGCGCATGCGAAGCGCAGCGGCTTTAGTTGTACATTTCACATTGTTTCTTTGCAGGTCGCACAGCATTTTTATCTGCGCCCGCAATTGCACAATGCGCGCATGCTTGTCTGCCGATGGGAATTCCATGAGCAAAAGGGAGAGTCATCCAAATTTGGTTCCTAAAGAAAGCTGTATTGCACTTTGTTGCAAAGATTTCAGTTGGCAAATATTCTCAAATCGCTGTTTATGCCATGTTCAAATTTGTTCATGGATTTTTCAGGTGCTGTACTTTTCCCCCCTCACAGGTGCTCTGCGCGCAGCAAATTGAGTCAGCGCATTGCTTTTGGGATAAAGTGTCTCCTCTGGCCAGTTAACCCTCTTCAGACCAAACCTTTCCTCCTGACATTCTATGTTCTTATACAGAGACAGTGTAGCTATGATTGGTTAAAACTATTTTAAAGCAGATAAGATTAAGAGTCTCTTAATGTGCTGTTTCAATTGCATATTTTAAAATACCAATTGGATATTTTCTATTCAAATAAGGTCTTGCATTTGTAAAGCATACCAACCCCACCTTCTTCTGGGGTGCCTGCAAATAGCAAATGTTAATTTGGGAGTCTGCAGTGCACACCCAAAAGTGATGGGTTTTGTTGTTCCTACAGTCATATTAAATATTTTGTTTTCACAGCGATTGCTGCCTATTGATGGGGCAAATGACCTCTTTTTTCAACCACCTCCATTAACACCCACTTCCAAAGTGTACACCATACGACCCTACTTTCCCAAAGATGAGGTAACCGCTTTTGATGCTTGTCACTGTTGTTGTTCGTGATGCTTTTCCTTTTGTGGTAGCATGGCACTGGTTACTGCCGAATCCCTTCGCCCCCTAATGAAAAAAAAAGTCCCGATATCTTGCACAAGGCAAAAATACAAGCTTACAGGAGAGCTAAGGTTAAGCGAGTTGCCTGTTGTTAAATATCATGCTCTGCCATGTCTTTATTGCCCGTCTTTCACCCTGCCGCTTTTTTTAATCTGAGCGCCTTCCCTGTTTCCGGAAGGCAAGTTTAAGCTGTTCACTCTGGTAGAGGAATCCTTGCAGTGGGGACGTGTGGAGATTAACCTTAGGGGTGGGCATGTATACCCATTCATTCAGTAATTATTGCGTTAGCTGCTGGTATTCTCAGAGCTGCGTGGGCCGAATGTTGATACTGGGTCTTAAAATGTAGCTGGAAAATGGGGTGGTATTTCACCCATTCTTATCATCTTGGTGACAATTGCAAACTTTTTGGTCTGACTTTGGAATAATTGTCAGATCTGCTTTGGAGTGTTTGATACTTTGAAACCAGGAATTTTATTTAAATCTTTATTGATGAGATTTTTTTTTTTCCACTGAACAGCTCTGTAGTGTGGTTTCATTCTTGTTAGCTTAGCAGGTAGGATACTCGAAACTGATATATCAACCAAGAGTTAGTTAAGGTTCATTATGGATGCAGTTTATAAGCAATATAAGTATTAATGAGGTGAAACATGTTTCCTTTGAAACATAAGTATCTAGGTTGAGTTGGCAGCAGCTGAAAGGAATCCTGATTTTGAAGGCAATCAGGCATAGCTAGTGCCTGGAGATGTGTCCTTTACCCTCTGCTTGTGGGCTAACTGTCCTACACTGTTCTTAGGAGCAGTAAAGCAGCCTTTTCCATATCTTAGTGCAGGACTGTACCGAAGCTGGTTTGTTCCTTTGTAGACAGTGGAACTGGTATTTCTAAGCTACACAGAGAGTTAGTGATACAACTAAAAATGCAGTCAAAGAGTATTTCTGGTGAGGAGTTGTCCCCTTTTTATGACAGCAGCTGGAGTCCTGTCAAATGCAAAACCTTTTTCTTGACCAGTATAACTTCGAAAAGTTCACTCTTTTAAGGAGACTCAGTCGAAAGCCTTTTAATATGTAGAAACTTAGGGTGTGTCTGTCCTTTGCAGTGGTTCAACTGTTGCCCTTGAACATTGGAGATTTTGAAAGGGGACTTTGTAGCATGGGTATTGATCTTCACTAGGTGTTTGATAACTAACCTTCAGGATTAATCTTGTGCTGTTGCGATGTGGAGGAGGTTGACCTCCAGCCTTTCCTTCCCAGAACTTCAACCTAGCTGCCATGTTTTTCATGGGCAACTTTAGGAGTTGCTTTCGGAGAGGGAGAGGAAGATAAATCCTTTCTCATGGACGGATACTCTTGTTCTGTGTAACTTAATACCTATCAGTATTAATTTACTGTGGAGCTGTTGATGAAATCTCTCTAAAACAAAGCTATTAGCTTTTGAATGTGACTAATGACCTGAGATCATCTCTTCTCTCCTTTTAGGCATCTGTATATAAGATCTGCCGAGAAATGTATGCTGATGGAGCTGATCAACCCTTCCATAGTTTACCAGATTTAATTGGAGACAAGTATGTATTGGGAATGATCTACCGAGGTGGTTCTAAAGGATTAAACCTTGAGACTGTATTTAATTTGACTTTTTAAAAGTGTTTATGTGGAAAGAATGCAGAGAGCATTTTGGTTTTTTTTAAAAAAATCTGCCCTTTGCAGCCTCTGGGAAATTAGGGATTTGGTTTCTTAAAGGTTAATGGTTATGTCTGTTTGTGCTCCTATCACCCATTGTGAGCTGTTAGAAAAAAGGCTTTGCTGAAACCTTTGTGTTATGAAACCTGTACATTGTAGTATCCTATTATTTCAGGTTTTGTGAAAGTATATCATGAGAGTGACCGTAGTCTGTAGTTACGCTCTGATTTTTTTCAAACTTAGCATAGTTCTTCAGATAATTGAATTTTTTTAACACCAATCTCCGAATTAACTGCCTTGATTTTTTTCTGAAATGCGTGTTTAACTGTACCAACTTTAAAAAATAAGGAATCCCAGGTGAGATGAAGTGAAAAGACATTAAATCTAAGCTGCAAAATTAGCTACTCTGAGAGGGTTTTTTTTTTTGTCTTCAGCGTTTAATTCTGCTAGAACTTTGTAAAGAGGTTGCTCTTTAAGTGACAGGAAGGTAGTTAAGAAAGGATATGTAACTGGTATCAAAAAAATACCCAAATAGAAGATGGAAGAGCAAGGAGGTAATGGCAGCAGAGAAACTGAGGGCAAAAGGTGAAGGAAGTTTGTGTCTCTAGTGAGTCAGAAAAGGAGTGTGTATAGAATTTAGTTGTGGGATCCTGAGGTTCAGATGTTTCTTGTAGCCGAGTTTGACAGCTGATCGACCGGCTAATGCTTTGTAGGAACTAAAATTCTGTGACTGGAGGACTCTGTTGCTTCTTTGGTTTACCCTAGAGTCTTCCAGAGTACTGGAGAGCATGCTTGTTCAAAATAACCTTCTGAATTTGGATGCTTCTTTTTGCAGGTTAGTAGGAGGCCTGCTCACCCTCAGCTTGGATTACTGCTTTGTCTTAGAAGATGAGGATGGCATATGTGGTTATGCTTTGGGAACAGTTGATGTGACTCCTTTCATTAAAAAGTGCAAAATGTCTTGGATCCCTTTCATGCAAGAAAAATATACTAAACCAAATAGTGACAAGGAGCTGTCTGAGGCTGAGGTTGGTATAACCCACAAGAACAGAACTGTACACTGAACTCTTTCTTTCCATAGCAGGTCTTTGTTTTTCCTTTGCATTTTGAGCTTCCATGTAATTCAGGTTTTGTACTTTTCTGAAGTCTTTGATAAGCATGGTATCTGACATCTTAGAAGGTGACGTTAAAAGTGTCCACTACCAGTCAGGTACAGCTGTGTGTTATAATGCACCTGTGAGGAGTACTTAGTAGTCAATGATATAAATGTAAACCACCTAAATCTAGGAAAAAATTACATTCTGAAAGTTAAGGATTTCTTCTCTGTTCTGCAAAATGGGATATTGGTTTCTTCATGCTGCAGGTGAGAGTAACTCCTGATAGTCACATCAGTATAAGTATGGAAGAATAAATTAAAGAGCACTTAGTTTTAATATTAAAATCTATGAGCTATTTGTGCAGTGTGACAGCTGTAAATGGTGCAAAACAACATCTCACCTTTAGCAAGTGCTAAAAAGCAATATCTTGAATTGTTTTGGAAAAAAAATGAAGAAACTGTGTCACTGAACTGTCAGAAATAGTGAAAAGTTCTAGCTGATGCATTCTTGTCAAGAAAAGAAATGTGTTTAATTTTAAGATGTGCTGATCCACATCTGCAGCTGGAAGGAGCTGTGGACAAAGCTGTACTAGAGGCAGACCCAGAAAACACCACTTACTTTTCTTTTCCTCTCAAGAGGGAAAGAATACTTTCCAGAAAGTATTCTCCAACATGTTGTCTGAATACAAAGGCTGGTGTCAGACTGGTCGGCCTTCTGAGAGAATCCTTGGTTACTAAGGGTAGGGCAAAATGGCCTGTGTCATTGTGTGCTTGCTTTATTTGACTGGGACGTAGACAAAGTCTTAAGTGAGGTTGTTGTTGTTTGTCAGCCCATTGTGAAAATGGCCACTACTTATAGGCATGTTTGGGGGATAGTGAAGTACGGTAAAAAAAAAAACCAAAACAAGCCTTGTAACAAATACCAAGTTTTCTGGGGTAGGTGTGACTGGAAGGTATCTAAATAATCTTGATAGCTCCACTACTACTACTGAAATGAAGCAAATTCTGCAGTTTGTAGGTTCTGAGACTCGATTTTTCTACATTTGCACACTGCTGTGTGTTCAACTGGGTATGTAAATTCAGATTTTGAAGCAAAGCTGATATGTATAAAGACCTTGGAAATTAAACATGCCAAATCTGTAGTAGTTTGTAAGGGACGGAGGCTTTGCACCACAAGAGACAAGTCAGAGTATGCAGAGACAATGCAGTAGAAGGTCAGAAAATAGGACTTTATTACCTCGCAGTGTGCCCAGGGCTTCCCAGTGATGACCGAGCAGAGGTTCAGAGCAAGCAGAAGATCTTCACGGTGTCACCAGGCTTTGGCCCGTGGCGAGGAGCATAGGCCCTGGCATATGTTTGCTTTTATGTGTTAGGTGGGTGTGTGATTGGTGTGTGCAGGTGGTGGATTGGCCTCAGTACTATTCATGTATTCATATCATTGGTGAACAGTGAAGCCAAGTACATGATATTATTTGCATTTGCTGGCTAGAGCAAAAATAAAGTTATTTTTGCAGCATGTTTTGGTACAAGAGTTCAGGAAGCCTTGAACAGTGTCTATTGCCTAGTCTCCTCATAATTCTTCCACACTGACCCATACATAGATACAGTAAGGGAGAAGGAGCTTTGAGTTCCAGAAGTTTAAAACCAAACTTCAGAGAGAAAGCAGGAGGTATTTTGTGCTGATAAACTAGCTTTTCTATTGAGAAGCTTGAGAACATTTTTGCTGTTGGTACATTGCACCAGGATTTCTGCTGCTTATACAGTATCTCAGATGTCTGTTTTTCGAGAATATTGAGGGATGTTCCTGGGAGTACAGAGGAGCTCTTTGTACTTTGCTCTTGAGAATAGATGCTTTGAGGTTTTATCTGTTTAGCATTTGACATTATAAAGGAATGCAGAGAATAGTCAATAGTTGCTTAGAAGCCGTTGTCATTGAAGATCATGTAGGAAAAGGTTTTCTCACAGAATAGGATTGGTTTGATTTTCTTTACAGAATTCTTATCTCGTGATAATCT
Organism: Dromococcyx pavoninus; assembly: GCA_033558185.1. NCBI lineage: Eukaryota > Metazoa > Chordata > Aves > Cuculiformes > Neomorphidae > Dromococcyx > Dromococcyx pavoninus. Next base: position 22,009 of record JAUMJL010001031.1, read on the forward strand.
CAGTCTCCACTTTGGTTTGAAAAGCTTTCTTGCTGTACTTTTTAGATAATTTGATTCAAATTGCTGACTTCTCACTCAGTTCCGTTGTCCTCTAGTTTACTTAAATACATATTGAGCCCCAGACTTCATGGGATAAATAAAATCTTGTTTCACAAGAGAAAAATCCAGTCCTTTGACTTATGTCGTACTGTTGTGAGCGTGTCTTGCAGTTTTGTCTAATTTCCTGTCAGGGAATTTTATCTGGTATCTGTTTTTCCTGAGATTAGTTATTATTTATCACAGGAGATGAATGCATCATCTCTCTAACTGTGCCATAGCCCAGCCTGTCCCCTGCTCCTTTATAACCTGTTTTACCTCTGGTAGCACTGCTGTGGTTGGAGGAAATGGGTGTCACCTTTGCCTGGATGCTTCAAACCAGTATGGCTGGTTTTGAAGACTTCCTGTGGGATTGTGCCTGTTACAGCTGGGGTAGAGGAGCCCAGAGGAGCAGGTGTGGTTCTGAACCTGAAGTGGCTTAGCAAGTTCGAAGCAGTAACTTTTGAACAGTCTCTCCTGGCAAAAGTCTGGGAGATGGCAGTTTGTAGATTTGAGGGGTTTGCATCTAAAAAAATTAAAGTGGAGGTTGCTAATATAAAGCTTTTTGTGGGATGAAACCCTAGTTTGGGTTGTTATGATAGTGACTTTCAGTTATACAAGAAATGAGTTAGGTGGCTTGTTTACTTGAGCCAGTGGTCCCTAAAGGTTTTAAAATTCAGTAATTAGCAGGGGGAATTACTTGTGTTGAATTTAGATTTGGTTTTATATTTTTCTGCTGTACCTCACTTCCATTCCCACAAGCTGCATGAAGTTAACTTTCCCAAATACCTTTCTGGATGATTGCGATAGTCTTGGTGATCAGCTGCATCTGTCAGTCATCAACAAGGCTTATTTCAAGCCATAGATAAGTTGCCTTTGGAGCAAGTAGTCTGAGATAATTCCATGGCCAAGAGAGATGTTTCCAGGCTGCTGTGAACCAAGGAATACAAACTTCGGAAGGTCAGGACATGTGGAACTAATATGGCCCATGTGAAATGTGAAGAAAAGGAATACTTGTGCACAGATAGTTAGTTGTGGGTTAGCTTATGGTTTTCTCACTTGAAGCGTAGTTCACTGAGAAGCCATTCAAGGGGTCTTGCATTTCTCCTTTGAGAGTCTGAGAAGCTTCTGTACTCTTTTTATCTGGAGTACAGAGAGCAATTCAGCAGGTAAGGGAAGTGACCATTGGAGGTGTAGTTGAAAAGCATGCTGATTTGGAGGTATAGTCTGTGAGGAAAGCAGCCTCCCTTAATAAGCATGAGTGAAAATGAAAAGCTGGATAACTGTTGTCTGTTTCCCATATTCTTTTCAGAAAATAATGCTGAGCTTCCATGAAGAACAAGAGGTATTGCCAGAATCATTCCTTGCCAACTTCCCATCGTTAATAAAGATTGATATCCACAAAAAAGTGACAGATCCAAGCGTGGCCAAAAGTATGATGGCCTGCCTGCTCTCTTCTCTAAAGGCTAATGGTAAGCTTCTTGCACTCACATTTCCTTGTTTCCTTATTGTAATTCATGTTAATTCTCAAATGCAAGGCAAACTTGGTTATATTAACATACCATTTTTGTATGTCAGCCTGAGATATTCAATTTCTGCCATAGCTGGCGCTCTAGATTTAGGTAAGTGATTAGAAAAGCTTTTGGATAGCAGACTTCTGTTGTCATTGTTAAAAGGTAGCTTTTTCACTTTAGCCATTATCCTGCAAATCAGAAAACAGGAAGAACTGAGGGAACAATTTGGCAATGGGAATGCACATTGTACATCTTGAACACCACACATATGTTTATATTTCCCCTGCTGGCATTAGTAATGATGACTTTTCTTATGAGTGGCAGTGTGTGCTGGTGGCTTATTGCCAAATATGGGCCAATATGCCAATATGGGGAAGTACTCAGCTGTCTGCCTTACTGCCCACCTGAGGTTCACAGCTCCTCAGCACAATTCAGTGCCCTCTTCTAGTGCTGTTTTCTGAGCCAACATCAGTTTCAGGATGCTTTTCTGTGGAATAAAAGGTGTGCAGAGGGCTTTTTCAGGCTGACAAGATGTCTGCAATGTGCAATCCCTTTAGGGGATGGTCAGCTATGTTGCCTTATATCTGGTCTGTTTTGAGCACTGTGCTCCATATGGAATTGGAACAGTGATTTCATTGGGTTGAAATGTTATAATAGGTGGGAACTCCAGTAACAGTTGGTGTCTGTGCTTTTTACAGTCACTATTCTTTTACAGTGTCTTGTTTCTTTCTTCCTTTTTCAGGCTCCCGTGGGGCTTTTTGTGAAGTGAGACCAGATGATAAAAGAATCTTGGAGTTTTACAGCAAGCTGGGTTGTTTTGAAATTGCTAAAATGGAAGGATTTCCAAAGGATGTTGTTATCCTTGGAAGAAGCCTGTGAAGTGCTTGTCAGCGAACTGTTCCATTCCTGTAGTCCCTTAACAACTGGGCAGGTAGTGGTGGGGATCTTCATATGGTCTAGCTGCACAAAGCCAGCAATGAGCCAGCTTGGTAGAAGGGGCTGTGTGAAAATCACCCATCACACAATCGGACTGTAATTTGTTGGAAGAGGATAATGCTGCTGAAAACACTGTTTTAACAAAGAGAAGCCTTGTCCTCTCCTGGTCCTGCGTGAAGTGCCAAGGAGTCTTGCATGGGCTATAGCTTCTTGGAGGAATCCCTCTCAGTCAGCACTGTGGTTGATAACAGGTCTCTGTATTAATGGGTCAACAGAGTCTGTCGGAATTACTCACAAAAATGCAGGCTTTTCCTCTGTCATAGAGCAGGATGTGCAACTGGAAGTTGCAGAAATGGGAGGGATTGCTTGTGTCAATCAGCAAATTTAAAGATAAGTAGCTACAATTCTATTTTTTAACTATCTTTACGCTTGTTGATAAAGCAATGACCCATTGTCACTTCTAATGACCATTGGTTTGAGCTTTGTGCTTTGTTAGGGACAAATGTGCAGTGGTCTGTGGCGGAAGTCACTTAATGACAAACTTGTAAATGTCTGTGTACATAAACTTAGCTGTATGCTGACTAACCTTTTGTTTACTGGGTTTTTTTGTAACTTTTTCTTTTGAAAAGTGAAATGGTATAGGTCCAAGATGGCACTTTTGAATAATCTAAAACCACAATGGAGAACAACTCTGTCCTCAGCACTGGCCTTTCTTATTGTGCCTCATACCAGGGCTAGAAAACAACCATCTTGGGTAAAGGGAACAGATCCCAAATTATCCTTCTTTCACATCGCAGTTTGTCACTGCTTGAGGTTATCGTCATTCTTCTGAAACAGCAATTTACCAGGTTGTCTGACGAACCTGTAATTTTGGTAACGTGTGCATGGGATTGTGGATGAAGGATGGTGAGAGGGAGAGAGCTGGCCCTCACCCGGGACTTATCCTTGGAGCAGTCACCGTGTTTAAGCTTGTTCATACTGGTTTAATTAAATTGGGGTCTTCAAGTCCTGCACATTTGTATCAAATAACTCTTGTATAAGAGATGCCACAATAAGCACATTTTTACCATTATTTAAATGGTTGCGTAATTTTAAATGTTCAAGCATTTAATGTTTTTAGCCGGGTCTGATGTGTTTGGCTATGGGATGGAATCAGCATGGTATGGGATCTGATAGTGAGGTGGTTGCATCATTTATGAAACTGGTATTTCACAGAAGTCCCAGTGTCCCACAGATGTAATTGGGCAATGGTACACACCTTGCAGTACCTTGCTTCTTTCACCTGCTGCCAGCAGCTGTCTGTCTTTTCCTTTTTAATTTTCCTGAGTGTTTTTCAGTGGTGCACAGAGGAAGTTCAGTTCCTTTTACAAGCCTCCAGCTACGTAGAAGAAATAACGCAACCTATAACGAATGGCATTAAGACTGCAGTAATGTTGGCTGTGACCTGTAAGGAGATGCTGTGTTTGGCCTTATAGTGCAGTCACGTGCAAGTTGTTTGGGGTTGTTTTTTTTTTTCTTTGCAGAATGTGAACATTTTTTTAATGCAATAGCAAAGTATTTAATTTGAAACGAGTTCATTTCATTTTTAGAGAGAGATACAGGGCTGTGTTATGGGATTTCATGTAAGTCAGAGCTGAATGCCACTAGTGTTTATACAGCTTTGAGTGCATGTTGAGTAGCTGATACCTTGATTTATCAGGTGGAAGAGTTTTGTTTCTTCATGAATACCGGAGTCAGCTTATTTTATCTGGATGCATAACATTGCAGCATAGGATGCTTGTGGCCTTATTTCTTGGCTTTTAAGGAGTTGCCACATTTTCTCTTCCTATGACTTTGTTATTATTATAGAAGTTAATTGTATAAGCCTATAGAATGTCAGGCCAATACCATCATCCTAGGATTGTAAAGTGATATGTTGACATATCTTTCGTGGTTATGAATTTTCATTAAGGTTGGAATGCCACTTTCATTAATCTGTTTTTAGATCAACAGTATCTGTAGCAGAAAAAAAAGGCCTGTAAAACTGTATTTGAAGACCATGCGAGAAATAGAATAAAAATTGAGAAGTGAATGTAAATAAGAAATGTGTATTTTGTGTATGAGGTTACAGCACTGGTTCAACCGTGTCCGCTACATTGCAACCTATGTGTTGGATGCCCTCAGGACTGGCTGGCAGAGAAACTTGTCTCTGGTTTTGGTGGTAGTCACTTACCTCTGCTGATGTTTTTCACAGGCAGATATTCAGTGCCCCTTCAGAGGTGCTCGCCCCGCAGGGTTTTGGGGTGGCAGTGAGCTTTCTTGCCAGCTGCTGGGTTTAGAGCTTGATGGAACCCCGAATAGTCTGCCAGCAGAAACAAGATGAGAGGTGGACTGACTTCAGGGTCTTGAGGGTCATCCCGTGTGTAGGGGACAAACATCATAGCTCTGCAGTCTGGCCTTAGCTGTAGGTCCACAGAATTGAACTGAGGAAGCTAAACATCACTGAAGCAGGTAGCTTCCTGCTTGGAATGACAACTAAGCAAAAGGGATGGGTCAGGGGTATGACAAGCAGCTTTTCCTAAGGTCAGCTTCCAAGAGTTCATCCACCTACTGTGAGGCACTGATGATGCAGTTCAAAAACTATATGGTGTGCAGAATGTGGCAACATGCAAACTAAGCAGGGAAATTAGCACTTAAAAACTTTTCTTCTAATGCAGTCTGTGTGTGCCATGTTAAAATGATAGTTTTTCTTCCACAAAGTTATGCTGTGTTGCATAGAGTAGTCTTGGTTTCCTTGAAGCCTGTTTGACAAAGTTATGGCAGAAATTGCCATATAACCTGCCCATGTCAAACATGTCTCAGCCTGAGAGACAGGTTTTGGACTCTCAGGTTGTGCCAGGAAGTTTTCCTTTAAGAGAGTGTGAAGCAGATATGGGTGCCCTTGCCTGGGTGGCTCCAGCATGGTGGCTGTAGGTGGATCCTGTAGGTAATGCACTGCCACCAGCCAGATGGTGCAGCCCCACAGAAGCCAACAGGGGTGCTTGTATAACCATTGCTGAGCGAGCACTTACCTCTGCCTGGGACCAGGATCTGGTTTTCAAACCTCTTCAGTTGTGTTTTCCTTGAACTGACTCCAGCTGGAGCAGAGCAAATGGCAGGCTGGTGGAGGTCTTGGTGGTGGGAGCAGAGCCAGTTTCTGACTGAGAATGCGCTGTGAGCTTATTGTTAGCAGTGTTTGTTTTACTTCAGCTGCTCCCCTCTTCACCTCTGCAGCACAAACCGGGCTGCTTCGCTTTCTGCTTTGACTAGCCAGTCTAGCACTCTGCTTCCTGGCAGAAGCAGGATGTTGCCTCCTGCGTTCAAGGGTTCCTTTACCACATCCACCAGTGTCAGATCACACTGCTCTCTCCCGTGCTTAAAGGGATAGAGATGAGCAGGTCTGCCTTGGTCCCTGTCACCCTCCTACTCTTCTGACACCCCTGTTTCTTTATGCCTGTGGCCTTCTGCCTCTCCTGGCTCTGTCACTGCCCTGTATCTTCTCCCTGATGTCTGGGAAAGCTGGTGCCCTGGAGCTGGAATGAGAAGGGCGGTAGGTGCACAACTGGTACGAAGAGCTGTTTTATGGTGTGGCGTTTCCACAGCGGGCAGTGTGGTCACCAAATGCTGCTTTGTTTGAAGGCCCGAGATAGGCAGGACACCTCTAGCTAAAGGATGGTATGGCATCTTTCATCTCCAGCGTGGATTTTGGGCAGTTCACCATCCTCAAAATGCAAGACCCTCTCCCCTTCCACGGCTCCCCTTCCTGCTTACCCCCAAGAAAAGCATCTTCTGATGAAAAGTGGCCAGGAAAGGTCCCGCTGGGAAAATAACTTTTCCGACCTCATTGGTGCTTGTGGGGCGCAGGACGGTACTGCTACCGTAGGGCTCGTTGGTTTTGTCATCCCTGGCGGGGGCGGGCACAGGGCGGGGCGACACATCGCAGCCCGGCCCCTCCCTGCACAGCCCGGCACGTTCCAGCCCGGCGCTGCTGCCTCATGGAGCCACGCGAACCCGGCTGCCCCGGCAGCGTTCTCTTCGGTGAGCGGCACCGAGGGGACACGTGTGGGACACTGGGTGGGCTGCGGAGATGAGAAACGCGAAGGGGGCGATAGATGGGGGGAAGGAGAGAGATGAGGGGAAAGGGGAAACGGGGAGGTGGTGGACAAGAGAGATGGGGCAGGAGAGGCACGTGAGGGGCCAAGGGAAGGGTTGGGGAGATGAGAAACAGGAGGGGGGAGGGGATGATAGATAGGAGAGAGACGGGGGAAGGGAGGAACAGGCAGGTGGTGAGTAAGAGATGACACGGTGGGGGGCAATGGAACGGCTGGGTATATGAGAAACAGGAGAGGGGATGATAGAGCGGACGGGATAGGAGAGATGAGGGGGGAAGAGATAGTGGGAGGGGATAGGGAGGTGGGGGTGAGAGAGAGAGGAGGGAAGGAGAGACACGTAGGGTGCAATGGGTGGGCTGGGTATATAAGAAGCACAGGGGGCGACGAGATAGACCGGGGGTGGTTGGAGAGAGGTGGGGGAAGGAGTGACACGGGGGGCAGAACAGGGAGGTGGGAGTAAGACAGAGATGAGGCAGGATAGACACGTGGGGAGCATTAAGAAGGAAGGAGAGAAACGAGGGAAAAAGAAACTTTGGGGAGTGATGAAGACGGCGTGGAGGCAGGAAAGACACGTGTGTGGGCAATAGATCCTGGGGGAGGAACAATAGGGACATGTGGGGGCAAAAGAGACACCTGAGGGCAGTAGGGACGCACGGGGGAGGAGGATGAGAGAGACACGTGGGTCTGGAGAGACACGTGGAGGACATTTCTGAGCCCTGGGGGTGCTACACGTGGCCGGGGAGGGGCGGGGGGCATTGGGGGCAGACACATGTGTGGCCGAGGGAGCGGTCAGCGAGCCCCCGGGGTCTCGGGGGCAGGGACAGAGGGACTCGTGTGGGGCAGGGTTTGGGAGGGAGCAGCATGTGGGGGGTCCTGGGGCGGTTTAGGGGAGCCTCGTGGGATCTGGGAGTCTACAGGGGGCTGTGAGTGGGTGGGGGGAAGCGTTTTGTGGGTGCCCCCTTGCTCAGGGAGAGCTTTGGGCGCTGTCCCCCAACACGTGGCCCCGCACTGCGCAGGAACGTGTGTGCCAGCTGGCATGCGCACGCATGTCCTGGGCTGCTCCCGGCCCAAATCCCAGGCATCCCCGCTCAGCAAACACTTGCAGCAAAAAGAGGAGCAGAGCAGCAGCCCCCCAGGCCTTTTATGCACCTGGATTTCAGTCCCTGTCCTGGTTAGCTGAATACATAAGCAGGGCTGGAATGAAGTTCTGCTCTAGGCTGTGTTTGCTGAGGCTAGTTGCTCTCTCCGGGTCTGGTATGCAGGCTCGGGTCTGTGTTTTTTCCGATCTGCTTCACATTGGTGAATCATCCTGCAGTGAAGCAAACACACCCAGGGTGCTCTGCCTTGCCTTCCTCCCCATGGCCGGCTGAATCCTGATCCTAAGAGCTCAGGACATAATTTTGCACCTCCCTTGTTAATTTTGCACCTCCCTTGTTTTTGCAGCTGTTTGGACAAGTGTGTAATAAAAACTGTTGTGAGACTTGTCTTGAGGGACTCTGCTCCCTGCAGCTTGGCCCAGCGTCCTCTCCTCATGTTGTTCCTCATCCCTAAGGTCTCATGCTCCATGTCTTTGCCTCCATGCTCTTACCAGGGCAAATGTTTTGTTGATGCTAGCGAGGGCAGAGCTGCCTTTCTGCTCCCTCTGCTGTTGTCCACAGAGGTGTGGTGTGTCGTGGCTGTGCCCCTCTCTGGAGGCCCTGCCTGTACCAGTTTGGGGATGCCAGGTTTCATCCCTGTATGTTGCTGAGCTGGGTACATAGTTTTTGAGGACACTTTATCCTCAAGCCCAGTGTTCTGGCCTGAGACTGCTCCTAAGCAAAAGAAAATTAAGTAGTTTAGGGATGCTGTGTGTGTGTCCAGCCAGAGCTTACCCTGGGAACCCTTTGCCCATGGTGCTTGGGCCTGTGTAGCATCTACTGAGCTATCCCAATCTCTTTCCAGGCTGTGAGCTGACTGCCAGTACCAAGTCCTACACATTTCAGGTGGATGAGGAAGATGACTCCAACCACATTTTGGCTCTGTCTGTGGTAAGAGGAATGAAAATTAACTGGGCTCTTCCTCTCCCATAGTGGTCCACAGCCTCATCCCCCTCTTCCCAGGCTCATTCCCATTTCCCTGTCTGGGCTGGACCAGAGGACTCGCTTGGCTGAGGTCTCAACGCTGTCTGCTCTTAGGGCAGGTTGTGGCATGGGGCTGTTGTGATTTTCCATTGTACAGAGATGCTTGAGCACAGCCAGCGGTGGCAGGAGGCTGCTCAGCAGAGGAACACTCCAGATATGGAGTGAAGAAAAGTGACCTTGACCTTGCTGGACCCTCCCCCTAGAAAATGACTTCCTCACCAGCTGAGTCTCTGGCTTGTTGGTCTCCAAGCTCAGGCAGATGCAGGGCTTCATTCTTGGCTCTCCCTGGAGGTCATATCAGTGGGAGCACAGTACCTGCCAGCATGAGTCAGATTAACAGAAAATGCAGCTCAGGTGTTATCTCTTGAGGTGGTTGCAGGAACAGTTGTCCCAGCTGGGAAAGACACAGAGCTCTTCTGCAGGCACTAAGGGGGCAATTGCTGCAGGGGGGAATCCATGCTCTGCCTGTTTTGTGTAACAGCATCCTCACACCTCACGTGGCAGCTGGGCTGGTAGCATTACTGTTGCTTGCTTGTCCCATGGAAAGCCTCAGCTGTTCCTGCTGTGTCCCCTGGGAGAGCAGGAATTCACCATCTCTGCTCCCACCCAGGTCTGCCTCACGGATGGTGCCAAGGACGAGTGCAATGTGGTGGAGGTCGTCGGACGAAACCATGAGAACCAGGAGATCGCTGTGCCAGTGGCAAATCTGAAGTTGTCGTGCCAGCCCTTGGTAAGAGGTTGTTTTGAGTGGAGGTGGCTGCAGAGAACATCTCTGGATGTTTGTGGACCTTTCTCCTGGGATCCTGACCATGAGCTGGTCTGGGATGTTTGTGGACCTTTCTCCTGGGATCCTGACCATGAGCTGGTCTGGGGGCTCATGGGGAAATGCCCTGGGTAGCCTTGTCCTGGCTACAGATGCCCCCAGAAGGACATGTTTAACTGAGCTGGGTGCTGTGCTGGCACTGCAAAGCATTCTGCTTTTTGTCTCTGTGAGTAACTCAGCTCCACCTGTCTCTTTGCAGCTCAGTCTAGACAACTTCAAGCTGCAGCCTCCGGTGACCTTCCGTCTGGCAGCTGGGTCTGGCCCGGTACACCTCACGGGCTGGCACCAGATTGGTAAGGACTCATGGGTGGGGAAAGGGGAGATGCGCTTGGTGCTGCCCAGCGTGTGTGCTTGGTGTTTCTGTTGTGCTGGTTCCCCAGGGGCCTTCTCCATGCAGGGATTCCTTCCCTGCCTTAAAGCCTAGCACAGGAAAAGGGCTCTGGATGTCTGCTCCAGTGCTCCTTGGGCTGCTCTGCTCTTGCGGTGTCTTGAGGGCCAATTGTGTTTGCGTAGACATGCATTGGTGAGTAACAGTTATTTGTGTGTCTCAGTGCACAGGGAAGATGCTTCCTTTGAGGAGGAGGATGACTTCTCTGAGGAGGATGAGCTTCCTCCTATCATGCCAGCCAAGAAGCAGAGGAGGAAAGAATAACTTATCTCCAGGCAAGGTGAGAAGCTGGACACCCTTGGGTGCAGGGTCTGGTTGGCTGTAAAGCTGGGGTGGAAGCTACTCCGCTGCAGGAGGCTGCTGGTCTCAGTCTGGTTCTTCCTCCAGGTCTTCGGTGGGACTTCTCTCCCCGGACAGCTCTTACCTCGGACACCTCTTGCCAGGACCTCAATGTCTGCTGCTTTGATTTTTATTTTATTTTTATTTTCCTGTTGTAACTTTTTTGGAAGAATGTGCTGCTCCCAGCACTAGGGTGTCTCCTTTCTCACAGTCCTGGGAGGGTGATCCCGAGTTTGGATAGATGCTGCTGGTATATCTCCACCAGTCCCATGCTGGGAGCTGGGAATGGAGAAGGTTATTCTTACCCTGTGCCTTTTTTACTGTCCTGGACCTCTGCTCTGTGCACCCCCTCTCCCTAGTTCTGAAATACCCTATCCTGGCTGCTTCCCCACCGGATGGGTGCAAAGCCAGTGGTGGGCCAGGCAGTTTCACTGGTTCTAATGTGTTTGCTTTTCTTTACTGACAATTTGATGATTTTTATGGAAGTGTGAAACTGCGTCCTCAACTGCAGGTACGGTGAGATGGGAGCTCGCAGCCTATCTGTGGTTTGGGGGGAGATTCTGAGTCAATCTGTTTTGTAAAGAACTATTTTTACATTCTGAATAAAGGTCTCTCGGGCATCAGATCTGGAGGGGAGGGGTTGCTGCTGGCTGGCAGGTTCCTCCCAGGTGCACTGCAGTGGGAGATGCTCCTCTGTGTCTGGTCTCCTGACACTTGCTTCTCTTAGTGATGCTGTGGAGCTCCCAGAAGGGGCTGGAGGGCTCCTCTCTCTCTCCTCTGTGGACTTGGCACATTTTGCACCCCATGAGCCAGCTCAGAGCTGCATCCAGGCTGCTGAGGGAAGGAGCAGATTCGCAGGAGGCTGTATGGGGCAGGGACCCAGCTCCATGTGTGCTCCCAAAGGTAACCCAGCCGTCAGCAACACCTGTCTGGGCCACACTATCCCTGGTGCTGGGTGCTGTCACAGCAGAGTCCTCACTTGTGTCCTGCTCTTAGCCCAGCAGTGTCTTAGTGAAACACCAGTTCCTGCAGGGTATGGGACAGGTGTGAGCTCTTACCTTTACTGAGGAGTTGTGTCCCCCTGTGCCTGGCTGCATGGAGGGGTTTGATCCTTTCTGCGGCTCAGTCAGGTGGCATTTCCCACTCCTGGGAGCTGGTCCTGTCCTTATGTTTCTCTGGCAATTTCCCTGCACCTGGTCTTGCATCCTTGGCCCATGGATCGATGACCGTCCCAGCCCTCCTTGTTTGTGATGTATTGTCTGTGAGAAGCCATGCTGGCTCTGTTGGTGCCCTGGCACCGTGAGTTTCTCTGTTGACTCTGGTAGGAAATCCTCAGCTCAGGCTCCATCCTAGGTTGTGAGTGGGGCTGTTTCTCCCCTCTGAGTCCCTTGCAGCTCCTCTCCACCTCCTCGCTGTTTCCTTCTGGCCCCAACCAGCGCTTGATCAGCTCGGAGCTTTGATGCCCCTTGCAGCAAAGGGGAAAGGACTCATGATGTCCCAGCCCCGTGCCTGCCTGGGAGGCACCAGAATACAGAGAAGAGCCGGTTTGGGGAGATGATGGGATGCGGGATCCCGCAGCATGAGGATGGCGAGGGGCTGTGAGCAGCGGACCCGAGGCTGGTGGGGACCACCAGGGGGCAGGCGGGCACCGGGGAGGGGAGAATGAGGTCCAGGTGGTTTCTGGCCTCTTCCTTGCCCGGCTGTCCAACCCTGTAATGCCCGCACCAGGGCATGGCCACGTTCTCCATGTCTGGACAGCCCCTGGGGTGCAAAGGGTATAGAATCAGAATTCCCTGGTTGGAAAAGACCTTTGAGATCATTGAGTCCAACCGTACCTGCCCACTACTAAACCATCCCCGTCTTTTACTCATCCACCTGTCTTTTACACACCTCCTGGGACAGTAACCCAACCACCTTCCTGGGCAGCCTCTGCCAATGCCTCACCACCCTTTCAGTGAAGAAATTTTTCCTGATGTCCAATCTGAACCTCCTCTGGCAGTACTTGTGGCCATTACCTCTTGTCCTGTCACTTGGGAGAAGAGACCAACACCCGCCTTGCTACGACCTCCTTTCAAGCAGTTGTAGACAGTGATGAGGTCTCCTCTCAGCCTTCTCTTCCCCAATTCCCTCTACCACTCCTCAAAAGACAGACACGTTTTCCAACCTGTTCATCAGCATCGTGCGCTCTGCTCCCTGCTTGGCTCTGGTCCTGTGGGGAGGATGTGTGCCAGCTGGGAGAGGTCATGTCCTCCTGGTAGTATTGTTCTTCCAGCCATCTTGGAAAGAGTGCTAGGGGCTGTTCATCTCTGCCCATGCCCACCAACACTGGGATATCCCCCAGCAAATTTCATTGCCCTGAGGAAGTTTGTGGGAAGCAGGACAATTTGGCAGCCAAGATGTGGGAGTGTCCTTTCTGAGGGCTGGACATGTGTTTGAGAGGTCCTGGTGCTGCCCTGTGCTGATGGTGCAGGAAGGGAGTTTGGGGCGGTGAACGGAGCTGTGCCAGTGCCAGGGTGGTGCCCAGTCCTCTGCTGGGACTGGCACACGAAAGACATCACAGGTCTCCCTGACTGTGTGTGTGTGATAGGGGCTGCTTTATCTGCCAGGCCTTGGTCCTGCTCGCTGTCTGCAGAGGAGCAGCTGGGCTCGAGGGAGATAAGAACCAGTAGATCATTTTTAACAAGGTGGTCCTGGAAGGATGGGCTGGGGGAGGCAGTTGGCTTGGATCCTGTTGGGTGGTCGTCAGGGAAGGGAAGTGGGCGGGCACAGCTCAGCCCTGGCAGGATGGTACAGCTGCTTCGTGCAGGGTGGGAGAGGGAGTGCTGGCTGATGAGAAGGAGCATTTGGCCTCTTAAAGGATAGAAGGAAACAGTTCCAGGGTGCTGGTTTCCTTAGGTGTGTCTAGGTAGCTGGGGCAACAGGCTGTGGTAGGAGGAACAGTCCTGCCAGGGGTCAAAGTTGGCACCTTGGGAGACTTTGTGCTGGTGGCAGGAGGCTTGAGGAGGAAACCAAGCTTGTCCACCCCTTTGCAGGACCAGCCCATTCAAGGCCTTTCCATAAGTGCTGGCTGGTCCCCAGTGCTGCTGCAGGGTGACACCAGGGGACATTCCAAGCCCAAAGGGGGTAAGGGAGGTGCTGGGGGACGTTGGCACTCCCAGGACCCTTTCTTAGTGGCTTGGGGAGGGTTTTTTCCCCACTCCCCAGCAGTATCACAGCCTTGATGTGCTCAGCTTGGGGAGAAGGAAATAAATGCTGAGATGGCAGGCAGCTGGGAGGGGGGATGCGCTCACACACAGCGTTTAATGGGGAGGGATGGGATTACAGGGGTCACGCTAGGTGAGCAGCTTCCTTCGCAGAGCTGATGGTATCAAAGCAGGTGCCCCCAGCTGCAAATACCTTGGGCAAATAAACAGGGCTGTCTAAGAGCAGGTGAGCTCGGGCATGGCCAGGCTGGGGAGTGCTCATGGGGAGTGCTCAGGGGTGGGGGGGGCAGGAGGCTCTCTGTGTGTGGGAAGTGAAGCATGGGGATCTTGATGTGAGGGCTGCCTTGTTTTGCATGAGAGGGGATGAGGCTGTGTGTCTGTGTACATATGTGGGCTCCCCATGTTGGAGATGCATGTGAGGCTGCAAGACCCTGTTTTTCTCCCATGGAGTGGTAGAGCTGCTGGTACTCAGGGAGCCGAATGACGCCCCAACCCAGGTGATGGCTCTGGGGTTGTTCTGAAAGGTGGGTGGCTCTGAGCATCCTTCCTCTCTGCTGCGTTTTGGGGGCTCTACATGCTGACATTGTTGGGCTGGATCCCTCCTCACTCTGGCAGCACTGGGGAGCCCTGACCTTGGCCATGCAGCAGAGAAATGTGGCCATAGCATGGCTTGATATGGATATCATCACACATCAGCTCCATGTCCGTGCTCTCCATGGCCCTCCCAGTCTGGCCTGCTGTGCTCTGCAACAGGGTTCCCACTGCTCTCTGCAGGGCCTGGCCTTAGGGCAGCCCAGCTGGGTCGGGCTGGGCGGGCTGCCTGCCTGCTTGCCTCCAGCTGGGTGACCGGGCTGCATCTCTGGGTCCCAGAGGATGCTCTGGTTTCAGAGGTAGGGTTTGAGTTGCTTTTACAGGGGTGGAAGCGCAGGACGGGAAGATACCCTGCTGAGCATAGCCAGGCAGCGGTTTTCCTTATGATGCTCCAGCCAGTCGGTCCCCAACAGTTTTCTTGCTGGGTTTCAACTCTCCATAGCTGAGAACTCGGCCCCAGGGCGGCTGAGAGGCACCGCAGTAAGCGTGCTGTAGGTGGGGCTGGTCCCCTGCTCCATGAGCTCTCTGTTGCTGGTATGCACACTGAACTGGGGTAATCTTGCTTTTCTCTGAGGCTTGGCTGCCTGGGCTGAAAGGAAGCCAGTGTGGCGCTCTTGGAGATGCAGCATCTCCCGTTGTGTCAGGCTGCAGCAGCACTATGAGGTGGGGTAGAGAGCTGTGGGGTGTGCGGCATCTCAGTGGCAGCAGGAGCCAGGAAAAGGGCCAGCAGAGCAGAGCCACTCTCGGCTAGGAGGAAGGTGTGATGAGTGTCCAATTCTCTGCAGCATTAGCTGGCTGGACTATCCTCCTTTTGTCGTGCTGGGCAGTGGGCACAGGTACCTCTGCTGTTGCCTTAGGGAGCCAACAGCACCATAAAACACAGGGCTGGCCCTGACAGTGCTGAGCCAGGGATACATTGCAACCGAGAGGAAGGGGCAGGAAACAGAAGGGCCAGGCTGCTGGTAGTTCCCATCCTCTTTCCTTCAACATGCCTTGCAGAGGGAAGTGCCACTGGTGCACTGTGTGGGAATAGCCCTGTCCATTGGAGAAGCCAGAACTCAGGTCTGGGGTCATCTCCTGCTCCCTGGTGCTCCATCATGTGCTGGGTACTTTCCAGCATACATTGAGTTGGCTGGAAGTTTGAGTGTGTGGGTATTCACCCCACCAACTGCTCTGTTGGAGAAGAGACGCCTCCAGCTCTCAGCTCTGCAGAGGGTGCCAGGGGCTGATCTTCATGGCAGCTCCTGGCTGTACATCCCAGCACAGGAGGCTGCTTACAGCCAGGCTCTGCTCCAGGTGTTCCCAAGGTGTGACAGATGCTCAGTGTGGCTTCTTTCACTGGGGCTGTGTGTCCCCAGCTCCACAGCACTGCCCAGAATACAGGAGGGGAATGGTTTCATGAAGGTGCTGCTGTGACAGCTGTGGCTTTATGGACTGCAGTGGGGGCACGGCAGAAGGCATCGTAAGGGCAGGAAGTGATACTGGAGTAGGGGTTGTGCCATGAGTTGGGTTTAAACTCACAAACACGTAAAGCAGGTGCTAAAAGTGAACGTGGTTGGGCTGTGGTAGAGAGGCTTATGCAAGACAACCTGGGTGAGGCTCCACTGCAGCCATCCTGCAGCACCTCTCCTGCATGCACAGCACAGCCCAGCTCTCACCAGGGCAGCATTAGCAGCTCTGTGCTCAGCAGCCGTGGATGAGATACCCAGAAATTGCAGGTGTCCTGGCCTTCAACCCCTCTGAGGTGCAAATCTAATCATTGTGGACTGACACTGGCAGGACTGTCACTGCTGGCTGAGTGTCCTTGCCAGGGCTGGTGGCAGTCCAGAGTGGCTGGGCTGTGTCCCAAAGAGATTTATAATCTGCCAGTGGGATCCTCCCAGGGAGCACAGGGACCCTGTACCCAGTTCTAGTGGTGGCAGAGTCATAGACTGATGGCCAAGATTTGACCTCTGTGGTGTCCTTGCTGGTGATGGCTCTGTCACTGGGGCAGTGGACACCCCATACTCCCTCTGTTCATCCAGCCCTTAGTCCCTTAGGAGGGACTAAGAGGGATGGAGACTCCCAAGGTGCAGTACACAAGGTTGTTGGGACTGTGTGGAAGGGTTGTTACTGATGGACAGAGCAGAGGATGAAGAGAGCACAGGGGATAGGGATCTCGTCTGTGGCGGGTCTGACCTGCTACACCTCCTGGCTCTCAGCTCATGGAGGAAGGCAGAATGGTCTAGTGGTGTGAAAAAAGTGGGAGCAGAGTCATTGGAGAGCTCTCAAACCCCATCTCAACTGCTTGGGTCCTTGCTCCTGTGCCTAAGCTGTTGTCCTGCAGCCCTGACCTTCCCTGCCCACCCTGGAGACAGTCTCTGCACTGGGATGGGAGCTTGGGCATGTTGTGCAT
This sequence comes from Dromococcyx pavoninus, assembly GCA_033558185.1. Lineage (NCBI taxonomy): Eukaryota > Metazoa > Chordata > Aves > Cuculiformes > Neomorphidae > Dromococcyx > Dromococcyx pavoninus. The sequence continues at coordinate 38,523 of JAUMJL010001031.1, forward strand.
GCCATAGCCATTCTCCAGGATGATGTGGAGTCCCCTACCACAGCTGACACCTGGCACAAACCAGTTAAAAGCTATCTCCAGGCTCTAGCTATGGATTTGCCCAGGACCATATGCCTTCCACCTTCCCAAAACACAGAGGTGTGCAGAGTGGCACAGAGACCAGACATGGCCCTAGGCAGGGGAGCTGGAGAGGGACACGATTCCTGCGCCAGCTCCAGTTCCTATGTGGGGTGGAAGCTGTAGGATTGTGCAGAGCTGGAGGGTTGGGTTTGGAGCAGGTCTGTGAGGCTGGCCAGCAAGCTGAGGGACTGTAGACAGCCTGAGGGAGCAGCAGGTGCCATGGGGAATGTGCCCACCTCACTGCTTCTTTGGGGTTCACTTTGCTGTCCCCACCACCTCCCTTTGTCCCTCTGTCTGTCACTGGGCTGTGTAGTGTGCCCCAGGGGCTGGCTCCCTGTGGCCAGGGTCAGGACAAGCTACAGCTCTGCTGGGCTGGGATGTCAAAGGGGCCATAACCCTGGTGTTTTGCAAACTCCTGGGGTCAGCAGTTCAGCTGCCACTGACACAGGGGCCCGGAGACACACACGGGCATTTGGGGTGGATGCTGTAAGCAAACAAATGAAGGTAGAGTTACAGCCGATGGACAGGCACCCCCAGCCAGTGCTGTTAGTTTTAAGCTTAACTCCCCCGTGGGCTGGGCACAAGCATCTCCTTCCTAAGCAGACCCAAACTAAAGCCAAATCACCCAGCCTGGCCGGCAACTGAGGCTTGACCTGAGCGGCAAAGAGCCAGAATTTTGCATCACTGTCTCAGTTCCTCGTGGCCCTGAAGGAGCCTCTGAGCCTGTCCCACAGAGAGGACAGTGACCCCCATCATTGAGTGACAGTTTTCACCTTCCTGGGTGGCCAGCAGAGCCCCCTCCTATGCAGCTTGGCTTTGCCCCCGCCTTCCCAGCCATGACCGTTGATGCGTGGCTGGAGACCCTGAGAACGGTGCTGCTGCTTGGGCTGGGTCTACCATGCTGGGGAAGTTGTACCAGGCGGGAATGCCTTGGGACCAGATACCGGAGACGCCATTTGATCTGTACAATCAGGTCAGGAATGAAGAGGAGCTGCCTAAACGCCCTGAGTGTGCAGACCCTCCTCCACGTGTCTGTGTGTGTCACCCCTTCCCCACATGTATGTGTCATGGCCATTCCTGGTCAGGCTGCTCCTTTGCTGACCACTGTGGGATACAGAGCACATTTACCCATGTACCTGGCTTGCCTCTGAGCTCTCTCCCATGTACTGGGTACGGATCAGAGATGAAAGCAGTGCTGGCCCTGGCAGAGCCAAGTGCGGTCATGACACAGATGCTTAACACGAATTTAAAATCCCTCCATGCATCTATGCACTACTGTGGGTGAACTCCAGTTTTACCGAGGGACAAGGAACAAAACTGCCATGTGCAGAATCACCCAAGGCTGTCCCTGCCATGGTGATGAGGGTGATGAGCTCCTTTCCAAGGGATCCAGCCTTGGACAGAAAGCAGCGCCCAGCTCTGACATCTCTGATCCGCAGGAGCACTGCTGCCTGAGAGCCAGCAAGTGGCCACTGGAGGATGGTAGAGCCAGTATTGACACCAGCACTGCTACGAGCACAGCCTGAAATTTTGAAAGCAAGGTCACACTTCCAGAAAGCTGCTGGGCAGGACAGTAGGTGATTAAATGATCTTCAAAGGGCAGAAGAAGCCCACTTCCCTGAAGTGAAGCTGTGAGAGCAGACTGCCGAAGAGGGACCTAATGGGGCTTCATCACCCAGGTTGGTCCTGCATGGGGGTGGGTGCTGTGCTGGGGGGCCGCAGCCAGAATGCAGAATGCAAGGGTTGTCTCCTTGACTGGCATTCCCACCATCCACGAAACACGCCTCAACCTTGCTGCTAGTAATTGAATAGAGAGGAGAATTAATTGTGAGCGGGCCATGTCTCCCCTCCCCGCTCCTCATTTGCCTCTGAGGCTGCCTTGGTGCTGTGGGTAGCGAAGACAAGGTCATTCCCATGTAACTCATCCTGGTGGGGTTTGGCCAAGTTCCTTCCCTTGGGGAGGGGTGGGCAGGTTAATGGTGAGTGGTGGTATTGCCCCAGGCTGCTCAGTGCTGCTCAGCCATGGAGGAGCTGCTGTTGCCTCTGAAACGCCCCATTAATGCTGTGGTCCCTTTGTGAAGGATCATCGGGCAGAGCTGGGGATACTGGGTTGCAGGGCTGGGAAGGGTGAGAGTGGAGTGGACTAGCATTCCTCTGGCTCTGTTGGGAAGCCTCCAAGTGTTTATTCTGGGTTGGCAAAACCTAGTTTATGGCCAAGCATCCTCCAGGCACAGCTGTAAAATGTTACAGGATCCAGGTTTTCACGTATTTTGGCTCTCCTTCATATGGTGTTGGAGGGGAGGGAGATGTTCAGGTGCTGGGCAGTGCTGCCTGCGTTCCGGTGTCCTCACATTTGTGTGCCCCAGGCTTTGGCTAACGTGATGCCCATTACCCCACTGCCTACACTGTCTGTCCCCTTTCAAAGGCAACTGCTCTGCAGACTCTGTGTGCTTGTGGAGAGGAGGTCTCCCCACCCTCCAGCTGGCTCAGTGTTGCAGGTGCTGCTCTCCTCCATCAGTTGGGATTAGCGCTGTAGTCTTGTCTATCTCCCTGGCTTAACAGGATCAGGGAACTGTGCCTGTTGGCCGTTCTCTGCGAGTGCTTCTCTGTCTGATAGTTCCCCCTGACAGATATGTTCAAGCCAAACCTCCTGCAGGTGTTTTGCTGGCTCCCCCTCACCCCAGATTCTTCCAGTGTCCTCTTGTTGTGTGAACTTCCTTGTCTCCATTTGCCCCAGTGTGGACTGGTCACCCCTAAAGCTGTGATTGGTGTTGCTTTTCTTGGCTCTGTCTTTCTGAAATAAATGATGCTAACATGGGTTTTAGGCTAATGCTCTGGGAGGAGCTGGTAATGACTACACCTTGCTGGCTTTGACCTCTTGTGAAGAGCAGGGGCTTGTTCTGATGTCCCTCACCCTCCAAGAGGAAAGGGATGTCAGTGGACCACTTATAACCTGGACTGTGCCAGACAGGGATGATGCCCTAGAAGAAGCAGGCTGGAAGCTGGAGTTGGGACCTGGCTGTGTCCTGCAGGTGTGTGAGAGAGCAGGGACAGTGCTGAGGTGGCCCTGAGTGGGGGACGGGTGCAGTGCTGCGGGTCACAGGGGGAATGGGGAGAGACCCCACAGAACCTGCTGCACTCTCTCCAGTCTGCTGTGCAGTGGCACAAGCAGTGCCCTCCTAGGGCCTCGTAGTCCCTTGTCTGCTGCCACATCCATCTCCTCAAATCCTCTTCCAGTCTGCTCACTGCCAGAATGCAGTCTAGGCTGCTCCAGGAGCTGTTCCCGCAGTTCCTGGCTGCCATGAGCTCTTTGTAGGGTGTGAAGGAGATGCGGAGGTGAGGAACTTCTGGGAGCAAGCCTTGACCCCAGTCAGGCTGGGTCAGCCGTCTCTGTGTCCTGGTTCCTCTCTCAGCTCCTGCTTCCTGGTGTTACAACTCTGTGGCTGCAGCTTGCACCTCCTGTGTTTGATGCATCATCTGCAGCATTTAATATTCCTCAAGAACATCAGCTATTCTCTGAGGGCAATACATTCCTATGCCTCCCCAGCCTAAACATGGTTCCAGTTCTGTAGATCAGAGCAACAGAGCAGTGGGGCACTAGGATGGGACCTGATGGGACCATGCTGGTAGCCTCCTCCAAGGACCACAGCCTGGGGTCCTGGGCACACAGCAGGTCCCCAAGTCTTCCTGCCAGGATGGGATTTCTTCCAGCAGCTCCATAGCAGCTTGGCCTGAGGCCCACCTGGTCTCAGGAGTGCCAGATTGGGGTTTCTCTGCTCCACAGGAGAGCCAGACAAGTCATTTAGCTTCAGTGCCTGCGGATGGAGGGGACCCTCACCCCCCGGACCAGGGGGCTTAGCTCAGATGGCCTGTGAAGGAGCTGATAGGCAGGCTGATCTCCCTTGAGCTGCCTTGCACAGGAGAGAGCCTTTGCCAAAGAGTTTGTTTTTCACTTAAAAACAAACCCAAATTTGGGGGGGGGGGTCATTCTTGATGCAAATGTGGATGACACCCATGACAGGCTGGGAAGCACCAAGGGATGGAGGCAAATACCTGTGTGCAGGCACCCAACTCCCCTGCAAGGAGCTGAACACGGCCAGGAGCTGAGACAGCAGCAAAGGTGGGACAAACCTGGCAGCCATGATGTTGCTTCTCCTCAGTTGCCCTCACAAATCCACTTGTGTCTCTCCCCTTCTCAAAAGTAGGGTGGGATGGGGCTGCAGAGGCTTTGGCTGTGGACCCAAGGATGGCTGTCAGGAACATCGTCTGTCATCCACTGTCAGGTGAAGTGTGGCCACCCCTGGGTGATCCTGAGCCAGCTTGATTTTACAGCCATGACTGGCACTTGAGCCTGTTTGTCGAGGGCAGGGGGCACCCGGGGCTGTCAACTTGCGGCTGCCTCTGACCTCATTCAGGACACCATAAATCTCCCTGTTTAAGGCAGCCTGGGCTGTTCTGGACACAGTGCTGTTGACCACAGTGTGCAGAATAATGCATGGCCTAACCCTGTGCCTGCTGGGGGTGAAGCAGCAGTGGCCACTGGAGAGCAAGAGCAGCATCTGGTAAAGAAACATTGCCTAAATCCCTTTATTTATATATATATACAAAAATGAGGATTGTCTGATTTTAGAGCACCAGGAATATCAAGTGCTGCCTGCTCTGGTTTTGCCTGATTTTCCTTAGGCAACCCAGACAGGTGGATATGGAGACCCTCCTCACCCATGCTATAGTACATCATCTCTTCGCACAGCTCCACATGGAGGAGTTTTCTCCTGAGCAAGTGCTGGACCAACGAGTTGTGTAAATGAGTGTGTGCTGCCCGTGGAAACCCTCTCTTGCTTCAGCTGAGCACCTCCAGTACCCATCCTGACCACTCCTGTTGTGTTCCTAAAGTCTTCCAGTTATATGTAGGCTTGACCCAAGACTTACTCTACACATGGGAAAACCTATTGGAAACATCCTTCTGGCCTTTTGCACCAAGAAAAAGGGAAGGAAGATGAAAAGGGGGCTGATTTTGTGGAGAATTTTGGCCAGAACAAGGCAGCTGCCCATGCTGCACTGTGCTAGGTCTGACAATGCCAATACAGGGGCTATTTTTCTTCCCGAGTCCCACGGGGCCAGCCCTGGGATGGGGCAGTGCCCAGGCTCCTCTGCCCACCTGCAGCATCCCCTGGCAGTGATGATGCTGGGCATCCTTGTGAAATCCATCCCTGGAGGTGACTATAGGCAGCATTTTGGGGTAAAACACTGAGTGTGTGGTGGGGAGGCACCTGTGTCTGGAGTTGCTGGGTGCCTGAATAAGGGGGAAAATATGTGAGCTGGATGTCAAAATGATTGCGTGAGAAAGAAGTACCCTGCAACTACAGCTGGCATGTGCCTCTCTGCATGAGCTGGGGGATTGTGGTGTATTTTTGGGGTAGGAGAGAGCAAATAGGAGGACATGTGCCTGTCCATTGGGGGTGCACAGTGTGTGAGAGTACAGGGGTGTGTGTGAGGGGGTGTGTGGGGAGCATGGGACTGCACAGGTAAGGCTGTACATGTTTGCAAGCTGGGTGTGCATGGGGTTCCTGCACAGGTGTGTATGTGAAAGAGGGGGCTGCACAGGTAAGGCTGTACGTGTGTAAGTTGTGTGTGCATGAAGGGGTGTGCATAGGGGTCCTGCACGGGGGTGTGTGTGTGAAGGAGGAGGCTGCAGAGGGAAAACTGTATGTGTGTGCAAGCTGGATGTGCACAGGAGAACCTGCATGGGTGTGCATGGGAAGGAGGGGGCTGAACGGAGAAGGCTGTACTTGTGTGCAAGCCGTGTGTGCATGAAGGGGGGGGTACATGGGGTCCTGCGTGAGGGTGTGTGTGAAGGAGGAGGCTGCATGGGAAAGGCTGTATGTGTGTGCAAGCTGGGTGTGCATGAAGTCAGGTGCATGGGGATCCTGCACAATGTGCATGGATGAATGAGACTGCACAGGGAAAGCTGTATATGTGTGCAAGCTGGGTGTGCATGAAGGAGTGCGTATGGTGGTCCCGCATGAGTGCGCATGGTAAGGATGGGGCTGCATGGGAAAGGCTGTGTGTTTGTGCAAGCTGAATGTGCGTGAAGCGGGTGTTGTGGGGATCCTGCACGAGTGCATGGGAGGGATGGGACTGCACAGGGAAGGCTGTATATGTGTGCAAGCTGGGTGTGCATGAAGGGTGTGCACAGTGGTCCTGCACAGTGGGGTCTGCACAGGGGAGTCTGGGTGCATGAGTGTATGTGTGGGTCCTGCATGGGTGTGCATGGGAGTGGGCTTCACAGGAAAAGCTATACATGTGTGCAGGCTTGAAGGGGTGTGCATGGGGATCCTGCACGGGTGTGTGGGGGAAGGAGGGAGCTGCATGGGAAAGGCTGTATGTGTGCAAACTGTGTGTGCACCAAGGGGTGTGCACGGGGGTCTGCACGGGTGTGTGTGTGTGTGTGCAGGGGGGCCGTGCAGGCGTGTGTGTGGGTGTGCAGCGGGGCAGCCCGCCGCTCTGTCACTCAGAGGCCGGCTGACAGGAGCTGCCTCTCCAGCGGCGGCAGATAGCGCTGATTGCTGATTCGAGGAAACAAAATAGCAATTGTAATTATGGGCTCTGATAAGATAAAGGAGGGCGCGGGGAGCGCGGGGACCGGCAGCGGGGCACGACCGGCAAATTAGCAGCTGTCACTCAGCGCCGAGCAGGCGGCGCCGGCCCCGGCCAGGTACCGGCCCCGCGCCGCCGCCGCAGCCCCCGCCCCGGTGCAACAGGTGGCGGGGCCGGGAGCGCCGGGGCTCGCCCCGAACAATGCAGCCCTCAGCCGGGCTGCGGGGCTGAGCCCCGGCCAGCGGCCACCCGGCCCCATCCACGGCCCCGCAGCGCCGGCTCTGAGGGCGCCCGCCCCGCCAGCAGGTAACGACGGGATGCGAGGGGCTGCGTCCCGCTGCACGCTCCACACTCCCCATTTCCCCGCTCCCTACTCCTCATTTTCCCACTCTCCATTCCCCATTTTCCCTCTTCCCCTCTCCCCATTTTCCTGCTCCCCATTTCCCCGGTCCCCCATTTCCCCACTCTCTCGCTCCCCAATCTTCACTCCCCGCTCCCCCATTTCCCCCACTCCCCATTTCCCATCCCCACCCTGCTGCCCTATTTGCTCAGCCTCGCTCCCTCCCGAAACTCCGACCCCTTCCACACACACCCCTCCCGCCCCGTAATCCCTTTAATGTCTGGCACGTCCCGGGAGGGCTCTCCCGCCCGCTCCCAATCCACACCGCGGAGCCCCCAGCAGGGGAACCCCGGGCCCCCTCCCTCCATCCCTCCCATCCCATTTCACAGATGGGGAAACTGAGGCACAGGGCGGGGGGCGCGTCCCCCGGCGGCTGAGCCCGGCGGGCTCGTAGCGCCAGCCCCGCGCTCGGGCTGGGCAGGGCAGCGGGACCCCGGGCCGGCCGCGCTGCCCCCGGCCGGGGCTGCGGGAGCGGGGCGGAGGGACAGTGGCAGCCTTTTCCCTCTGTAGCCGCTTGTGCCCTCCTTTCCTCGGGGCGAGGACGCGCCGGCAGGGCGAGAGGAGCCGAGGCAGCGCCGCGATGGATCCCTGCTCCTCTCTCTTCAGCTACGTGTGAGTACCGACCCTCCCCCGCCTCCTCCAGCGCCCCCGCACCCCGGGCTCACACCGCTGTCTCTCTCCCTCCCCCCCAGGTTAATGCACTTGTTCGTCCTCTGCCTGCAAGCCCAGGTAAGCGCCCACCGGCTTTGTTCGCCCCTCGGGGATGGGGGAAGCCCCGCAGCCGCCGTCGGGACCGGCAGAGAGAATGGGAGGGAGGGATGGAGGAGAAACAGTTTAATACCCAGGAGACAGAAGTCGCCCGACTGTAAAAAGCCAAAGCCGGGGGGTTGCCGCAAAATAAGGTGCGGGGGATCTGCGCTGCGATGCACGAAGTGAGCGGGGTTTCAAGGAATAGCACAGGGTTATATTTAAGTAGCTTTAAGTCCCATCTCCCCCACTTCTACCGTGGATACCCTATTCCTCTTGTTCAGGGTTGTTTTTCTATACTGCTTCATCCAAAAAGTGAAGTGGAATCAGAAAGGGGAAACCTCACCCCATCACCACCAAAACGGTACGAAAAAGCACAGGTTTTGATTCAGCTTAAAATTGTCAGACTGAAGCATTGCTGTTTGCATCGCCAGAGACAGAAGTGTCACAAACAGATTAAACAGCCCAGGCAGAGCTTGTGCAACGCCCGCGTACCAGCAGGCACGTGTCGCTTAGGAGCGGTGTGCCTTCAGCCCAAAGTGGGATGAAACCCCCCCCGTCCCCCTGAGATCACAGGTGGCAGAAGCTTTGTTTAAAATGTGCTTTAAGCTACTTTTAAAAAATTGTTTTCCTGGAAGCTTAGGGAAAAAAAATCAAGTTTCCAGCTGAAAAGTGAAGGGAACAATGTGCTGGAAGTGTGCAGTTGTATAAAAATGTAGCTGTAATATTTTGGAGTATGAGACGGAGACCAAATAACAGCATGGCTAATGACCTCTCCTCCACATGGTACCCTCATCAGAGCCGGGGAGAGAATCCTGCTGCATTATCCAAACCCCATCTATAGAAAACACACATGCACAGACAGAAGTGGAGCTAGAGGGATGACATTGTCAAGGGGAGACATCTCTATAAAGCCAGCTTTGGGAGAGCGGCGGCTTTTGCTTTTATTGAGTTTTTTTGTTGTTGTTTAAGATGGGAGGAAATCTTCCCATTTGACGTGGGGGTGGTGGGGGGTAGTCCCAGCCTTCTGATGTTGAAAGGAGCGATCTCCTAACATTTGCTCAGAATACATCTTTATAAATGTCAGGGAGCAACAAAACTTTCCAGACTTAAAAGAGGGATTTGAGACGAGGGGGGAAAAGACTTCTGTGCAAGCTTGTGAGCCAGAGCTGAGGGGGGAGGCAGGTCTTGCTGCTCATGAAAATCATTTAAAGCGTAGGAGCAGTGGTGTTGGGTCTGGAGGAGATGGGATCAGCTGTAGCTCTGGGTCTGAAGGGTTTGGTGTGCTGGGGCTGGGGAGAACTCCGCTGCCAGCACCAAACAGCTGGCTGCTGGTGGAGGGATGTGTTTGCATGGGTACCGCATTAATATCCTCAGGTTTTTATGCCACTGAATACCCAGGCTGGGCATGGTTTTCTTATGATTCTGTACTTTATTGCTGGGGACTTTGTATTTCAAGAGCTCAATAAAAGGGGTATTTAGGTGCAAATAAAGAGCCTGGGACCCAGAGGAAAGGCAGCTGTTAAAACCAATGGAGCAGCAGCTGGGGTGCAGGTTCAGGGCAGCCAGAGCAGTACTGTGTTCCCACAGAAGCGAGAGGAGCGTGGGACGAATGTGTCAGCCCCTGCAAGGCGGAGGGCAATGCCGTCCTCCATGACCCACTCCAGCACCCAGATTTTATGCCCATCCTGGGCACTCCAGTGCCAGCCGGATCACAGGGAGGCCCCTGTGGTCACCGAGCCCTGTCACGCTGCCTAGTCACCTGCACATCTCTGCTTCGAGCATGTGGACATTGCTCTGGAAAGGGCTCTGGTTGCTTCGTTCCCAGGGCTTTTTGCTCCTTCTCCCGGGGAGGCTTTGCTGGTGCAGGAGGTACCACTGCGTCCTGGCTCCGTGCCTCCCCGTAAAGCCCAGCTGGAGGCTGGCAATCTCATCTCAGCCCATTTGCTCCTCTGAGGAGTAGAGATTATAATGGTGTGTCATATATTTTTTAATTTCCTAAAGGTAACTGTTCAGTCCCCACCTAATTTTACACAGCATGTGAGGGAGCAGAGCCTGGTGACGGATCAGCTCAGCCGGCGGCTCGTCCGTACCTACCAGCTGTACAGCCGGACCAGCGGGAAACATGTGCAGATCTTGGACAACAAGAAAATCAATGCAATGGCAGAGGATGGGGATGTGCACGGTAAGGATGCATGATGGGAGGGAGTCAGGGAGGTGTTGGCAGCCCCGTGCAGCGATTGATGATTTCCGTCCTGTTTGTTAGCCAGAAATCATTAAAATCATTTGGCTTACAGGGGCTTGTAAAGGGAGAACATAGGGGTCCGCGATCAGCAGCTGTGCGATTCAAGGTGAGGGAAGATTCCCTGTGCCGAGGGAGGAGACAGGTGCTTGCAGGATGGGCTCTGCTCCTTTCTTTTTCATTCTTGGTTTTGCACCTGGCAAGGAGGGCTGGGGGCTGTGGTGTGCTGAGCAGCGCCCTTTGGTGCAGCCCAGCTCCTTGCAGAGCTGGGTGTCTCTTGAGATTTCCTTTTAGAAAATAAATGGAAAGAAAAGTTGAAAAATAAACGAGGAGGAGGCGGGGGGGAGTGTGAATGGCTGCTTTGGAAACCTTCTCTGAACTAGAACTGTCCGAAGTGGCATTTGTCTGACATATCCCCCAGTCCCTCCGTTCTCAAAACAAATCCCGAGCGGAGGGTCAGCGAGGCTGTTGGTCAGGAGTCAAGATGCTGCGGCGCTTCCAGAGACAAAGCAGGGGGAAATCTGTGAGAGCGAGAACCTGTGCCATGCTGCAGCCTCTCTGCCATCACCCTGGCACCCCCTCCCCAAAACAGCCACCCCCTTGGGGCAGGGGGACTGATCCCTCTGCTGGGGACACTGGCAGCCCAAATACTTTGAACGTGTGTGCTAATGACACACTGGGACGGTCAAATGCCACGCAGGGGTCAGTGGGGCCAGCGGGGCTGCCTGCAGGAGGCCTGATCCTGCACCCGGACTGGGAAGGTGCCTGGATTCGTGTGTGTTGTATGTAGGAATCACAACTGTTTTTCTTTGGTATTAGCTGCAATTTCCCTTTCTTGCTTGGGAAGATTAGCAGAAACACTTTTCTTCCTTCCCCTTCTGTTTTTTTTTTCTTTCTTTTGCTTTGACTGAAAACTTTGCACTGGACAAAGTGCATTGGCAGATTCCATCTCTATGGTATGCCATACCTCCAGCATTAATATTCCAAATGAGTTATTCCCACTTTAGAGAAGCTCCAGCCTGAAAGGGTATTAGCTAATCTCCCAAGTTAAAAATCCCATCTTGTTTTAGTCCTATAATGGTTGGATTTTAAAAGGCAGTTAGTGCACATTTAAATAACGACCAAGTTTAAATAAGGCCAGAAGGAGGGAACTGGTGGTGGCTTGAAAAATTCTATTAAAATGTAATAAAAAAAGGTTAAGCATTTGAAGAGCTAAGGAGGAGAATGAAGACTGATCTAAACCAGAAAGAGAACAAGCAGTTTTTCAGATGTAAAGTTTTAAAAGAGTTGCAAGTCTGTAAATGTTAAAGTAGAGGTTCAGGATTGTTCTATATGAATCTCTAGGGAGGCCCCCATGTCTGGAAGAACTATTAAAACGCTTCTTACTTTCACCTTTTTTAACATTTCCTGAATACTTTCTCCTCTTCTCAGTCCAGTTGGGGGATCAAGTGTGTCTCACTGCATTTTTTCAGCATTGACGTAGCCACTTTCCCTTCAAAGTTTGAGCAAGAAACATAATTTTACTGGGATAAATCTGTCACTTAAGTGAAAGAATAGAGTTGAAAATGTTAAGTTCCCCCCCCCCAACAGGGGAAAGAAAGGACTCCCCAAAATGTTGTTTAGAAATCCGTTTTTGCAGCAAAAAGTCTCCCTCCCCAAGCCCTCCCTTCTGCTTTTTTTATCTCATTTTTGGGGGTGGGCGTGTAAAAGAGGTTGATTTATTTTTGCAGATGACCCTTTCGCCACACTGACATTTTTACAGCCGACTTAACATCAAGTCCGGCGTTTTGGTTATCTGTCTTAATTGTCAATATTTGGTTGACTTTTTTTAATTCTATGGGAAGGCGGGTGGCCAGTGCAGCCTGGCTTGTCCATCCCGGGCTGTGCCTCCTGCCACTGAGCGAACGGCCGGTGGCTGCAGACCAGACTAAACCCTGCGAGTGGCCGGGGACACCGGTACAGCTCCTTGCTGGCTTCCTCTGTGCCTGGGTATTTCTGCTGGTTGAGGCTGGCATTTGCAGGCTTCATGGGTTGCCTGCATGGGTCTGGAGGTGCAGGTCCCTGGGGACAGGTTGTCTTCATCGTGCTGGTGGAGTGAGAGTCGTGAGCTGGTTGGGCTCATGTGGGGTGGCAAAATCAGCCGGTGGCTGTAAATCACAGGGAGGGGAAAAAAAAAGGCCGAAAGAGAAGCAATGTGCATCTTTAAAGCAGGGTTTTGTGCTCACTGGGGCTGAGGCCTCCCCCATTCTCTCCCTCCCTTCTTCATCTCTCCCTCCCTCCTTGCTCTTTCTGTCTCTCAGAGAGAAAAATCAATTCTCCTCAGACCTTTTACTGCCTCTGAGATCAATTCACCCCCCTTTCCCCAGTACAGATAAATAGGGGTTTCCTGTCTCATTGCTTCATTTGTAGAGTGCTGGAGTTCCTGTGGCTGGTTTGGGGGATGCTGGATGCGTGCCAGGCATTGGTGCCAGGATGGCATAATCTGGAGTTGCCTCTTTCCAAATTTCTCTGCTCTGAGATTGGTCTGTGCCTGGCAGGGATGGAGTCTCCAGGCACAGGGGAGTTTGGGTGAGAGATGCTGCAGGGTGACTTTGGCAGGAGGGAGCATGGGGAGAGGGTGCCTGTATGTGCATTGAGACTGGCTTGTCTGGCAGCTCCAAATAAGTTTACACCAGCAAATTTTGGGATGCCCTTTCCATTGCTCAACTCCACTGCTGCCAGCGCTGCTGCTCACTGTCATCATCCTTGGTACCATTGACCTCAGCAGTGTCTGTGATGCGAAGGATGCAGGATCAGGGCATCCCAGAGAGAGGCACCAGTTTGCTCTTAGCCCAGAGTGTGATTTAGGCTCACTTTAGCTTGTACCACTTCTACCATTCAAAGCATTCTCCTGCAAAGCCACCCACTCCAGAGCCACATTGCTGCCGATGCTGGGGCTCACCTGTGGCTGAGGCATCCTGGGGTAGATGTGCAAGCTGGGGTGGGCTGCAGTCCTGAGGAACCGAGAAGACTTTGTGCAGAGATGGGAGAGGAGAAATCAAGGCATCCATGGGCTTATTCCCATAATAAGGCTGTGGTCTGGGAAGTCTTGCAGGCTGTGCTGTAATTACCTTGCCAAATTGCGCTTATGGCACTAGAGGCTGATGCTGGACAAGAGATGGTGATGGTGTGATGGGGCAGTCCCAGCTGTTTTCTCAGTGCTGTGGGGAAAGCTTTGGTGCTTGGTACAGCATAGCCCTTTTGAGGTGCAAACAGGTAACCACCATCCCTGTTGGGGCTTGCCCAGGGGAGGGAAACTGCCTCCAGGGACAGCAGCTGCAGAGTTGGCGAGAAGGGTGTCCTGTGGCTGTCCTCCCCCTTCCCTGGGGATGGATGGGCTTTGGGGCTCTGGTTCCCAGGGCAGAGGCAGGGAGGGAAGGTGACAGGTCTATTTATAGGCAGCCCATCGACCCAGCGATTTGCATAGCTCCTTTGGAAGTCGATCGATGCCTCCATTAAAAAACTGAGACCAAATCAATACGCCCTCTCGACTTGTGCAAAGGTGAAAGGCATTAAAAGGATGGCCGTACCCTTCATGCCTCCCCTGCCAGCTGCAAAGTCACTGCTCCTCCCGCAGCCCTGGCCCAGCAGAGACATGGAGCAGTGTCCCCTGGGCTGGGGACAGCTGGCAGCATGCCGTACACTTCCAGAGGGTGCCTCCCTGCCTCCGGCCTTCAGGATCACCTGGACCTGCTTCAGTTTGCAGGGCAGCTGGCTTCTTCTCCACTGCCAGTGTGTGCTGTGCTGGCTGCTCTACCTCACTTCTGGGACATCTCTGCAGTATCTGAACTACTGAGCCCCATGGAGCTGGGCGAGGCAGAGCTAGTCGCCCCCTCAGCATGGCTCAGGGTGGCTCAGGGTGACCAAGGTCATGCAGGAACACAGTGGGGCCAAGGCTGTCTTTTAGAGTGCTCTCTGTCCCAGCCTAGCGTGTGCTCACAGTGCCCAGTGCCAAGCATTGCTGGGGTCTCCACCCCTGTGCCTGCCCCATTCTGAAGCCCCTCTAACCTCCCTCTCTCTTTCCTTCCTCTGCTCTTCCCAGCCAAGCTCATCGTGGAGACAGACACCTTTGGGAGCCGTGTGCGCATCAAGGGAGCGGCCACAGGTTTCTACATCTGCATGAATAAGAAGGGGAAGCTGATTGGCAAGGTAGGGCACTGGACTTGAGGGCAAAGGAAAGCCAGTGCAGTGGGTCCTGAGCAGGGCTTGCTGGGTGAGGAGCTCTTAATTGATAGAACCCATCCATGAGGATGGGGAGGTAGAATGGGGGTGTCAGGCGGCTCAGCCATCAGACCCCTATGGAGGACAGGAGAATGAGCCACCCTGAAGCCCAGGTGGTGAGAAGAAAGCAGGGGAGCAAGAGGGGTGGGCCGGTGCTGTGTGGGGTGCATTCCTTGTATCTCCCCAAACAAATAGGCAACTTGCTGGGCTATTCTCCCCGATTACATGGTACAAGTGCCAGGAATGTTAAGATGCTCCGTGGGGCTGGCCCCAAGGCTGGGCCCTGCAGTGTCCCGGTTAGTCACGCTCCCTCCAAGCCTCGATGCTCCCTCTCTGGGGTCAGAGAGGGCTGGATGTGCAAAATCCTCCTGGGACAGCGATTGTCTGGGAGCATTTTCCATGATGGCTTCTTCCCTGGGGCTGGACCCCTCCCGGGTCTCACTGCTGCCCATTACGGGCAGGAGTTCGGCCTCCAGCTGTCCCCGTGCTCCTTGCCACCTGCATCTGTGGGCATCATCCCCATAGACCTCACATTGCATATCCTGCCCTTGAAGGCCCTCCTATGTTAAAGACCCCAGAGGGATAATGTAGGTGGATGAATTGCTGCTGAGATGGGGATTTTGCTTATGGTCATGATGGCAAGGAAATCCAACCCCTGGCATGGATGAGGGCAGGATGGGAGCAGGCAAAAATCCCCTTACGGGTAGTACAGTGGAAATGAAGGCTGGGACAAGCTGCACTGGGGCTTGCAGCCCAGCGCTGGCATCACACCAGGAACATGAGCTGCAGTGAGCAGTGACTGCCCATGCCACAATGCCTGCTACCCACAGCTTTCTAAGGAAAAGCAGATTTGGGGCAATCTTAACCTGTAGGAGAAGAGCTGAGGGAAGTGAGCACTTGGCTGTCCACAAGCACTGCAGCACTGCTGCCTTACCAGCTTGGGGCAGTGAGAAGAAGCACTCTGACTAAGTGCCCGTTGCTTAAATCTCCCCTTCCATCCCTCTTATCAGAGCAACGGCAAAGGCAAGGACTGTGTCTTCACGGAGATCGTCCTGGAGAACAACTACACAGCGCTGCAGAACGCCAAGTATGAGGGCTGGTACATGGCCTTCACCCGCAAGGGCCGCCCGCGCAAGGGCTCCAAGACCCGGCAGCACCAACGGGAGGTGCATTTCATGAAGAGGCTTCCCAAGGGCCACCAGACCACCGAGCCCCACAGACGCTTTGAGTTCCTCAACTACCCCTTCAACCGGAGAAGTAAAAGGACTAGAAACTCTAGCTCCAGGGTGGGCCCTTGACTTGGCTGCCTCTGCCCGCCCTGGCTGCACTTCTCCTAGAGGACTCTCCTCTGAGCTTGGTGGACTATATGTAGAGACTTGCCTGTATGGGTATTAAACAAAAAAAAAAAAGGGAGGGGGGAGGATAAGAAAAAATATTTGCTATTTGCTCTAGTTGTTGATAATTTTGGGGGGTTGGTTTTGTTTTTACAAAAAAAAAAAAAAGAAAAAAGACAAAAAAAGAAGAAAGGCTCTATTTTTGTACTCCAACTTTAAAAGAAATGAACTGGTGAAGGGGAAAAGAGCCCTTTGCTTAGAAATGTTCTAGTCTGTTTTGGGGGTCATGTTTTATTTTGTAATTTTTTTTTTGTAGCTCTAGGGGGAAGGAGAAAAAAAATCGTTGTTTAAAACAAACAAGAAAAAAAATGGAAATCCAAATCTGGGAGCAATGTGCTACTTAAGTGAACTGAATTAACACTTACGGAAGAAGATGGAAAGTTCAGAAAATAATTAAGGGGAGGGGATTTATTTCAGAGGTAGTCTGAGGTCTCCTGGGTTTAGCAGCCTGGGTGATATGTGGCTGTGATGCCCAGGGAGAGGACCGCTGGATGCTTCCCATCCTCGGATGCACCTACATCTTCAGCTGAGTGAAGGTCTGCTGGGCTGCTGGAAGCTGCTTGCATCCTTCCCAAAACACTGCTGGCTTCCCATCTTATTTTTTCTCAGGAGGGGACAGGGGTAAGGGATGCCCCAGAGAAAGTCCTGAACTGACTCAGTACCTCTTACCCACAAGATCATCTTTGGCATTTGGTTTGTTCTAAACTACTAAGGTGAGGCACTGGGCAACAGCTGCCGTGGAGCAGGCTGGTAACTGGTACTTTTTTTTTCATATGGAAAATGTGAACTTCTCACCAAAACCTGGTATTTTTTTCTGTTTATATATTTTTTTATCAATAAGATAGAATTTTTCATCTGCAAAATTAAAGTTTACAAATTACTATGGAGCCAGTCTGTGGCTGGTGTTTTCATTGTGGACAGTCTTTTCCAGGTTTACTCTTTGATGAGAAATACGACTGTCCTTCTCCTAGGAAAGGAGACATTTTATTTCAAAATTTCTGACAGAAACCCAGTTCTCTATTTAGAAAAAAAACAACCAAACAAAAGGAAACATTAAATCTTTCGAGCGAAAATCCCCAGCCAGCCCCACTCTGCACATGCTGCCCTGGGACTGTGACTCTCTCAAAGGGTTAAAGCAATTATTCTTCACGGGGAGGGCAAACAAAGACACTGGATAGAAGCCAGAACCAGGGGTGATTTTCATCTAATCTTTCTTTTTTGATTGTTTGTTTTTTTGTTTCCTTGCTTTTTGTTTTGGTTGTGTACAAATTGAATATGAAATGATTGAAATATTTATTTAATATGTGCATTAAAAATTTGTATTAGTCTAACTGAGTCTAATGCTTTCCAGGGAGGGGCTGGGGCTGGAGAGGCAGGTTGGAGAGGGGCAGAGGAGGACTGGGGAAGTGCAGGATGGGGCTGAGGCTGCTGGGATGATGTCCCAACTTCTCAGTCCTAAGTGTGTCTTGTGGAAAAAATCATGGTTTTCCTTGCAGCCAATTTCAGGTTTACTGGGCAGACTGTTCTATTATTGGCTGGATGGGGGCATAGTGTGTCGGAGCTTTTACCACTGGTTTTAGGCATGGGATGAGGCTTTCCAAAAGAGAAAGCTGGTATTGGCTCCCCTCTGGTCTAGATGAGCTTGATGTCTGTGCAAAAGAATCTGTTGGGTCCTCTCCTTTGGTTGATTCTCAGCCCTGTCCAGGTGCTGTGTCTTGCCCAGAGGAGGAGATGGGTGGTGGATAGGGATTGGTCTCTGATGTGGTCCAATATGGAAGGATATAAGAATAAAATTGTTAAATATCTTTTTAAAAAAATAAGAATTGCAGGAATTGAGCTGTCTCGCAAGGTGAGAATCTCACCAGTGCCAGCTCTCTTGGTGCTGCCACCCTCAGGTGGTGCCTGCAGCACCTCTTGGTGCTGAGGGTGCTGCTTGTCTGCAGGGTGCAAGGATGAGCCACCCCTGGGCTGATGCCACAGGCTGGGTTAAGCTGTCAATAGATTTTGTTACTTTCAAGGACAGAAGCCTAGGGACTGATGGCTTGACTATGCCCTACGTCTGTGGTGATGCTTGGGCCACAAGACAGCACTAGTAAAGGTAGCTGGTAGTTGTCTGGTTGTCCCAGGAGGGACCCAAGGACTGCAGAATCCTGGAGGCAGCAGGGCTGGGGCAAACCCACGTTGTGGTTTACAGACTAGAGGAACTAAAAGTGAATGGCTCCTGGCATTTCCCCAGGCAGAGATGGTGTTTGATAGTCCTTAATGGGTGCTTTTCTTCCATCAATTTGTCTAATTGCTTTTCCTAATGGCGTTGTGAACCTGGGTGAATTTGTGCAGGGTTGCTGCTCCAGGTAAAGGTAGCAAACTGGCAGGACTGGCTCCATGCAGGTCAGCAGAAGTCTCCTCCCTTGTTGTCTGTCTCCCAGGGAAGGGCATGGTGTGGGCCCTCAGCCCCCATCCCTGCATCCCGGGAAGCAGGGGTGGTTGAGCCGGGGAAGGACACCTCTGTGTCCTTGCACAGCTCTGTACCCCACACCATCCTCAACATCTGCTCTGCTGTGGCCTGCCTTTGCGAAAGGCACCCAGGCCTGGCTCCTGGGAAGGGACTCCCTGCTTTCCCATCTCAGTTGGTCTGTGGTTAATCAGCTCCTTTTCATTAAAAGGCTTTTGGATGGCCATGCTGCCTAGAAGCACCACGTCTTAGGGCTTTGTTTGTTGCTTGAATTTGTCCAGGTTCAGCTTCCAGCTGGCAACTACTGTTTTGCCTTTGCTCAGAAGATTAAAGAGCCCACTACTAGTTAGTTAATGAGTAAATGAATTAATTAATGGCTCCTCATACCCTGTCTCTGCACTGACTTAGTCCCTGGCACGGCTGGAGCAGACCATGCTCTTCCCGGTGCCCTGAGCTCCGTAGGGTCCTAAGTGTGTGGTCCTCCAGAGCTGGTAGCTCCCACCACCATGCAGGGAGATGGGAACAGTCCCTACTGGTACCTGATGTTCCTCTAGGGATGTATGCACCCCGGCTGCTGGTCAAATGAGTGGGGCCAATCATCAGCCCAGGCATCTGGGACTTTTGTTTCCTTCATCATCAATGGATGTGTGAACTGAGCTTGAGCATCATAGCCACCCAAAAGCCCTGTGGACTGTGGGACACTGAGCCAGAGCTTGACTCAAGAGAATGCTGTGGATGGGGAGTTTTGGAGGTGGGTGTTTGCTTCCATCAACTCATGCTGTTAGTATAGATTTTTTTGGGTAGAAACCCAGCTCTGAGCTAACAAAATCCTTGTGACAGAGATGTGCCTGTCCCTAGTGCCACCACTCGCAGTGTCACCCTGCAGCCCTCTCACTGCTACAGCCAACTGGAGAGAGGTGGCAGATGAAGCAGGAAAGAAACTGTATTATCCTGACTACTGGCACAAGGGGTGACTTCCCCATCCTGAACTCCAAGCAGCCGTTCATGTGTGTCCCTTTCTGTGCAGGAATTTGCTGCACAATGCTGTCAGGGCACAGCAACAGGGACGGAGCTGAGCCACATTTGAAGAGTCTGCCTGACTAGACAACACCGGGAAGCCTTGCTGGTCCAGTCAGCCAACACAGGGTAAGAAGCAATTGTGGGGTGAACACATCAGGGCAACAGCAGGCAGGGAGAAGAACAGTTTTCAGGTTAACTGTGACTAGCGCAGAGAAATAGTAGATAGGCAGAAATAAAGTGGCAAGAAAAGTGCTGCCCAAGCAGGGGCTGCACCTGGGCTTGATCCACCAAGCCCAGACCTTTCGGCACACGCTGTGTCCACTCCCATCAGCTCTCTCAATGGTCTTCATTGCTGTGAGGTCTGCGCAGTGAGCTGGGTGGGCTGCACAATGCAGGGCAGGGTTGGGGCTCCCCCCGGCCTCTTGGGCATGCCCTGGCTTTGGAAGGAAGACTGGGGTGTTTGTTTATTGCATTAGGCTCAGCTTTCAAACATCTCCCTGCTATGCCCATCCCCCCTCCTTTAATTAATTCTGGGTAAGAAGTCCTGGCTTTATTGTGCCACCGAGTTGAGGGCTCCCTGTGGGAAAAGTCACACCTTCTGAACAGCTTCTGATACCATGCAAATGAAGGACAAGTCCAGGAAACGCTTTCATCTCGGACCTGTCCAGCCCCCTACCCATTAATTACACACATTTCATTTGTGTGAGAGCAATTCTTCTTGGGGAGGGGGCGGGGGATGGCTGTGGCTTGTGGATCGTCTCAGCCCTGCTCTCTAAAGACTCCTCCTTGGAAGTGGGTTTACAGCCAGAAACATGGATGCTCAGGGGCTCAGTGGGGGATCCCATATTTCTGCTCTCGCACAGACACTCCAAATCAAACTGGCTCATCAGCAGGCCACATCCTGGCAGCAGGGAGGGCTCAGCACTGCCCCATGCCCTGCTTGG
Source organism: Dromococcyx pavoninus (assembly GCA_033558185.1). Taxonomy (NCBI): domain Eukaryota; kingdom Metazoa; phylum Chordata; class Aves; order Cuculiformes; family Neomorphidae; genus Dromococcyx; species Dromococcyx pavoninus. Next base: position 58,699 of record JAUMJL010001031.1, read on the forward strand.
TGCCAGCAAGACCTGACTGTGGACCGAAGCGCCATGGGAGCATCCTGGAGGGAGAAACGGGTTGGACCAGAGAGGAGCTCAGTGCCGTCCCAAGGGAGTGACTCTCCATGGCTCATGAGATGGGTAACTTTGGGCAGGGTGACCTCAAAATTAGTCTCGTGTAGGGAAACATCTTTCCATGCTGCTGCAATGCATGTTTTGGGGTTTGTGTCACGCAGTGACAGGGTTCAAGGCCTTCTTTTCCACACATGGACCAGACCCAGCTCTCCTGTTTCTCCTCTCCTTTCTGCAGAGCCCCTCTGACCACAATGTCCTGACATGGCTGCAGCCAAAGAAACCTCCAGGCTGGCTCCTGTTTAGCTGGAGATGATGGGGAGAATCAACTTCATATCCTGGAGAAGGCATAGAGCAAGGAGATGTGGAGCACAGTGAGTTTTCGCAGCTTGTTTCCTGGCCATGATAATAACACTTAGCACTTGTGTAGCACCTGGAATACTCTAAGTACCTTCACATCTGCTGCTCATTACCACCCCGGTTCACATCTGCAGTGTCTCTGCCCCCTCCCCATACACCCCTACAGCAGTAACAGCTCTCTCCTAGAAAAGGGGTCATCCCTCCAATGTTTCTCCTGAAAATATCCTTCAGGGTATGCCTGCAGGGAGCTGCAGCCACAGTCTGCTTTAGGGTCAGGGCTGCAGACTGCCTTCCAGGACTATAGTGTAGGAAGTCTGGGGTGGCTCCTGTAGCTTTGCTGCAGTACCTTTGATGGCCGAGCATGCTGTGTGCCTTTCTCCTAGACTGAGGAGGTACAAGCTGTGTTCTCTGGTGTGACAACCCATGGGTCCGATGACACAGGGTTGCTGTGGCCTGGTGCACCAAAGGAGCTCTTGGGAGACATTGGAGGGATATCTGGAACCTGGTTAATGGGAACTTGCGGCCTTTCTGGGTCAGAGTCAGCACAAAAGTGGTGCTGGACTCTAACAAAGCTACTTGTCCACCCTCTAGACCTGTGCCACAACAGCCAGAGGATGAGGGAGGGTTCATGTGTGAATGGGTTGAAGATTACATCCATTGCTTCAGATTATCTGAATAATGGCCTAGGCTACTCTGCAATTAAACAAACTGCACTGGGAGAAGAGAAGATGCTCTTGGGCTTCATGAGACTTACATCATCTCTCCCATGTTCACAGTGGTTGTGGCAGCAGAATAACCCTCTGGACTGTCAGATGTGATGACACAAGATGCAGTCTGTAGTTGCAAAGTCCAAGCTCAGAGGCTGGGGAAGGCTTGGCTGTGTTGGGAAGAACCACTCCAGCCATGCCAAGGTATTAGCATATTGCTAAGGCTGTGCTGCTGACAATTGTGGACTGGAAACAGGATGCTAAGGGCTGCCAGATCCTCCCCAGTCCAGTGGGTGCTGGATCTGTGCCTCTGCTCCCATCTGAGTCCTCTGTTCAGCTGTGGAACAACCCCTTTCAGCCATGGTTACAGCACTGCCCCCACTTTCTGGGGTGACATTTCCTGCCAAAATGGCCAATAGTATCTTAATTTATTGTTTTTTAAAGCTTTTAGAGGAGAAGGAAAAACTGAGCCTCAGTCTTGCTGTTATTATTTTGCCAGCTCTTTCTGCTGTAGTGGTACATTCTGGTGGCTGGAGTCTCTTCTTTTACGAGCTGCTCACAGAGTAAATGACAACCTTTGCCCCAAAGATGTGCTGTTTTGTATGGTTGGCTGTAGCAGGTGACACAAGCCAACACAACAGACCTAACCACTCTCACAGGTTTAGTCACCAGCACAGCAAAGGAGAGTCCTAGGTAAGGATTTGAAGGAGATCTGGAAGGTGTCCCTGTGGAAGTTCATAGTAAACATGAGAAAAACTCCAATGACAACATCGTCTCCCAAAAAAAAATGCTGCTGAAGTAGCTGAAATACTGGATGACAAGACGCAGGCTGTAGGTCAATAGGAAAATTTTGGCTGCTGAGATGTGAAATGGGACCTTGTGTTCTGGCTGTACTTGCGTGCTCAGGCCCCAGGATGTGGCTGCACTCCCCACTGCCCTGTGAGAAGCAGATGCCCAACTGGGAGCCAGCCCTTTGGTAATGGCCTGCGAATTTCCCTCGGCTCCGTTAATAGCCACCTGGCTGCTCGTTACAACTCCAAGTCAACTGCTAAGAGTGTTGGGTCCTGCAAAACAACCCCTTGAAATCAGTTGTTAGCCCAATTAACAACCAGTTTGGCTTTGGTTCAGGCTGTTAACCATCAAACAGCTAACTGCTGGTAATGATTGATTTCTTAGCAGTTGGGGCTGCAGTGGAGGAGCCAACCTGTTTCACAAAATGCCATTAAAGCCAAGATTTTGGGAACGTATCTGGCCCAGACAAACTAAGAAGCTGCCCACACCAGTAGAGCAGGCAAGGCAATGGCCAGGATTTCTGTCCATTTTGATTAAACCATGGGTCATTTGGGTTAGGATGAACTGGCAGCCAGTGGGCCAGTGTTGCCACGGCACAGTGTTTCCGATGGGCATCCACCACTGTGTATAGGGCAACCATTTTATCTAGCAGAGCATCACAGCATTCAGAGATCCCATGGCTGGGAACTGCTTGGTGTTCATCTCTCTTCCATAGTTGCTGTTCCAGCCAGAAAACCTTCAAAGATTTCTTTGCCTAGTTTGGATGTTCAGATGTTGCCACAAATCACCTGGGCCATTTTCCTCTGTGCAACCAGCTGGGAGTTTGTACTGGGAGAGCGGTTCCCATCAGCACACGCATACAGGCTCCAGAGCAGCCTGGAATACTGGTCTGTGTCTCCTGGCAAACTGCAAACTGGTCTGCAGATGTGAGTATCTCTATGGAAGCTGTAAATTGCTCTTTGTGTCCCAGGGTTTTGTTTAGGATTACTGGTCTGGGCTTCATTCATTTACCTCCACTATTTCAGGTCCTGGTTCTCCTCTATGCATTGGTAGGTTGGTTCGAACACATTGCTGGTGCTACATCAAGGGCTTTTTCCCCTGGGATGTTTTTCCCCTGATCAAAGTGGCTGATTCAAGCTGTAGCATGCATGGGGAGGAGGGAGCCAGACACCTGTTAGGGAAAGACTGAAAATGCAGAGAACGCGCTGCAGAGGTTGACCTTGGGAAATGTGAACTCCAATGGCACTGAGAGCAAGGAGTGAGTGCCTTGCTGAACAACACCATGGTCCTCATGCTCCTGAGGGCTCATGGGGACTTGTGGTCCTGCCACGACCTTGGCACTGCAGCCTGAGCTCTGTTTCTGAAGCTGAGTTGCAGTGACTTTCAGCAGGACATGGGCACCCAAGACCGTGTAGACATTGCAAAGATCTTCCAGCAAGGTTCCTCCAAACTTTGCCATGGTTCACCCCGATGCCATGTTTCTGTCCATTCTGCTGTACTTTCACAGGAGGTACAGTCATCCCAGATTCCCAAGCAGTATGTATGTGATCTCAGCACATTTTCTGCGTTTAGCCGTGTCGGATGCACCTGCTGCAAGCAGGACAAAGTTGCTTTATTTACCATACACCTACTGAAAGGATCTCTGCCCTCTCCCATGCTGGGCTTACCTTGTCACCCTAATTGAGGAGGCTGGCGAGGTTGGATTGCAGCTGGAACTCCCCCTGTACAGGACAGCACATGTGCAGTGAGTTTTGCATCCCAGGGTTCCGTCAAGATTTCCCCCCCCCCCGGTCTGTATGAGGAGAATCTAATTCTCGCAAAAGGAAGAATGAGAAGTTTGGAGTAGGACCTGACAATCCAGCTTTCCTGCTCCTTGGGTCTGCAAGGAAATGTTTTATTTGCAGCTTGTGTATTTAACCAGGCTTAATACAGCAATGCTGTTCTGTGTACCTTCTAAGTGTCTCATCCCTCCTCAGATGTCGCTAAACACAACCTTCCAGGAGGTGGTGATGGATGCCTCTCACCTGCTGGAACCGGGTGAGCTCTGGCTGCTCAGACATTTTCTGTATGACAGAGAAGGATAGTTATAAACAGAAACGGATGGTTTTGTTGGAGCTTTTTTTAGACATCAAAAAAAGCTCCATCATCATCAGGCTGGATTAGCTTTCATCAGCCAACACAAACGGAGCCAAAGGCTCAGAAAAGAATTCAGTGAGAGAAGTGGCACAGAGTTTCCAGGGCTATTTCACGGAAGTTTCGCATCCTCATTCCTTCTCTTACTTCGTGCCACAGTGGCTGGTGCTGTTCTGGGCTGTGTGCAGATACAGAGAGAACCCCAAGGAACTCACAGCTAGAGCTGCAGCGGAGTGGCAGAGCCCCATTTAAGAGAAGAAGTGGTGGAATCAGTGCACAGAAACAGTAAGAACTGAAAGAAATCCTGGTAGAGCCATGAATCAGCTGAATCAATCTGAAATAGGACAAGAAAAGGTGTGGAAGTGGTGCACTGGAGGAAGAAATGTATATATGCAATAATCAGAGCTTAAATGAAGTATATAACCGCAAAACTGATTTTTTTCTAAACCTCACATCCGATTCCCAGCTTTGACTGAAGATTGGACTCTGTGACATATTCCAGCTAGAGGGAACCTGCTTTTGTACATGAGCAGATTTTAGGGTCATGGGGATTACTCTGAATGTCCATCCCAGCTTTCTGCAACACTCAAACAAAAGGATCCCACCTTCTGAGTGAAATATCCCACAGGGACTCCATATTTCAGTATTATTTGGCATTTTGGGTTTAAAATTTACTGACTTTAAGTCACAGCACGTGATCTTGCAGTCTTTTTTTCCAGCTTAGTGTCATCCAACCTAACCAAGTTCCTGCCTCTCCAAGCTCTTGTAGGGATTTTTAAAACCGATTCCCAGCTGTCAACATATCCTATGAAGTACAGTCAAGTGTTTTGGCCACAGTATCTGGTGGTAGAGTCCATCGTTGACTTGGTTGGGTCCTGGATGTTGAGAGAAGAAATGATGCAGTGGCCACCCTCTGGGTGATCTCTCTCTGCTCAGGGCTATTGTTTTCCAGAAGTTTCTTGTAGGGACTTTTGGAGCATTGAAGATGACTGTGGAGCTGTAACCTTTGTTTAGTCAGGACCACTGCAACTCCAGGCAGTTTTGAAGAAGAGGAGCATGGATGGTCTCTGCAGGAGACGCAGCTAAAGCATGGTTACAGTCTCCTGTCCCTTGTTCCCTGCTGCAAAGGCAACAGCACATCTCTAAAGCAAAGGCAGCATTTATTTTATAATGAATCCTGAAATCCCAAGTCTCACACTGGCCCAGGAGGGCTCCATGTCTGCTCATTCAAATATTCAGTTGGTGAAGTCTGAGCTATTTTTGCTCTCATCTATGATGAGTAAAGCCACAGTCAGTCCCCTGACTTCACTAGAATTGCTCTGGATTAGTTCAGATATGAGTAGGGGTTGATTCGACCTAATTATGCTCCATGCCCACATCTGCAATTCTCCCACGCAAAGCCAGCACACTGACAGCAGTGAGCATGGAGGGTTTCATATACTCAAAGATTTTTTGCACAATCTGTGCTTCAAGAGCTGATCACTGTCCCCAGATGTTGTCCCAGAGCACTTGCCGAGATGTGACCAAAAGATGGAGGGAATAGGGAGAGGAAAAGTGATGTGGAAACTGAATCTCCTAAGGGCACGGCTGTGGCTTTTGACAGTAAGTGCAGCACCTGGTACACTGACCCACATCCCACCACTATCATAACCATAAGAAAAGCTCTTTCTTGCTAATCATTGCTGGCTTGTGAAGGAGAAACGCCAGCCCCTAAGAGACTGGGAAACCAGGAAAGGAGAGCAGTGGTTGCTGATATATACTGAGCCCTCGCAGACTCCATCACAAGGCTCAGAGAAGTGTTTGCACTTCACTCCCTCTCAGAGTGATCATTGCGAGGAGCTGAGGGTTTCGCCACCTCTCCCTGTGGAGCTGCGCATTCGAAGTGCACTTGACACCAGTGCAGGGACTTGCTCTTGGTGAGTGGCTCCACCACAACATCTGCCTGTCCTCCACCAATGCTCCCCTCCAACTGCCTCGCAAAAAGGAGATACACCATTCCTGGCTCAAGGCTGAACACCTGGGCAGCACGGCGTGATGTGGAATTGGCCTTACAATGGGCCGTGCTGGCAGCTGGTGCGGTGGGATGCAGCAGCCTGCAGGACATCGTGGGTTCTGGTGGGATACAGCAACCTCAGGACATCACTCTGGACCCAGCCAGGGATCCCTAAGTCAAGTCTGTGACTCTCTGGGGGAGCCAACTTACCTTAATCATCAATGAGGATGAGAAACTTCCCTGTAGGGAGGAGAAAATCACAGCTGAGTTTTTTGCCCTGATGCCAAGGCTCTGTGAGGTTAGGCTTTCGGAGAAACCTTCAGCACTGTGACCTGATCACCTTACATATGGTGAGGATGGGACATTTATTTCATATTTTCTCCCTGTGCTGTGGAAGGCTGTCCTGCTGATGTGAGCAAAGGGACAAGCAGTGGAGAGGACAAGGCAGGCAGGAGCACAGGTAAGTCCCAGCTGGAAAGGCAGAAAAAGCAGAGGAGCCCTCTCTGTCAGAGAGCCAGACTCACCAACAGAGAAGGGAGAAGGGGCTACAGATGCTACCCCATTGTTTCCTGAAGTACGTTCCCTGGGAATTAATGTCCATGGAGAGGAGAGGGGAGGTAGAACCCAACAGTCGGTGAAGTACATGGGTTTTTAGTCCTGTCACCTTGAGGGCACCTAGAGGTGACAAATGTGCAGCCTCTGCTTTTGAGACCAAGTAAACCTCTAATGGACTGCTTAGGGGACCTTCACTCAGGGCAATGCCAGTGAGGTAAAACACCAGTGACACAGGCAGCTATTTCATGTCTAGTTTGCTAGGTAGAACCCACTGCTTGCTGCTTCTCTGTTGCCTGGTCCACTCCAGGTTTGGGTGCACCCTGTGCCATGGGGAGCTTGACTGACCTGGCCATATCTATCTTGATCATAGAATCATAGAATTTTCTAGGTTGGAAGAGACTTCCAAGATCATCAAGTCCAACCCTTAATCCAACACTGTCATGATTACTGGATCATGGCACTAAGTGCCACATCCAGTCTTATTTTAAAAACCTCCAAGGATGGTGAATCCACCACCTCTCTGGGCAGGCAATTCCAATGCCTGATTACTCGTTCTGTGAAGAACTTTTTTCTGATATCCAGCCTAAACCTTCCCTGGCAGAGTCTAAGCTCGTGCCCTCTTGTTCTGTTGCTGGTTGCCTGGGAGAAGAGATAGATGCCCCACCTGTCTACAACCTCCTTTCAGATAGTTGTAGAGAGCAATGAGGTCACCCCTGAGGCTCCTCTTCTCCAGGCTAAACAACCTCAGCTCCCTCAGCCTCTCTTCATAGGACTTGTGCTCAAGTCCCTTCACCAGTTTTGTTGCATGGCCCAGAAGAGCTGCTCTGAAGTCTCCGGGGAGATGTTGGAAACTGAGGTCAGACTCTGCTCTGGGCAGCATCACAGCTACTGTGCACAGAAACCGTTGGTACTTACAGGTCTGGCCTTCCTAGTTGACATCATGCAGGAAAGCTGAGTGTGCTGACTTATTCTCAAAGGTGTTCCCTTGCTGGTTTTTATGCGTGGGGTACATGTTGCCATTGTTGTTGTCTGAAGCAGTTTTGGAGTTGTTATTGGAAACAGGCCACCTCGTAAGTGGCCACAGTACAAAAATCTACAAGCACCCCTAAGACCAGTCAGCCAGGAAAAAGGTAGAGCAGGTGCTGATGGGGCATGAAGAGCTTGGTGAGGAAATGGAGCACCGTCAACATAATACAGAGCCCTCTTGCCTAGAAACCTTCCTGTGCTGCTGTTTGCTCTGATTTATACCTATAGCTGGTCCTTATGGACATAGGAACTCTGAAGTTGCTTGCTGCGATGTTATTTCAGGGACACGTGTTGTGGGAAAGCAAGACCCTCCTCATCAAAGTAGTGAATCTATACCTCTGTCAACAGCCTACACAGAGAAGGTTCAGCCCTAGGTAAGACTGGAAGCAGCAGAGTGATGCTGCAAGACAGTCCTGTGGACTTAGCTGCAAGCTGGGTGCACAAATCACCAGTGAGAGCTGTCACTGCTGTCAAGGAAGGCAACAGGTCTCCTTGAGTTATTTGGCCTGTATTGAGCTGCTAGGGAATGTCTGACCTTCCTTGAAACCAGAGCATCCAGATCAGCCTGCTTACCCTCAGCAGCAATCTCTGGGCAGGAAGCACAGACATGAGAGATGAAGGCAGCAGTTTTGCTGAGAAAATGCATTTAATTCGATCTACACTGCAGTTTTGTTGGAAAAAAACGTTGATGCAGTAACATTCTGCACAGTAACTAGAGGTGGACTAAAGGTCATAGAGATAATGTGGCATGCTGGATTCATAGGCAGCAGATGGGAAGAGTCTTAGACCCACTGGGAAGGTCTCCCTGAGGTGTCTTCTCTGCAGCTTTGTCTGTTTTACCCAAGGACTGGGTTTGCTTCTCTTTCTTAGCAGGTTTTGCTCTTGCCTGGATTTTTTCCTGAGATTTAACCCGCATTTATCATTGCTAGGTTCATCCTAAGAGCCCCAGTTAATGCAGTTCTTTGCCATGCTAACTGATTTTGCTCAGTGATGTTACACTTCTGCACGCACGCTTGGCCAGCAGGTCTGCACCTCAGACTTTTCCCCCATGCTTTAAATCATGAGGTGGCAGCTTAGCATCGTGCAGATGGAGTAGGGAAATATCTTCCACTTGTCATGCAGAGACAGCTGCATAGATGCAGCCCTGCAAGAAGCAGCTTTCTGTGCACAAGCGTGAGGGGAGGAGAGGGTTTCCTCAATCTGCTGCAACTTTTGTGGTCATCTGAGGTTGATGTATAAAGTCTCCTGCGGTGGAGAGCAGGTCTGTGGCCGAAGCGTTTTAAAAAATTGTTCTCGGAGGGGTTAAATCCAGCATTGTGGTGCGGGAATACAAGTGTCTCAATGGACAGACGAGAGAGCCACATGTTTTCAGCTTATGACATGGAACAACTGGTTGACCACCTGAGCTCCTCCTGCCCCCTGCGTAAACCAGAGATGGTGCCAAATCACTTCACAGGTCACTGGAAGTTTAATGCAAGTTTCCCAGAGGTTTTGGAGCATGCAGCGAAGAAGTTGCAGTGCAAAGCATTGCTGTTTATTCCACCATTATCACCCAGTGGAGAAAAATGCAGGGTTCATCATGACATCCACTGAAATGTCATGGGATAAAAAGCCAAAAGCCCAGTGCTGAAGTAATCCTGGCCTACAGACACCTCCCCACCCCAGCCTGTTGTGCTCTGTCCCAGCAGAGGGAGCCCGAGTTTATTAACAAATCACGATCCCGGAGATAGCGGCTATCAAGGTGGTACCAAAGCCCAGGCAGGATGCGTGTCCGTGGAGGACGGCTGCAGAAGGTGCAGGGAGTCTTGTGGTGATGCTGAAATAAGGGCTGTGCTTCCAACCAGGAAAGCTAATGGTTCACCAGGAGGTCCTACAAGCAACTCTACTCTCGGGACACTTGCAACCGTGACAAGGGACAGACGGCTGGCTTGCAAGAGCCAGTGTATATGCTCTTTGCATGGGGAAAATTTACACTGAAAGATAGAGCATAGCCTTGCTAAGATGGATGAGCTGAGTTAATTTGCTTCAGAGATTTCCCCAAGGTACATTCAGTGACTTGTGTACCTGCATTTCTACTGGGCTGGCCAGTTTAACTCCGGTATCTAGACTGTTCTCTCAATGGTGTTCAAACCCACCGATCACTGCAGTGCCAAATCCATAGCTGTTTGCCATCTCATGGCGAGTCTGACCATGTCCCAGCTGCACGGCAATTCTCTATAACCACTGCACACACAGGGCTGTGGGCCTGACTCGCAGCTCCTTAAACCCAATGGGATCTTTTGCGCTGATTTCCGTGGGTTTTGAAGGCTCTGTGTTAGTGCACAGAGAGTTCCATTCAAGGAAGCAGGAGCAGTTTTAGTGAACAGCCTTCTTGGAGTTCATGGGAATGCTCTAAGTTTTCTCTGCTGATAACGTGAGATGAAATGTCTCCTAGGTAGGCAGATGTGTCTTGGCTGTTTGTTCTTTCTTACAGGCAGTAGTAGCCCTGATGCACACATAGGTGGATCAAGATTATTTGCAAGAGGGAAAGTTGTGGGACTTGGATGCAGGAGAATCACAGATCATTTTAGGCCAAATTCAGAGACCATTTAAATCAATTCAAAGCCCCTTGTTAGCCTGAGCGAGCACAGAGAGACTTGTTTTAGATGCTGAGTAACAAATGCGGACACTTCAAGGCACAGGAATGGGAAGGCAAACAAGTTGGTCTGCACTCTGCAGAAAGCAGCAGATGGATATTTCCAAGGCAACTTTTGAAAGGAAGGTTAAATTTCTCCAAGATAAGGAGAGTTCCAGTGAGCTGGAATGCATTGCAGCCCCCCCTTCCCCAGCTCATCTTATGATAACAGCTGTTGTGTTGGAAACCTGATGCTGATGAAAGAGTTAAAGGCTGGTTGATGGGCAATATCGGTGACACACCTCTGAATTGAGCATACTCCTGGAGTGAGACTGTGGACTGGTGTTACTCAATGAATAGAGGCCACTCCAAGGGAGTTTTTCCTTGAATAGAATGGGGTCAGGGAGCCGCTTTGGGGAACAATGGTTGCCACCGGCTAGCTGAATTTCTTACAATCACACACCATACCCCCTGATCAAATAGCTCCTTTGTCAGTCTGATATAAAAACATGTCATACAATGATGATCTGGAAGAATGACAAGAGCTGGCCTTTCAAAGAGATCAGAAGGGCTTGTTTCGCACAAAGAGAGCCCCCATCAGAGTCAAGACAGAAAAAAATTGGAGAATAAAAGGGGGTGAATGGAAACAAACAGCAATAATAACAACAGAAAAGAGGGCAAGTTGGAGACTTGGGTCTGGCTTGTTTCACAGCATCCCATGGCCGCAGCAGCGCAGCACAGTCGAGTTGAATCTCTTTCAGCATGGATGTGGATGTCAGATTGTGCTGCCATTGGGTTTCCATTGTCATTCTGCACTGGGACAGAAGAAATTGCTGGATGGGAAAAGGTCACTTGGCCCAACGAATCATCTCCCCCCACCCCAAAAGTGTCTCAACACCATCGCTCTGCTTGCTCACTGTAGTTCTCTCCTCTGCCTTTCTAATACAATGTCTGCTGCCTTTATGCCCCTCTACAAGGTTCAGATTGCTCAGACAGCTCTTCTTGTCCATCTATTTTTATGCGAGGGAAAATGTCTTTAATCTCCCCCGTTTCCTTGTTAACTTTCATATTTTTTTTGTTTCTTGGAGTGTGTACCCTGTTTTCAGCCCTCTTCCCAGGATTTTCAGGGACGTAACAGAGAGTTAGGATGGAGAGAAAGCATTTTTCCCTGAAGAACATTTTAAGATATGCAAGGAAGTGGATCCCTCTTGGCCACTTCCATGGGAACTGCATTCCTACAGTATCTATCACAGGACTCCTAAGAGATGGGATTTATACACAGTCATGACAATTAATTGCAAGCTAGAAAAGTTCAGCAGTCCTGGAAGTGGGCAACTAGAGCTGTCAGGCAATTTCAGCACCTACATGTGTTTGAAAACCTCATAATCAGACTTCAATCTTGGATTATATAAAATAAGGAGTCAGAATAGTCAGAAGAAATCACAGCATGTAAGAGATGACACTCTTGGGAAACTGCTCCTGAAAATACACCTGCAACAAGTACACTGCACTGAAGCATTGCTCTATTTTTTTAAGCTTTTCTTTTAGTTTTTTTTTCTCCTTTTGTGGCAGTGGGGTTTTTTTCTCAAAAAAAAAAAAAAGAAAAAACAGTACTAAAGTTTATAGGAGGCTGTTATGCTTGTATGATTAAGCACACTAATTGGGACGTACCTCAACTGTAGAGATAACTAACTCAAACTACTTTCATTTATGCTCTAAGACAAATATCTATTATCATCTAGGATTTCCTCATTGTTCAATATTTTATTTGCCTTTTTCTGCAGTTTTGCATAGAATCTGTTATACTGCATGTTATTCAGCATATATTCATTTAGAGGAAAAATATTTGGTAAACTGTATTTACATAATACATTGCTTACTGAAAAAGAATATTGACAAACACGCACAAAAATGACATATATAAACCAAAGGAAATTGTTGCTGTCCCGAATGGCTGAGCTCTTCAATTCCTTTACCTAAAACTCTGTATTGCATAAAATTAAGGTCATAATTAATCACCTCTTCTCCTGAAACATAGCTCTGAAAGGCTGTGCAGCTGGCTGAAAATAATTAGGCCACAATTTGAGTGCAGCTAAAATGAAGACAGTTAGAAGATACTGGTTACAAATCTCTGGTAGTTTAACTTGCAAGGCACTTACCAGATATTACCAGGGTATTTGAGGTGGTAGAGGAAAAACAGCCCACACTGCGTTGTGCTGATTGTGAAATTATTTGGAATTGTTGTATTAAAACTCGTATCACAGGAAAGAAGTGCAAAAGGCAGGTGAGTCTCAGCACATGTAGTGTTAAGAGTCAGAAGCTAGACACTGAAAACAGAATTCAGACAACTAAATAAAATAACATTTCCAGTGGTGTTGAGCACCCAGCAGCACTGCTTGACTTTAGCAGATACTCAGCAGGCAGTGACAGACAGAAACTGACTTTGAGTTTCTTGGTCTGGAAGGCAAATTTTAGTGCAATGGCTCGTATTTAGGATTGCTCCGGCCTCCAGCTGGAAATTGCAGGTAGCACAAAAGGTGACAATTCAGTTCTTAAATGAGATATATCCCCCTAGGACCAGGTGATGGATAAGATGACATGAATGGAATGCCTTGTAAGTGGTGTGTAGCTTTCTGCAGTGCTGGTTTTGATCTACCTATTGTTTAAGCACAGCAAGACCTCACCATTTTGTGGTCAATTGGGGCTACATGAGAAGACCCTCTTGCCACGCTATTACCTTCTGGCTGGACTTTGCAAGTTCAGTTTGAGTGGCAGATTGTTGATGTTTTTTAGGGCAAGCGATAAAAACCCCTTTGGAGCTCAGGCCTGCAGAGTAGTGGCGGTAACCTGCAACTTGGCAACATCTTTACTTTTCTTGCTTAAACTCTTTTGCAACGGTGGTGTATGATGCTCACTAGATATTTCTGCTTTGTGATTAGTTTCGGTTGCTGGATGTTCCTTATCATGGAAGTTCTGGTTAGGCCAGGTGGATAATTTTTGTCTTGTCCTTGGGTGGCATGCTGTTTAGATATAAAGCAGCACAAATTTGTTAAATGCAGTGAAACTGTTGTTTATAGCAACACATCTGGTACTGAGACCCTGGGCAGCTCAGTGAAAGAAAAAAATACGTTAAGGGAACACTAACTGTGTAATTAACTATTCCAAAAGTTGGAATGCATAAAAACCGGGTTGCATGCACATATTAATTCTGTCTCTTTGTCAACAGAAGGTATGATCAAAATTTAAGTGACACTTCTGCCTTCTTCAGGCTGCTGCTCTGCTGTGCTGAGTCTCGCCTGTTCAAATTTCCAGTGAAACTTCTTGCATTCTCCTCTGGTTCTTACCCTGCAGTTATAACCTCAGGATTGGGAGCAAGCCTGGAAAATTTCAGAATGAAAACTGAAACCTTCCAAAAGGTAGGAGCAAATAAAAACCAGAGGATATTAATATAGCAACAGCTGGACTTCAGCTTTAATAATGTGTATTTTTTAGAGCACATAGTGGTTCAAATCAGATACAGGTATTTCTGTGTGCTTCTGTTAAGTCAGGCCACATGCCAGTAATACAATGAGAGGTTGGTACACTGTATTAAAATATTAATTACCAAACCCCTTTCTTTTGACAGGTCTACTAAAGATACTTCAAATGGATATGTGAGAATTGATCAAAGATTCTGCGGGTTGTTGCCACTGCTCACTGGGCACTTCAAACCAAAGAAAACCTGACTCTCATGAAAAAGGTACTGTGTTTTTACAAGCAATAAAAAGCCAGTGGTCACTTGATTGCTATGGGGATGGATATAACTAAACTTAGCTTTCTTAACGCAGAGAGCACAATCTAAGAGAAACAAAAAAAGACATGGGAGAGGGAGGGAAAGAGTGAGTGAGAGAGAGCTGAATTGATTTCAGTCTGTTCAGGTCTAGCTGGAAAACACAATGCAGCGAAACAGTCCCTTAGTCGGCAAGCTTCTTTTCCTAGGTTTTTCCCATGGTTTGAAGTGGAGAGGGAGGGATGGCATTAGAAAAAGTGTGCATGTGAGAGAGAGAGAAGGCTGTAGGAAAGGCAGAGAGATGAGAGACATCATTTGGAAGGGTGCAAAATAGTCCATTCCTTCTGAGGAGTGGAAAACTTTGATGTCGCTGTCTCTAGTTTTAAAGTGGCAGTGTCAGGTTCAGGCTGAAAGGCCCTGGTATTTGAATCTTTGTGCTTGTGCTCATGACTCTGCCTGTGCACATACCTGCACATCCAAACACCTGCGAGGGCATCCAGGCAGCAAATGGGCCTTGCACTTCAGAGTGGGCAACAGAAAGCAAGCAAGTAGATTACTTCACTCATTCCTTGTAGAGAAGTTCATAATAATAAAAAAAAAAAAAAGCACATTTGCATGTTTGTGTGCATGGAAAGAGAGATAAGCAACAGGAAAAAGTGCTGTGGGCTTTACCCCTTTTAAAAATTTATCCTCTTCCTGGCATTACTAACACAGTTGTAAGGCTCATTGTGATACAAGACTCAAAATGTCTAAACAGATGAAGAAGAACAGTTACATGTATGGAGAATAATCTATAAGAAATGTTGTGATTTGATAGTCATTAAACACAAGTAAATTCAGTTTCAAGAGCCATCTGCCTGTGAGTAAATTCAGTTTCAAGAGCCATCTGCCTTTCTCCTCCACATCTATTTTGTCCTTTGAACTGTATTTCAATATAATGCTACTAATAATTCAGACACATTAACAATGATAATTCCTCTGCAAGCCTGCAGGAAAACAGAAAGAATAGAACCAAATTTTCACTCATGGCGCTCAGGTGAATTCTGGAAAGTGTCGATCCAGAGTGCAAATGGTGCTTTCTCCTTTCCTTGTTTCCAAGAGCTGAGAGGGTTTGTGCTCGGCTGGGCAACAAGTTAATCTCCCTGGAGGCTGGAACCCAAAAAAAATGCACCAGGCACTGACAGGCTGCAAAAGCAGAAAAGGTATTTGAGAATTATGCAGAGTTCCAGATCAAGTCAACGACACATGTCAATGTTACCACGATGATCTTGGACTGTGAGGTCTCAGATTCTAACAAGAACACAAGCATATGCACATGGGGTGACTTCTGGGTCCTGAGAGGAGATGGACAATGGATCAATTTATGCCCAAATGACAAAAGTTCTTTACTGGAGGGGCAGATTTTGACTTGAATCCCTGGAATATTGGCATTTTCCTTCCCAATACTCATTTTTGGTTTAAATAGATAAGAGTGAAAAGCCTATTTTCATGGCAGGTGGGTTAGAGAAGGGAGGTTTTAATGACTCTTTGTTCTTGGATTTATATTCTGACATGCTGTACCACATGTGTTTGCCACAAAACTGTGTGAGGTGCCCACCACTCATTCACGCATTGTCCAGCAGATGTTAAAGCCATCAAGTGTGTTTGCTTCCAGTCCAAAGGAAAACATTCTGTATTTTGGGATGTGGGAATTTTTTTTTAAACTGATCTAAACAAACAAACAAAAATAGTCTTGAAGAGGCAGGGCTTACATGATCATAAGAAACCTGTGTAAATGAGGATCTAAGGTCTGTTCCCTGACCCATAAACCGGGTTAGTAATTAGTTGTTCCTGCAGTTTGTTGTTGCCATCACACAATCCGAGGTTAGGCTGAGGACTATTTTAAAATCACATGCGTTAGCAATATAGGATATCTAAACATACACTTACTGCAGTGACAGAGCATTAGTTGCTCCTTATAATAATACCTGAGAGCCTGCAGTCACAGCAGAGGTCATGTCATGAGAAGCACTGTAGCAGTGTAGAAAGCACAGGGCTTTCCCCAAGGGATTTATAGCTGAAGGCCCCAAATCTACAGATGAATCTGCTAAGCGGGACCTTGCACTCGAGTGGAGCTCATTTGCAGGACTAGGACTTAGAGTGTATGGACAGGGGGTTACCTTACTATATATTTTTTAATATGTGTGTTTCATTAATAACAGGATAGGGGGTAAAATTTGACTTAGGTTTTGGCATAAGCTGAACTGAATAGAAATAAAGCATTTTTTTTAGCATCAACCAGTCTCCTGTTGCTGCACTATAAATCTCTTAAGTTCAGGTTGATGAATTCTGTGTTTCTTTGATGAAATAAACCAGAACTAACCAGTAAGAAATAAAAAATAGCAGTCTCCTGCTTGAGAAATCCTACTGCGCAAGAAAGGACTACCACTGAAATACTGCCTCTGGCTGTAGGGGAAAAAGAGAAGGAAGTCTACAACTGTAGCAGTTCTGCAAATTTGTAATTGTTGCAGGTAATTAGGCTCTGTCTTGGTTGCCTGGCCAAGGCGGACTCAAAACTGCTTGTAGGATTAGGTTTGATCACTTACCTTGAGCATATTATTACCTTGTAAGTGATATGAGAGTGGAGCATCCTCCAAGAGCAAGGGAGCCCTCTGCACCCATGGGCACATGATGAGTCAAATTTGCTTATGGCATGCTAGAAAATGCAAGCAGCAGTCATGTAGGTGGAAGGCAGATGCAGGATAAAACAGTATCATAGTCACTGCTACACCAAGGATACTTTATAAACACTCCAAAAAGTTTTGGAACAACCTGTGGAATTAATGAAAACTGAGCTGAAAATCTCTAGAAACAGCTTTGTACGTCTTGATCTTACTCTCAAAGAAGCCAGTGGGTATTTGAATGTTTAGTTCCTCAGGCTCTAAGTATGAAAGGAAAAAGCCCCTAAAATATCTTCATAGGTAGCCCCTATAAAAGAACAAGATTCAAAAGCATTCCTTCAGGAGATCAAGGACGGTCCAGCCTTTGAAGCCTGGAGGATTGGGAAATTTAAAGATCTTTGTGGCAATCATATTGTGCCATTAGAAATCTACCATTTGGAATTGTAAAGCATTTAAAAGGAATGATTCTGAATTCCACAGCTGTCTGGTGAGTGACAACTTGATGTGGCCTGGGGGGGAGGAAGAAGGTCATTGTTGGGAAAACAGTTAAAATGAACATTTTCTGAACAGATGCTTTAGATAATACTTTGATAAATGAGGTTAAAAACAAAAAAAATATTCTGGGTGACTTCCAGAAAATAACAGATTAGTAAAATAAACAAACAAATCTCAAAACGTAAAGACAAGAAATAGGTATATGGCTGGTACTTAACAAGTAATAGTGGACTGTTCAAAATAAAATGAACAATGTACAGAGCCTGAACCAGCAAGATGAGACAATTCTGCTGGCTATGGGAGCTGATATATTTTTTATTGCACTGCAGTTTTGCCAAGCAAGAGAGCTTCTGGAAGGCTTGGCTTTTCATTTTGATACACTAAAATATTTGAGAATCCATTTCCATTGTCTTTTTTTTCCAAACCATTCAAGCAACTCAGCTGCTGATCAAAATACAAAAGCATTGCATGTGCCCAGCAAGTGGATAATGAAAGCAATCCCCCTCAGTTTAGTATCTTTGTCAGCGGAGTGTAGTGAAAGAGTAAACAAACAACATCACTGATGACAAACTGATTTATGCAATTGTTTGTTTTCATAATTTTCAGCATGAAAATTATGCTGGCCTAATCCTGTGGCCGCTGAGAACCTTGTAGGGATGGCTGCTGGCTGGGTGCCCTTAGTACTCATTAAAAACTTCTTGTAGATGTGGTTTGGAAGCACACAGAATAGGGTCTTTTGGGATTATTTTTAAGGGAAAATAACCCTTTAACAGAACCCATACTAAATAGCTTCTAATCCTGATTTCTTCTGGCAGACCTTTTATAGGTTAAACCAAATCTATATATATAATTCGCGATAAAAAAGAGAAAACTTACCCCCAAATTCAGCATAACCTTTTAGTTTTATCCTCTTTAATCCTTTGATAATTTTTGTGCTTCTCCTGCAGAAAAGCAATTTTGCTAATCACCTTTGTGCCAATCCCTGCATTCCTGACAATAGCGTGGACAGCTTCCATCAAAGTCTTTGATGTGGGAAAGACACACACACACATATAATCTGAAAACAATTCAGCTGCTTGGTTCTCAATGGTGAGCACTCTGCTTTAATAGAGTGCAAGTTCCATGGAGGTTTCTAATCCTTTCTGCCAAACAGAAGAGACACAGTCAGGTAGCACACCTTATTCAGAAGTTAAAATAACATGTTACTTGCTCTCAGAGAAAATCAAAACAACTCAAGATCAAAAACAGATTCCGCCAATCCTAACAGGATAGACTTTCTACTCAGATAACTCTTGATCTAAGTGTGTAACAAGTAACCTGCTTTAATCCCTCAAAGCGATGGTGTTACAGATAAGTACTGTAGTAGTAGAGGAGGTGTCTTAAGTTTCAGAAATACACAAAAGCATTGGTTGGAAGGAGAAACAAAACAAAGAGCTGTCCACATGATTGTGTCTTTAGCTGGAAAGGTGTATTTGAGGGCACTGCAAATAATAAAACCCCTTGAAGACAGAAAAAAAAAAATTGACAGTCAGGTATTGAAATGGTGTTTCTTCCAAGCTGGATTTCACTGACTTACACTGTTAAAGCACAAGTTTTGCAAGTATAAGCCCCCGAATTTTTAGCTTACAAACCCTGCAAGCTGTAATGCTGGAATGCTTGACTGCTTCAGCATGGAACACCACCCTACTATTTGCTACAGGTCCAAAATGGTCATGGGCCACGAAAGGTTTGGTGGTTTTGACTGTAAGATTTGGGACGCATATATTATTGACTGTGTGATTATACTGCACTAAGCACCTGCACCGCATTCTTTATGAGAGTATGAACAGTGTAATAGAAATAACCATGCTTCACATACAGTTTTAGTAATGGTTCAGAACCTTCCTTGTTCTTCCTCCCACAGACACTTATATATGCACTCACATAGCCATTGCTGGGAAGACCAGTGCCATTGGGTTCTCAGCTTGTGATGCACAGCTTTGACAGCTCCACAGCAGTCACATTAGCAGAAACCATGCCTGAGAACAAGTGTATGCAGCTGCAGGTCCCTCTCGCTTAAAAAACCAACAAAACACAAAAATAATGGATAACATCTATGTTTTGGGCAGAGAATAATCATTGTCACTACATTCTAAGGCAATTAGCCATAATAGAAAACAGTGCTACATTTAAGAGCAACTTATAATTTTTTCTTCACACGTTCCCTGTCTGAAGAATATCTGACCCTCTCCACAATTACTGCATGCAAACACATTTAATCTTTGCCAAGTGTTTCACAGTTGTTCATACATTGGGTCACAGAGTGGAGAGCATGAAGGCCTTGCTTTTACCTCAGTCCTGGTATCCCTGATGGTCAGACTGCATGTGTGACTTTAAGCCCAGGCTCATTCTCGACTGCAACAAATTGTTCCCTTTAAGAAGTGGCACAGCCACAGATTGGAGACTACTGTACCCTGGAGTATGGGTGTCACACAGTGCAGGGAAATGTGCACCATGCAGAGGTTGCCTCTGTGCAGTAACAGAGCCTGAGACCAGAAGGGACCCTGTCTTAGTCTGATATTGTGAGTTAGGGCTCGCCAGGTCAATTCCTGATTTAAGTTTTAGTAGTTGTGGTGGTCCAGCCAGGCTCTCTGTCTAAGGGGAAAAAATTCTGATCTTACTTATTAAAAAAATCCACTTACGGTGATTCCATCATAAATCTTGGTAAGTTCTTCCAATGGTTAATTTTCTTCACTACAAAAGCATGCTTTATTTATGAATTTGTTTCCCATCGCTTTCTGTCAGGAAATCTTATCTCTTTGCTAAATTGAAGATCCTGGTATTACCAGCTTTTTCTTCCTGTTTCAGTGCTCATAAGGTATGACCACCTTGCACCTTAACCTTCTCTTTAGAAAGCTAAACAGACTGAGCAGTTTGGGTCTCACTATAAAACATGTTTGATAGTCCTGTAATCATTCTTACTCTTCTTCGAAACCCCTCTAGTTTTTCAGCATCCTTCCTGAAATATTGGCTGGACAAATTATTTCCAAAGTAGTCACAGCAGAGTCAAAAACACAGGTAGAAGAACCTCCTGGCTTTTGTTTGTTTTGCAGGACAGCAGTAGCCCGTTGGTCACAGCACTGCAGAAGGAGCTCATGTTCAGCTGATTATTCATCTTAATGAAGTCTTTACGGAATTGCAGCTTTGCAGGATAGAGTTACATCCTTTCAGTGTGACCTACATTCTTTGTTCCTAGATGTGAGACTTAACATTTGACTTGATTGAAATACATACTATTTGATTATGCCTAAACTTAACTCGGGGTTATGCAGCTGTAAGCATCCTTTGCCTCTTGCCCTGTGCTTTGTGCCTTCTACAACACTTTGCTAACAATGATTTTAGATTTTTTTTTCAGGTTGCAAGTAAAAATATTAAATAGTAGAGGGTCTGTAAGCTGTCTCTGTGGCATCCTACTAGAGAAAGACCAACTTATTAATAAATCTGTCTTTATAATAACAATTTAAGATGGAGAAGTCATTCAGCTTTTAATAAATTTAATGTTTCAGACATTGTCAAAATCTATTACAAAAGAGCTAATTTTAATGTCATAAAAGATACTAAGTTGATATAAAACTGCATTCACACCAAGTTTCCATAATCTCATATTAAGTAAAATTTGTGATATTACCCCTTTCAATTGGCTACTTAAGCCCTGTACCAGACGTGCCGTTATTTCACCTGAGCTCAAACCTATCTTCAGAAACTTTTAATTACTTGGGACATCTGATAAATTGTTGATAAAATATTTGCTGCCTTCTGGAACTTCCATGACTTGCAGGGTGTGTTGAAACTTGGTGTAAATGGACCAGACAATTCTTCGGTGAGCAGCTTTCAACCTCTCAAATACAAGGTTTCCAGAGTTGGTAATTTAGTCGTATGGATACTTGAGTGCTTGAGATTACACAGACAAGATGACCTTTGGGAGAGGATGCAAGTACTGTCTAAAGGCCTGTATGCTGTGGTAAACTTGTTATATCCTGAAATTTATATTCCTGCTCCACTGTGAAAAAGGAGGTGTAGATTGTGGGTAAGAGGTACCTCTTCAAAGCAATCTAGGCAATCTTATAATTTATCAGGTTGCCCAGGGAAGCTGTGGATTACCCTTCCCTGGAAGTGTTCAGGGCCAGGTTGCATGTGGACTTGAGCAGCCTGGTCTGGTGGGAGGTGTCCCTGCTCACGGCAGGGGTGTTGGAACTCGCTGATCTTTAAGGTCCCTTCCAACCCAAACTATTCTATGATTTTCTTTATTTTTTAATTTTGAGGAAGAAGTTTCCCTAAGCATTCCAGGCTTCTGTAGAGTGGAAAATACTCCAAGAAAGAATAACACAACATCAGACTCGTATTTTCCTGCTCCGCTGTCTGCACAGGTCTCCTTTGCCATTTTGGACCGGGATTCTTCTGTGTTGTCAGTACTCCAGGCTCCTGTGGATGGCAACAATGACTCAGTTATTATGAACTGTTCTTTGGTGGTGGTGCACTTGTACATACGTACACACACGTGTGTAGTGCGAGCCCTTTCCAGCTCCTGTTCTGTGGAGCCCTGTAAGGGGGACCACATTGAAGGGTTCGCGTGAAAAGCCAGCCTCAAATCCACTGTAGCAGGGCCTGCTCTCTTGTGAGGAAGACCCTTTCTTTTATGTGGTTCAGGAATTCAGGAGTGTTGAAAACTGCCGTGCAGCACCAGATGACCCCTGCTGTCACTTCGTGGGTGACAGGCGCCCCTGACCCCGCTCAAGGATAATTAATGAGCACTGATCACCTTGCTGTTCACCTTCCTTCGTGGGGGTGCAGTGCCTAGGTGGGTGGAGCAGGTGCTTTGCTTACCTGGGATCACCGTCCCCACCATTAATTATTCACATTATTAATGAATACATGCATCAGATGACATTACTAATCCCAGTTCGGATTAGGAATTCCCCCGGCCCACGGGACGAAGGGGGAGCGGCGGCGGGGGGGGGGGGGGGGGGGGCATTTGCGCAGGGGGAGTCCAGCGGCTGCCGTTAATGAATTAATTAGCTAACGAGGGTGAGTGCCCCCTCCCGCCTCAGCAGCCATCTCCTCCCCGGGGGGGGGGGCAGTGACGGGCAACGGCTCCTGCCCCATGTGACTGGGGAGCGGCGGCCCCGTCCATGGCCTGGCCTCCCCCGGACAGCAGCAGCTCCGGCTCCTTGGGAGGAGGGGCGGGAGCTGCTGCTCCATGGGGAGGAAAGGCAGCCCCGGACCCCCCCAGGCGGAGGGGGGATCCCGGGCCGCCTCCCCTCCCCCCTCCTCCCCGCTGTGGGCCCTGCCCGAGGAGCTGCTGCTCCTCATCTGCTCCTACCTGGACGCGCAGGCCCTGGGCCGCCTGGGCCAGGTCTGCCGCCGCCTGCGCCTCCTTGCCGGCCGCGATCTGCTCTGGAGGCGCATCGCCCGCGCTTGCCTCAACTCCGGCTTCACCCACCTCGGCACCGATTTGTAAGCGCGGCGGGGGCGGCGGCGGGGGGGGGAAGCCCGGGAGAGGCCGGGGGAGCTGCGGCCTGGTCGGTTGCTAAGCGAGGCCCCGCGCGGCCGACGTAGATGCTATGGGGCGCCCTACGCTCCCGGCGTGGTTGCTAAGGGGGTGGGGGGTTGTCCACGGGGGTGGTGTTGTTTCTTGCGGGGGGGGGAGCGCCCTCTTGGCGTAGTTGCTATGGGGGCTCCGCGCTTCCGGCATGGTTGCTTAAGGCGGGGAGGGGGGGGGACTCGGCCCTGGCCTTGCGCGGGGGGGATGTGGGGGGGGTGGGGCGGCGGGCCCGGTGGGCCCGGTCCCCGCGAGGAGCGGGCGGGCGTGGCGGTGGTTTCGCGGGGAAGGAGCGACTGAGGGAATTGGGATTGTTTAGCCTAAGAGACAAGGAGGCTGAGGGGAGACCTCATCGCTGTCTGCAACTGTCTGAGGGGAGGTTGTAGCCAGGTGGGTGGTGGTCTCTTCTCCCAGGTGACAGGAGATAGGATGAGAAGAAATGGCCACAAATTATGCCACGGGAGGTTTAGTTTGGACGTCAGGAAAAATTTCTTCACTGAAAGGGTGGTCAGCCGCTGCCCAGGGAGGTGGTTGGTTCACCATCCCTGGAGGCGTTTAAAACATAAGTAGACGAGTTTTTTTGGGGTCTGGTTTAGTAGTGGACAGGTGCGGTTGAACTTGATGATCTCAAAGGTGCTTCTATTATTCCATGAGCAGCTCAGACCCCCCTGGCAAAGCACACAGGGTCTGGGGCTTCAGGCTGTGGAGGTAAGAGGATGAGGAAAGGGATGGAGCTTCTAGGGCGACTCCTGGGTGCCCATGGTCCCTCCCCATCTCTGTGCAGTGGCCCCTGTCATGGCCTTGACACCTCAGAGAAGCTGTGAGGAAAAAGACGTGGGCTGAGGTCTTGAGTGAAGGCCCAAGATCAGATTTGTGTACAATAGTAGTTGTAAGAGCCTTTGTGGCAGGAAGGCCCTGAAATATGTTTCTTAGATTCTCCTGCTCGTGGAGCAGCTTGCTGGTAGAGCAGGTGCTGGCTGTCACAGAGAAAGTGACTTTTGGACTCTTTGTGACTTCTGGATTTTAAAGTTTTGTGGATATAGGTTGTTGGGTTTGTTTGGTTGGTTGGTTGGTTTTGTCTTTTCCCTTAGTTCAACAGCATACAATAAGTTAGGAATAGGTGTGAGCCCTCCTGGCTTTATTCTGTTGTGGCAGCGGTTGGTAAGGACTGAAAGATTGCATTTTCTCCATCAAATTTCATAGAATCATAGAATGATCTGAGTTGACCCACAAGGATCACTAAGTACAACTCCAGTCCCTGCATAGGAGAATCCCAATTCACACCATGTGTCTGAGGGCAATATCCAAATGCTTCTTGAATATTGTCAGGCTTGGTGCTGTGTCTGCTTCCCTGAGCAGCTGTTCCAGTGCTTCACCAGCCTCTGGGTGATGAACCTTTCCCCCAGTATCCAACCTATCCCTCCCTGGCACATCTTCCTGCCATTTTCGCGTGTCCTATCATTGGTCACCAAAGAGGAGAGCTCAGCACCTGCTCCCTCTCCTTCCCTTGTGAGGAAGCAATGAATGGCTATGAGGTCCCCCCCTCAGTCTCCTCTTCTCCAGGCTGAACAGACCAAATGACTTCAGCTTCTCCTCATGCGACTTTCCCTCTAGATCCTTCGCCAGATTTGTGGCCTCCTCTGGACACTCTAATATATGAACATATAATGTACGATATATAATATAATGTACGAACATTTGCTAACATATGAAATGCCACTCAGAGACAAACACAATCCTACTTTTAAGATCCCAAGAAGAAGTTTATGTGCTTAGGATCTATGAATCCCTTCCTATGGTTTCCTGTTAGCTGCCAGCTCAGGCTCATGTTTGTCGCCCAGTGACTCAATATGGTTTCCGTAAACACTGTATTGACATGAATCAGAAGAAAGGATGTTGGTTTTTGAGGCCTATTTTACTGACCTCATATTGTTGTCTCATCAACAGCACAGACTTTAGAGAAACAGTTATGGATCCTGCCAGCAGGAGCAGAATTTTGGTGGTGCTGAAAATCCTTGTGTTGGGTTTTCAGGCCAGCATTTCAACCCATTCGGTCTTCACAGCTTGAAAGTTAAGCACAGTTCCCTTGGAAGTCAGCAGGAATAAGCGCTGCAGAATGGCTGCATATTGGACTCAGTCTACTGTGATATATGACTTTTTGTCTCCTGAGGAAATTAAGTTCTGTATTTTTTATTAAGAATAAGGTGATACTTGCTCCTTCAGTTGCAGGAGGGATCAGGTGTACGGCAGAGCAGGTGCAGCGTATGTAAGGACCACCACTTCCCCCTGTGGAGGAATGCAGGTCTATAAACAGCTACAGAAGAGGTTTGCTAGGTTAGGGGGTTTAAGTGAAGGAAACGTTGCTTGAGTATCATAAGCTCTCGGGGATTTCAGTGCTGTGAGGTTTACTGTGAACAGGGTTGATTTTTTTTTTTTAAGTAATTCCAGGATACACTTTTATGCTGAGTCCTATTTTCAAGTTTTCTTTAAACAACTCTAGTACTTAGTGCTGCTTTTAGCAGTGGTCAGCACTGCCCTGGTCCTAGGGAGTTCAGTTGTGGGTAACACACCAAGTGGCATTACAGGCTGGTTATGCAGGTACATAGAGATATATCTGGAGGATGAATCCTTTAATTACTTTTAACTTCATGGAAGGCTCAGACAATCTTCAGTTCTTTGAAATAGTATGCCAGACCTTATGCCTTATTGCCTTCAATACCTGAAAGCTAAGCACTTGTTTTCCTTGTGCAGAGATCCAGGATCTGAGGGCAGTTGCAGGAGTTTTGCTCCAGTGGAGTAGACAGTTCTGGCAACAGATAAAAGACAAGGGCATAATGCAGTACTGGGGGCTCTGGTTATCTGTGCAGCTCCAGAAGAACCAGTGCAAGTTCATGTGTTGAGTTGTGGTACAGCTGTAAAATTTGTACTTGGCTGAAGAGCAGTTTAATAGTCTCTGTGGCAGCTTGAAGGTTTTAAGTAGCTGTCTTTTCCGTGCCACATGCTTCTTGTGTATGTCTCCAAGATCAAGAGCAATCTTCAACGTTGCTGCTCTTGCAATTCAGGGAGTACAATTTGCAGAAAGAGGTTATATTTTATTTGACTAGCCGATACAAGCTGGGGAGGGGGTTGACATAAGCTTCTGGGCACAGAGTCTTTCTTCCTGGTAGTAATTCTAAGTAGAAACCTGTTAGGTTGCCCATTGAAGATTAAATTTGAGTTGAGTGAGTGTTTAAGCTAAGATATCACTGGGTAAATAGAATGATGATGAAGATGATGGATAGTTGGGCCTTCTTGATAACTGTGCTTCCTTAGGGATACAGAGAAAATCTTGAGTTGTCAAGCTTGATTTTGACTCGCTGAAGCGTCTGTGGCGCATTCTGGATAACGTTGCATGAGGTGAACACTGTTTTTTGCTTTTAAGATGTTTTTGTGCAATGCTGTCCACAATCGCGAAAGCAAAGGCTGGAATCATTTATGGCAAATGTACTTAATGAAACAGTGTGTATGGTTCTAACATTAGATCTTAAGCTGATGGTCCCTGGGAGACTGGCATAAGTTAAAAACTAGTCTAGGGAGTATTTACTGTTTAAAACAAAGAAACATCTCAGAATAGTTTGATCATTTCTGCTGTTAAATGGCTTTTGATAAGCCATCTGTTAATCTCTGTAAATAGAGATAAATTTGAGCAAGGAATGTAAGAGAGCTGTGAAACTTATCCCCCTTCGCCCCCGCTTCCCCATTTTTTAAAAGGGTGAAGTTGAAAATGACACCATTTCTTTAAAATGTTGTTTCTGTTAGGTATATCTTCAGATAATTGTAATGAGAAGATCAGAAGGAACAGCCTTTAGCTTGTATGCAAAACAACTGTCGCCTTGCTTATAATCATCTTTATGCCAAAACAGGGAAGAGAAGAAAATTTATAAGAAACTGTTTACTAGCCATTAGCAGCATGGAAAAGTATACCTGAAACGATTTGATTTAATTTTTAAGTTATCTACTTTTCATCCTGACTATCTACCTTTAAAAATTGCCAGTTTGGTTGTCTCAGAACACATACTTAGGCTTAAACAATGTTAAATTGATCTGCTAATGCTGTCAAAGGAAGACATGGCCTTAATCCCATACAGTAGCTGAAAGGCATATTCACAGCACTGGCAATCTCTCATATTTGCCCTTTCTGGCAAATTCAGCTAATTGGGAGCTGTGGATGTAAGTAAAGTTTTTTAAGGTATTGATTCAATCATACACTTGCAGAAGAAGAAGGAAGTTTACTTTGAGTAATGTTTCCGTATGCTGCGTTCCTCCTGGGGCATCACTGGATTCGCATCAGTGTAAATTGCTGTATGCCAGGGACAGCAGGACCTGACTTGGAAGGGTTCTTAAAGTATATTCTTGGTGTTAAAAATGTGCTATTTCTTTCTTGAATCGGCAGTAAGTATATGTTTAGTAAACATTGTGGCACTCTTATGAAAGTATGGAGTGGTTTCAGGTGCATGTGGTGCTTCGCACCTGTCCTACAGATCTCTTTATGTCAGGCTGTCACTTGTTCTTTATAGTCATGTTACTCAGAGGAATAGACCTGTACTGCAAGAAGACGTTGTCATGGAGATGGTAAAAAGATATGCCCTGCACTGGAGGTTTCTGCTTCCCTTAGTCATAGGAGCTGCTGAAGCAAGAGTCGAGCTCTGTCTTCATGACGTAAGGTGAATGGAGTGTTTTTGTTCCAAAAATGCATGGCACAGTATCACAGAAAAGTAAAGGCTTAAGAACACTTTCTGCAGCTGAACTGTAGCTGAACAGTAGCACGAAGCCTTTGGAGTTTTTGGTGAGTGTAGCAATAGTGCAGTTGTGTATAGTAGCCTGTATCTGTTTTGCCAGCTGTTGTACAGGCCCAGCAAGAGCAGTCTCTGCCCTGACAAGCTTGCTGCCTAAATAGCCAGGGTAAACAAGGGTTGAGAGGGGAAGCGGAGGCAGAGAGATGTCAGCCAAGCTTGCCCTCTGTGCAGCAGGTCAGTGTCAGAGCCAGGAATAGCAGAGGGTGCTTTAAGCCTTCATCCAGTGCCTGCCTGCTGGACCACCTTGGACTGGAGAAATTGGAGAGGCAAAGAGCTCATTGCAAGGTGATTCTTTATTTAAAGCATGGAAGAAAGGAATAAAGTTGCAGCTGGGCTAAACTTATTTCCTCTTTGTTACGAAGGAATTTTAGAGGGCAAGTTAAAAGTTGCAACCTAAATAGCTTGACGGTGTGCTCTTTGTAATATATTAATAGCTGTTGTCAATACAGAAATGTTGTACTGCATATTTTGTCTCTCCCGGTTTCCAGTTCTGCCTTGCCCACTAGGATACAGCATATTCCCCAGTTCAGAGAAACAGATTCATTAATGGGTGGATTTAACATCCTTGAGTACTTAAGCACTTGTGTAAGCATTTCTGTGAGTTAATAAAAACTGTTTTCTCCAGATCTTGGAAAAATACATACACCTGCAGGAGCAGGAAATGGCCAATCTGTGCAAGTCAACTCCAAATGCAAATGGCAGCAATCATAGGAGACCTTTAGTACTGGAGGGGGAGGGAGTGTGAGTGCCTGTGAAGCTACTTCAGTTTCCTTCATCTTTTAAAAATTGTTTTATCAAAGTTTCATTGCCTACTTCATTTCTGACTTAAGTAATGAACTGGTGCAGATGAGGCAGAGGGGAATACTCTGGGGGGAATATTTCAATAATGGCACAAGTCTGGAAGAGGGCACACAGATATTGCTTTGTGCTGGAAAAGTCAGTGGGTTTTAGGAACTCCTGTTAGATTCATTCTTATTCCGTCTTAAACTGTTAGTCCTGGGCAGGACAGATCTGCCAGGACAGCTCCGCAATACTGAACCTGCTGCTTATTCTGGGAATCTGAAATTGTTT
Organism: Dromococcyx pavoninus; assembly: GCA_033558185.1. Taxonomy (NCBI): domain Eukaryota; kingdom Metazoa; phylum Chordata; class Aves; order Cuculiformes; family Neomorphidae; genus Dromococcyx; species Dromococcyx pavoninus. The sequence goes on from JAUMJL010001031.1 coordinate 87,341, forward strand.
GTAAGAGTTATTTCAGGCTTACCTACCCTTCCCTTAAAGTCTTCATGAATTCAAAGTGGAAGAAGAATTTACCTGGTTCAGGGCTTAAAAAACGTATTCTGTGCTTGCTGCTATTATCCCTGTATTCTGCTTAAGTGAACTAGCTGTGGGTTATTTCACTCTATCCAAATACTACCCTATCTACTCTTTCAAATTGGAATATACATGACAACTATTGAGCAGCTGCTGGTTTTCTCAGATCTTCCCAGGGCTGTGCATTTTTTGAAGCAGCCTAGATTTTGTCTCCAAGAAATCCATATAAGTTGCTGAGAAAGGCAAAATCCTGCCTGGGGTTTCTAGTCATGATCCCATTGTAAGGGAGAGAGCATCCAATGGCAGGGTGGTCTGGCTCATTCTTGGTGATGATAGTTTTTGGGAAGCCTATGTGAAGGTGTTTGTGTTTGCTGTGTGTGCAGAAATTTCCCTAAAACTCTAGTTCTTATTAGAATCTCTGGCTTCTTTGTGCAGGTGAATTGTTCATGAGAGCTATGAGGTGGAGCAGTAGACCTGCACAGCTGGGTAATTTCTAACAGATAGTGTAGGCACACTAGAGAAGGCAAAGGAACAACAAGACTATTCAGTTCAGTTATGTGAACCCATGTCAGATGGGAAGGAGGGAGTGTAGAAGACAGATTGAACCTGGCAGTAAGCTAAATAAGGGTCATATGCTGAAGGAATTCAGGTGGAATTTTTGTCCTGGAAGAGACATTTTGAAAGCTGGCTGACTTGTTGAGGACAGCAACAGGAGCTCCTGACATAAATAGCTTTTCCCTCTCGGCTGTCTGTTGGTGGCCCATGACTTGTGACTGCCCCAAGACCCTGCCGCTCAACAGGTGTGTCCCGATTACACAAATAAGTGCAGTTGGTCCCTGTGTTCACCATCCCTGCCACAGGGCCAAGGTTGAAAGCAGGGTTTAGCCACTGTGACCTGTTTGTTCCTCTGCATGACCCTTCCAGTCAGGCCTCAGGCAGGCTGGTGACAGCTTTTATGCAGACAGCAGATTTTGTCCACAGAAGGTATACAGTCTCAGTAGGTCTCTGTGGACTTGCATTTCCAGATGAGCTCTTCAGCACTTAAAATGTAGCAAAATGTGAACGACTTCGGTGGATTAAGATGCCCCATGCAGCTGGGAAAATACACAGTATAATGTGTTGGTGTTATCTTCTGTAACACAGTATATGTTGTTGGAGACACCATTTTTATGGCACGTGCTGAAATTGTAGGTGGCCAGTAGACATCTCCCCGGGATGCAGTGAAGCACAGAAGCTCTTGCTGCTGCAGAAATACCAGTTCTGGTGGCAGAGGACTTTGGCTGGGGAGGGGACCATTGGAGGCAAAAAAAACTGTTGGAGGTGAAGCTTTAGGAGATGTGCTTAGTTTCTGGCTGAGTGATTCTTTCTGTTGTTGCTTTCTTTTGGGGCCCAGCCCAGCAGCTGCCATGGTGGCTGAGGTCACCTGGGTCAGTGGTGCTGTGGGGGGATAGTCCCAGGCTCTCACTTCAGCAGCTGGGAAGCGGGCTCCAGAAGGAATATTATATTTCTTTTGGTAACTCTGCCAAGAAACAGAGGAAATACATAATTTGAGCAAAATACTTTAACTTTTTTTGTAGGATGGCGTGAGGTGGGAAGAGGGAAATGAAAAATCCTTTATGGTGCGTTGCTTGGGATGTTTTTTATCCTGGAGTTCTCTCAGGCTGAGAGAAATGTTTAGCCTATCTTTCTTAGTGTAACAAAGTCTTTGTAAAGGGAGCTTCCATCAGGAGTGCATGCAATTGGAAACATGCATTAGCTCATGTCATGTATGGCACCACATAGTTTGGGATCCTAATAGAGTGCTTTATGATTTAATTAGCCAATAACAAAGGTAGCCTTGCATGTTCTGGATCATGTAATTTTATCAGCTGTTGATCACTGTGACATCCTGGCAGAGGTGGTAAAATAGTGGGGTCTGGGCTTTAAGAACGTTTTGTCTGCATTTCACTGACTTTTCACATTATGTTCACTGGTTCCTTCATCCTGTGTCACCTGTCATCTTTCTAGGATGCTTTCTGGCGCAGGCTGTGTAGTTCCTGGTAGAAGTAGCAGCCCTTCCTCAGTGAGTTAGCTGTCAGCAGTCTTGAAGTTCATTGTTGGGTGCTTCACCAAGCTGAGTGGTGAGTTTAACACCCCTGAGGGATGGGATGCCATCCAGATGGACCTTGACAAGCTGCAAAAGTGGGCTAGTGAAAACCTCATGAGGTTCAACAAGGCAAAGTGCAAGGTCCTGCACCTCGTCCTGCACCTGCACCTGGTTTGAGGCGACCCACAGCTGAGGGATGAAGAGGTTGAGAGCAGCCCTACGGAGAAGGACCTGGGGATCTTGGTGGATGAGAAGCTGGGTGTGAGCCAGCAATGTGTGCTTGCAGCCCAGAAAGCCAACTGTATCCTGGGCTGCGTCAAAAGAACCATTGCCAGCAGACTGAGGGAGATGATTCTACCCCTCTACTCTGCTCTGCTGAGACTACACCTGGAGTGATGTGTCCAGCTCTGGAGCCCTCAGCACAGGAAAGATGTGGACCTCTTGGAGTGGGTCTAGAGGTGGGCCATAGAAATGATCAAAGGCCAGGAACACCTACCCTATGAAAAGGGGCTGAGAGAGTTGGGATTGTTCAGATTTGGAGAAGTCTCGGAGGAGATCTTATTGTAGCCTTGCAGTACTTAAAGGGTGCTTATAAGAAAGATGAGGAAAATCTTTTTAGCGGCGCCTGTAGCAATAGGACAAAGTGTAATGGTTTTAAAGTAAAATAAGAAAATTTTAGACTAGATATTAGGAAGAATTTTTTATTTTGTAGAGGGTAGTGAAAGACTGGAACAAGTTGCCCAGAGAGTTGGTAAATGTCCCATCTCTGGCAACATTGAAGGTCAGGTTGGATGGAGCTCTGAGCAGCCTGATGAAGATGTTGAAGATGTCACTGCTCCTGCAGGGGGGTAGGAATAGATGACCTTCATGGTCCTTTCCAATCCAAACCATTCTATGATTCTTTGAGAATATGAATGCAAGGATTTTGATTTCACAAAGCACTTAAGCATGTACTGAATTTTAGGCATGTGGCTTAGTATTTGCTATATTGCACACTTAGAAAGGTCAAGGTGTTCACTGGCTGATGGGTAGTGGTCTGTCCACAGAATTTTACATAGCTTCTGTCTTCATAACGTGGTGGCTTTGTCTCCTGAATCTTTGAGTTTTCAGTCCAGGTGCTGGAGTGGGAGGTATTTGGTTAAGTCAACCACTCAGTGGAGATGTGTGATGTCTGCTGATTGTCTCAGGTCATCATAGAACAATTCCTAAAGATTTGTGTATATAGAAAGTGCGTTGATCATGATTGAAACAAATTATTTTTTGTAGCGGAGAAGAGAATGTTTTTTTATTAAATGGTTAAGTTTACATGGTGATAGCCTTTTTCACTTTCTAAGATTTGAGAACTACTCTCATGCATCACAGTGATGCTCGTCACCTGTTTTGATGTATTCTGGGAGTTGCTCTGGGGAGTTCTATTGAGGAAGCAAATCAAATTATATCTAAGCCCTTGATTCCATCACTGGGCTTGATTTAACTTCTCTTCTGCTATAGAGGGTCAAATGTCTCTGACCAGCACTTGAAAATCGTTGCAGTTCATTCTCTGCCCTGGTATTGGCAAAAGGGAGGGATATATCAGTCCAATTTCTACATCCCGCTTCTCATGGCCTCCATATGTTCTGTCCCATTTCTTGCCTCTATTTTGAATAAATAAAATCTATGTGAAATAAAAGGTGAATGCACCTAAGATGTGTTTAAATTAGCTGGATCCAGAATTGATCTATGGAGGAGGCAGGCTGTATGAATATCTATGAACAATAAAACAAAAAATCAGGTAAAAGAAACAACACCCCCCGAAACCCCACCAGATCTCTCCCATATAGTCCTTGCCACCCAACCCTTGCCCTTTCCAGACTGGAATGTCAAGGAATGAGGCATTTGTTACAGAATTAACTGCAATAGTGAAGGGTACTGTGGGTCTCTTCTAAAATTCTTCTTTCAGAAGCAAGAGGATTAAGGCCTGACCCACAACTGGAAAAGTGACCAGCAGCGTAAGGCGGCTGTTTTTTTGACCTTGGATTCACCTTTTTTGGAGCCTTGGAAATTACATCTAGTCTTAGTAGGGTGTGTGCATTGAGCTCAGGATGTCTGGTTGGACCAGTATGCTTTGGGAGGGGGTTATGGCGTGAGTGCATTTTCCATCACTCTGCAAGCTGGTGACTTAGAATCTGTACGTGGGGAGAACTTAACGGAGATTGAGTGTGGGGAGAAGTGTTTTGGAGTAATGAATGGAATTGGATGTAGGCGGAGAACCTGAACTCTGTCTGGGAGAGTAATAAGCAATGAGGAGGCTGCTGGACCTGACCTAACTTTTCAGTGCTGTGCATTCCTCTTCTAAGACACTGTCTGGCCCCATGAGCTCCTGTAAGTGCTCTCTTTAAAAATGGAATTCCTCTCCTTGCAGCCTAAGCTAACTCTATAGTTTTATTATTTTTTTTAAGGCTTAGGAGAAATAAAGAGCTTGTAGCTTCCTAAATTCAGTTTTAATTGATGTGGCTCTGCTGATCATAAATTTATAGTTGCAAAGCTTTCTAGGGGACAAGAAACTCTTCTGTGTGTGGTTTCTGTTTTTCTTTAAAATGGGTCACATGCCCAGGAATGCAGTCAAATTATAATGGTTACTAAGTGCCGGAAAGCATAGAAAAGGGGAGGGTGAGCAGAAAAAAAGGGAGCCTGAGGCTGTGGAAGGAAGGCTGGGAAAATGAGAATCTGGGTAGGCCCCAGGGCCAGGTTAGAGATTCCTACACCCATTAACAACCATAGGAGATGTTTATTTACAGGGAGCTAATCTTTGTTTTAAAAATGACGGAGTACCCCAAAATCCCACTTTCGAGAGGTGGGTTGGAGGCACGGTAGGGATGGAAGCAGGGAACTGGTCCTGGTTGGGCACCAGTCCTCATCTCTCACGGATCTTTCCTTCATCCTGTATGTCTGGGAATGTTGGCTGTTGAGAAATGTATACAAGGAAGACAAAACTCTTGTAATGTATAATAGCAAGTTGTTCACAACCCCCAGTTACAAAGGATAATGTCAAGAGTTTCTTCTTGTTTGTAGTTTTCTCATGTTTTCTACCTAAGCAGCTCCACCAAGGGTATTGCGTAATTAACTTTATGATATGAGAAAGATGGGAGCTAAAAGCTGCCTTCTCCCCCTTCCTCCCCCTAAAACAACCCTGGGTCATGAAAGCAGAACAGATGTTGAGCAGCTGCTTGAACTGGGTATGTTCACATAGGCTCTAAAGGGCCCTTGGTCCCAAGTCTCTGTGGTACCTACCTTTTGTCACCTCTGGAGCTATATTGATCTTGGCATGTCCCAGCTTGTCCCAATAACTTTGATTTGTATCCCATCAATTGTTTATGAACCACAGTCTCTCTTTTAGTAACTGACTGTAAGTAGAGAATTTACCAGCGATGTGGTAGAATTTTCTGTGCTTTGGTGACCTGCTACAAAAGATGGTCTGTCTTGAGGTGTGTGTCTATTGGGTGGTTCTAGAAATTGATTAATTTTATTTTTAGTTTGAATATATCTTGAATTGTAATAATTAAATCTGGTTATGTGTCAGGCAGGCAAGGGTCTGAAGCAGTTTCTTTGCTAGTCTTCTGGCTAGATGCTCTTCTGGCTTCTATTTTCAGTGTTCCCCCGACTAGTTTTTCCTCCATCTGTTCTTGTATGGTGTTGTCCTTATCTTAATTGTCTTTAGTCTCTGTTAGAAGAGTGATGTATTTCTTTTTGTGCCATCTTGTTTTGATTACATCTTGCCTGAACATATGCTGAATTCAGTGTAATACGTCAGGTCTTGATCTCGTTTAAGGCTTGTACACTGGTGGCTGTTAGGGGTGGCTTTCTGTGCTGATAAGCAGCCACTCTTCTCAGTGTTCCTTCCTTGTTAGCTCTCATGGGTGTGCTTGCTGTAGTGTGGCTCTGGCACCATCAATGTTTGCCAGTTCATCATTTGTGGAACCAGAATGAGAGCATACCTGTGACCAGCTCGAGTGTATTTGTTGTCTGTGTAACATCAGTCCTGGATGCTAATCTCATCTCTTTTCCCCTGTCTGCAGAGCGGCTGGCATTCCAGTGAAGGAAAGAGTGAAAGTATCTCAGAACTGGAAGCACGGTCGCTGCCGGAGGGAGACTGTCCTGAAATGGAAATGCAAGCAAGTGGCTCCTTTCTCTTCTATTTTGTTCTGTGTCGGTTGCTACAGGGCCTTGGGTTTGCTTCTGTGCCCTGAAATGAGATGTTTCCTGATCCTTGTTATCCATGGAGTCTTACAAGTGTTGTTGCTGGCCTGTGTTGGGTGTTGCTGGCTAGTGGGATGTGGGGTAATTGGCGTTGGTGTCTTGCCCTAGAGATTCACATTGAGTGTTGAGAGTTCCTTCTTAGTAAGAACTTGAATTTGTCATTGTTCTCATCTGTGCAGTTCTAGTTGGATTTGGCAGTCTTTACTACAGACTTCTGTTGTGTTTCTATCTATTGCTGTAGACCATGAGCAATTATGTCCTACTTTCACAGAGAGCATGCCTTCATCCCAGATGTGGACTTATATGTCCCCTCAAAACACTTGATTTGTGTCCCATGCTTTATCCTGGCCCCTGATGTGGATGTACAAATCTAAAATGCTAATTGTCTTTCATCTGCCTTATGCTGCTTCATTCTCTTACTTTATGCTTCTCTCCTTCACTAGAAAAAATACATATATTTGACATTAATGGGACAAAATTGTTGTTAAATTCTTGCTTACAAAGCTGTATTCAGCTTTTAAAGCAAAGCATAAGATAGGTCTCTTGTCTGAACAGCCGATCTAAATTTTCAGCCTTCACATCATTAGACAGAAGGAAAAATGAGAAAGACGATGGTTTGTGAGTTGCTGAAGGACATGGACCTGCTCCTGAGCTTTCATGTCTTTTTTTGCTGTGTAGATTGAAGTGGTGGAGAATGTGCCACTGCTTGACTAAAGTCCTGGGAACAACTGTAATGAGCAGAGTGGGCTTTGGTACAAGCTGTATACCTGCCTTTGAAGTGCTTGCAACCATCTGTGAAGAGAGGCTCTGTGCATGTTAGAGATTGCTACTAAACCAGCTTCCCAAGTGAAAAGGCAAGGACTAATTTAATGAGGCCACCAGCCAAACTGTACCCCCGAAATTTCATTTATCCTTCTTCAATTTTGTTACTTATCCTTATGAAAAAGCCATAGAAAAAGATAAAAAGCTGAACTGCAGCAGGAGGAGAGACACAGAGACTGGCTATAGTCAGGTAAGCTGGATATTCACTTGCTTTTAGAGGACTGCGTAGGAGTGGAGGAAGGAAGGGGAAATCAAAGCCCACCTAAAACCAAAGCTGCTGCTCGAAAGACGTGTCTTATTTTTCCATGCATATGATCAAGTCCCAGGTGTACATTATAGCCTATGTTTGACTGCTTTGTCCATGTGACTAAAAACCTGTTATTGGAGATGAATGCAGGCAGATAGGAACCTTCTGTCTAATAAACGATCATGTCCTCTTGCCTGTTTCTAGTTCCTCATTGTGATGTTATGATGTGCGGCTGTGTGTAATGGCTCTGCTGGCACAGAAAATCATGACATCTGAGGGCAAATGATCTGCAAAAAAAGAGGGTGACAGGTTTTTGTGAGAAGCCTCCCTGCTTTCAAAAGAGTTTGTTCCTGAACAGGTTGAAAACTGAAAGGCTGGTCTATGGAAAGGCTCTGGTTTTGCTCAGTGTTTGCATGGGTATTGGTGCACTCGGCAATGACTGCAGAGTGGAGACAATTTCATGCATCCGTGCCCCATAGAACACAAGCTCAATGTTTCTTTGTAACTGACCTTGCCGTATCCATAAGGCCTACTTGCTGATTCTCTGGCTACCCAAAAGAAAGATGTCAAGCAAAGAGCTCACTGCCCAAGTGTGCATTGTAGCCTGTTCTGTCTTCTGTGTTTTGATTGTGTTTCAAGAATAAATAAACTTCTTGTTGGGACAGACTTGATTCAGACATTGCTTGAGTGTCTCCTCTTCTTGGTCTCCCAGAAAGTGATGCATATTTTCCACTTCTAACTTCAATGTTGAATCCTTTGAAACAGCCCCTTTAGCAGTCTTGGCATGTAGGAACCTGCTACTGTCCCAGAGATAGCAAGGGACAGAAAGGGTGTGTGGGCTCTTCCAAAAGGTGGGCAACAGAAAAGGAGGTGTTTGTATGGAGTAGCTTTTGACTCAACAGTGGAAGAGGTGTGAATGTATAAAAATACCTCCTCTACATGATGAGCACGAAGTTCTTGGACAGCCTCAGACTTGCTCTCCCGCTTTACATATCAGCATACAGAGAATGCCAGAGGTGGAGGACTTTCTGTCTCTAGGAAGACTGTTTGATGTGACCCACTTCTCTGTTCAGATGTGTGTGGAACAATGGCAGCTTTGTGGTGTCTGCTGGGCATCAACAGATAATGTGCAGGATCAAGCCTGACTTGTTTGCACCAACAGCCTCATATTAAAGGCTCTGTTAGAAATTCTCAGCATAGCTCACAAATGCCTGATAGTCTACTTTCTTAAAACGCACAGGGCTTGTGAAGAAGTGACAGTGAGCTTTAAGTATTTCCTGTCTAAACTCACTAGGCTCTTGGCCATCTTCTTTTTCAGGGATTCCATGCTTCCTTCTCAGCTCTTGGTTAGAAAAATGCTAGCAATGTGATCTCTGTATGTCACTGGAGAAGCTTTACTTCTTAACTGCGCTACTATATTAACCCCTGCTTTTGCATGTGGCCAGCAGCTCCAGCTTCACCACTTTAAGTGGGCATTTACTTTTGTTGATATGTTTACACATGCAGTCTTCTTTTTTCTTTGTGTGAGTTTTTTTGTTTTCTCCTCCCAACTCCTGCACCACCCAGCCTTCTGTCTGTTTGCAGTTTGATGCCCTGGATGGAGCTCGATGGCGAGTATCTCTACCTGTCTCAAGCGGAGAACATCCAGGCCTACCAGCTCAGTCCAGATAGTGCAGGTTTGCAGCGTCACCCTCAAGGTATCTTCTCGGGCCACCAGGAGGACGTATGTCGCTTTGTTCTTGTCAACTCCCACATCGTCAGTGGAGGAGGGTAAGTTGGGTGAACAAAGGAGCCCAAGGAGCCGATAGTGAAGTTGGAAAGGTTTGATGTAACTCCTGCCTAGAGCAGAGGGGTCAGTCTTTCTACACAGTGTCCTCATGCTTAGCTGAATTCAGCTGCTGCTTCTCTTATAATTTGGTTCTGTCCTGAAAAAAACCTCTTCTACAGCAGAAGAGGAGCTCAGTCTCATGCTGTTGACCTTATAAAGTGTCCTTTTCTCTTTTGAACATAGGTACATGTCCACAGGATTGTCAAATCGGGATTGACTGATCATCCTGACTGATGTGGAGTTCTCGTTTCTTTCCCTGTTAGAGTCAGGGTAGCTGACTGTGTTTTAATATTCAGAACTGCTGGTTAACTGGGACCACAGTGGTGCATAAAGCTTTCTAGAGACAAGTGTATGTTTATTAGACCTACTGTTATAATTGTAGAGAAGGGGAAAATTGCCAAGCATTCTGGCACACACACACTCTTCTCCAATTAATTTTGCATTTGACTGATCTTTTTCATTTACAGCAAATAACAACAGAACTGTTTATATACAAGTTTTAGCTATTAATATATATAGCACTTAAGCACAGAACTGGGTATCTTGAGACTCTCCCCTGGGAACTGTAGCCCAAAATACAAGTGAAAATGAAGGTGTGTATTTAAAATTCCAGTAACTTTATTGGCTGAAAAAGTTTAAATATCTTTGTAGTTAATTCAAAGCACGATACCCTGCGTGGCTGCTCTGAAATGAGTGAAGAGCTGAGGCTTGGACATGGGTTAGAATGACCTCTCACTTATTTCCTTACTCCAGCCATTCAGCATCCAGACAGGATTCTGACAAGCTCAAAGTAGTAGTAGGAGGAATGGCTGCTCTTTGAGTTTCCGCAGCTTAACACAAAGTGGAGGATGGAAGGATAGCCAGGAAAATTTTCATGTGCAGCAGATCAGGCTTTGACTGGCCAGATGTGGGATGGCAGGAGAAGAGGTGGTGTGAGGAGTGCAGGGTTATTCATGCTGCTTGAATTTTGGCTCCTGTGAGTGGTCGGTCCTGGTCTTTTTATGGCACTCCTAAGCACTAATGGAAGGTGCATGTCCAAGGGAGATGCAGCTGACACAGGCTCCCTGCCTGGGCTTTTGTGTTTCAGAGATGGAAATATTGTCCTTCACAAGATCCATGGCTCCTACAGCGTCAAGTTCTCTGCACATGAACAGGAGGTGAACTGTGTGGACTTCCAAGGTGGCCTTATTGTCAGCGGCTCCCGGGACAGAACAGCTAAGGTGAGCAGGGATGTTCCAGCAGCTGCAGGTGCTGCTGCAGAGGTGACCTCCAGAGGTCTTGCACCATGAATGTTTAAGCGTCAGCAGAACTGTTGTGAGCCCTGTCTTGTGTGTCTGCAGGAGGAGCGCTGGGTATCTTGGTGTAGACTTGAGTCTCTGAAAAGATGCTTGCTGTGCCAAGCTTTTAAGAAAGCAATTTGGCAATCAGCTGCTGGTTTAAACTAGGAAGTGCAGAAAGCAGCAGCTGGTGTTTTGCTTCTCCCACTGTACGTGTGTCTAACACTGTAGTGGAGATCCATGCCAATTAGTATGAAATTTGCCGTGTGTATCTCAAGCACATCCTTGCTTTGTCATACAGTGCTGCTTCACATGCTCTGTTACATATTCGATGTCTTTAAAGGATACCACAATGTCTTTCCCAAATCTGTGGGGTTGTGGTTTGCTTATTTGTGTTTTTTTTCTTTTTTTTATTATTTTCCCTTGGTTCTTGGTTTGCCAGCCAGGAGTGAAGTTAGACTATGAATACTGTTAGCTTCCATTTTTCTCTTCCAGTTGGCATCATTCAATCATGTCACGTAATTTTTCACTATTTTTGGTGCAGGACCTTGTTGATTTTTGTCCTCCTGGATTTGCTTGGCAGTGTTCCACTCCTATGTGAACCTGGAGAGTAGTTCTTCTGAGCTGTAACCAGCTCTGTTTTAGTAGACTAGAAAGCTCCACGTAGGTGTCTTATCCTTGTCCTGCTAGCATGGTGCAATACCTGTAGCATCTTCACAGCCACTTGTTTCATTGTTGGTAGTGGTTCAGATGTGAAGGGCACTGTTGGAGATGCTGATTGCCTCCTGGGAGCTGCTTTGTCTCACATTTAAGCAGGGCTGCTCCTCTCTGCTCTGTGGAACCTCTTTGCTGGGAGCATGCCTTCTTGCTTCTTCCCTGGCAGCTGGAGGACAGACCTCCCCGACCTTGAGAATAAATTCCTGAAGGCCAGGGGGGAATTTAAGGTTGTTTTTCTTGGAGCTAATGTGAGATCTTGCCCACCCAGTGTTCCCCACAGCATAGGCTCTAGGGATGTTCACCTCTTATTTTTTATCATCTCTTTTGTAGGCTGCCTTGTTTGCGTGAGTGAGACTCTTGGAGGGTGGAAGGGAATCCCTACCAACCTTTTAAAGGGACTCTTAAGTGTCTAAGCTATTGAGGGCTCTGCTGAGTGTTGATTAGGACTAAGCCCTGAAGAGCTGCTAATGTACATTCCTGTGCGATAGGCACCAGATAGTGTGCTCTGAGCAATATTTTTAACCTGTAGGAGATAGGGATGCCTTAAAAGAGTTAAGCTTTTCTGCTGCTTTTGCTGACGCTAGGTGCTAAATTCCCCGCTGACAAGAATAGCCTGCAATCCTGGGCATTATCAACAAACAAACAAATAGGGCACTCCCAGCTTTGAAGTCTTGAAGTGAAATGTTGGGGGTTGGTTACAGAAAGCTGGGGGCACAGTCCTGTGGGCCAAGAATGAAGGCAAGGTGGAGAAAATGAGGGCCACAAGCAGGGGCCCCAGCAAGAATCTGGGGGGCTTTTAGTGGTGGACTGGTGCAAAGAGATGTGCATGTATGCATTGATGGTGCAGGGAAGAGATTCTCTCTCATGGCCAGTGAGCAAATGGGGCCTGTTTGAAAATAACCTGGGTACACTTAAACTTGGTTGAAAGGGGTTTATAAAAAACTGGTTTATAGGATAACAAATCATTAATTTTATAGAAGATATGAATGGAAGTTTTTCAGGGATAGTACAAAATCTTCCCACGCTGTTCAAGAGAACAACAGATATTTGAACAAATCCCACTTCTTTTTTTTATTTAACTACAAATGCCTTTGTGAGTGCAGCCCTAGAGAACACGTGATGATAGGAGTGCACTGTCTGTTACTAGTGGGATGGAAAGTCATACTCATAAGCTGAATCTTCATGTAACTTTAAGTGCTTGTTTCTGCTAGTGATTGAAGGCTCTGCTCCTCAAAAATGAGTAATGGGAATTCAGCAGGGAGAGGGTCTTGGAAGGTGGGCATGGCAGTTTTGACAGCTCATCATTAGCAGTGTGCTTCCTACCTTCTGCACCTCCTGGGTGATGTGGTGTAACGTACATCTCTCTCTTTAGGTTTGGTCCCTGTCCGCGGGCAGAGTTGGACAGTGTCTACATACAGTGCAGACAGAGGATCGAGTGTGGTCCATTGCTATCAGCCCATTATTAAGGTAACTGAGATTTCTTTATTCCCAATTTCCAACAGAGAGAAGTACAGGAGCTGGAATGGCAGTGTGTCCACAAATCTCTCCAAGTCAACAATGTGACATTTTAGGATTGATTCAAGTGGAGGCTGATCAGGTCCTTCTGCCTGCAGCAGGAGCTCATGAAAGAGCATGGGGCCTTTCTTCCCTTTAACAGTGGAGTGATCCACTTGCTCATAAAGAGGCTGTGAAAATGGCCCTGCATTCCTCTTACTGTCTCAGGTGGGACCTGTTCATTCTTACTTGCAGAGCAAACTCTGACTTGTTAATTAGAAGCAATGAGCCGGATTTTCTTTAGATTTTCTGTACTGAAAAGGTGCCAACTTTTTCTCATTCTCTGGCAGAAGAGATGCCAAATAAAAAAGTCCCTGCTTGGGACCTGTGTGAAGTTAGAGCTCGGTTTTCTTTAAGCATGCTGAACTGGGAAAGATGGAAGTGGAGTTCAAGGATGGGGCTTTCCAGCCTCTGTTGCCTTTAGCCCTGTGCTTCTAATGTGGGCAAAATGCTGTAACTACAACTTCAGGATGGGAGGCAAGGGCAGTACCTACACCTGTGTCTTCCAGGGTGTTTTGCAAAGTCCTCCTGTTCTTGAGGAAGTGAAAATTTGAGAAACTTAAACTCTTGCTGTTAAAATCTTACACTGACCAGCAATGATCTGTCTCTTTGGTTCGCTGTTAAGCTGGTCTTCTGCATGCAAGAGATTCTTCCTCAGGGAGGAGAGAAGAGCTGCTATTGCTGCCCATATGATGTCTGCAACAAGTGAATTTTAGGCTTATGCAGAACCCAAGTGCTTCCCATGACTGCTGTCCCCATTAGATTTCCAAGCTTGTTTTGCAGGCTGCAGAAACTTAGTACGGAGCTAATGTCACTGTCAAGGAAATGACTCTCGAGGCCCGATTTTGCTGTTCCCTCATCCCACTGCTCGAAGTGTTTGAGACAGATAGCGTTTTTGAAGAAGTGTCATGTGCATTAATGCTGCTGCAAGATGTTAGATAGAAGCCCTTTGCTGTCTCTTGTGCTGTGAGGGCCCCTTTTGTGGCAGACAGGCTCTGGCTGGTTAGATCCCAGTGGCATACTGCTTCTACTCCTAAGTGATGACCTACAGAGATGGCCTTATGTCAGGACAGTGTTCTTCTTCCTGGTGTGCACGCATGTGCACACTCTCTGTCACAATATTTACCCACAGTCTCCCCACCTCCCTTTCCTCCCTGCAGGGTGATAAATGGGAGGTGGTGGTACAGCTATCCCAGGAACAGGTGGGCTTAAATTGTCCACTCTCATTTTTTTTATGAGACTGTGAACTGTACCAGCCTCCCCCACCAGCCCACTCTACTGCCCCGCCTTACCCTTCTGTATTTTGGGGAGGGGAACGGAGAATTAGAGCCAATTAGCCACGTCATTAATTCTTCAATTTGACGGCTGATATAGCAGGGCCTGAAACACGCTGCTGACCTTGTATAATGGGAACCTTGCTCCTTAACATATTGACGATGGGAGAAGTTAATTAAAATTCCACAGAGAGAAGGTGTCGGCTAACCTATAAACCTGTCGCTTCTCAGAACAAATCGCAGCCATCCTAGAAGAGAGAGAGGATCAGAGCAGGAGGGCATGTGGTGGGGGAGGGCCAGGGCAAGGGGCAAGGGAGATGAATTTTTCGCTAATAGGTTTTATTGCTTGCTGTCTAATGAGGGTGAGTATCAAAAAGATACTATCTGGTTTCTAGTAAGGTCTGCTTTGGGGAGCTCGGTGGTTTCTGTTTTATTTGCAAGAGCCCATATTTCACCGATGTGCATTCCCTATGCATTTGTGTGTGAAGCTTTTCTGCCCTTGCAGTCCCCAACCTTCGTGCCAGAGCTTGGATGCATTTGTTCCTCAGTGAGGCTGAACATGGCCTATAACCTCCACTTCCTTCTAAACATTTGATGTGCCCTCCTGGCTCTCCCTTCTCACTTGTGCTGGTATGAGCTGAGAGCTCCTCCGTAAAAATGGATACTTCTGCTGGTGTAGAATTGCTGTAGAATCAGGTCATCCCCCTGAATATTTTGACTAATCATTGCCAAGAACCCACCAATTCTCACTACTGTGGACCCACAGTGCTCAGGAACTGCTCAAAACAGTTGTGCGTGATGGGACAGGAGCAGGAAGGGCTCCTCTAGCTCTAGCCATTCAAAAGTGTTTTGGAGAGGCTGCAGTTTCCTGACCTGGAGGTTTGCCAGGACTCCAGAGTAGTCAGGGTTGTATTCTTACTGAACCTCAGCTGTTAATGGGCAGGACTGAAATGTTTTTCTTGCATTTCTGTGATCTATCCATCTGTCTGAAGCTTCCTTAGAAAGTATCCCATGCACTCCTGACCCACAGCTGGGTTTTCTGCTCAGGTCCTGCTCTGCTGGAGTGCTGCTCTAATGGGCAGGGCCAGTATCATAGAATCTTCCTGTTGGAAAAGACCTTTGAGATCATTGAGTGCAACCACATCCATCAACCATGTCTCTCAAACTCATCTACCCGTTTTTTAAACACCTCTAGAGATGGTGACTCGACCACGTCCCTGGGCAGCTGTTCCAGTGCCTGACCACCCTTTCGGTAAAGAAATTCTTCCTAATATCCAGTCTGAACCTCCCCTGGCGCAACTTATGGCCATTTCCTCTTGTCCTATCACCTGCCACTTGAGAGAAGAGGTCAACACTCGCTCTTCCACAGCCCCCTTTCAGGCAGCTGTAGACAGTGATGAGGTCTCCCCTCAGCCTCCTTCTCCAAGTTCCCTCAGCTGTTCCTTGTAGGACTTGTTCTCCAGCCCTTTCACCAACCTTGTTGCCCTTCTCTGGATGCGCTCCAACACCTCAGTGTCCTTCTTATACTGAGGGGCCCAGAACTGAACACAGTACTCGAGGTGTGGCCTCACCAGTGCCGAGTACAGGGGTACAATCACCTCCCTTGTCCTGCTGGCCAAACTTTTTTTGATACAGGCCAAGATGCCTTTTTCCTTCTTAGCCACCTGAGCCACTGCTGGCTCACACTGGGCACACTGCTGGCTTACACTGTACACTCAACCTAAACTTCAGAGATTTGTGTTCTTAAAGTGCAGCTCCTCTGGCTCCAGGCATCTTTCCTGGCTGTTCTGCTTTGATTTGTCCACAGTCTCCCTGTGTTGTTACAGTGATCCTCTTGCAGACATGCTGAGCTAGGGAAGAGGGTTCCTTACTCTTCGTGTATTGGTGCTGGGCTGGATTCTTCGATGGCCTGCAAACTGAATGATGCCCATCAGGGATCAAGTAGGGCAAAAGGCAATGAAAGGGAACCAAGAGTACTGCATCTTCTCTCCTTACTATGCAGGGAACTGTGCTTAGTCCTGCATTTTCAACCATGGAATTAATTTCGCATCCATGGTGGTGTTAGAGCTTCCTTTCTTTGGGGATCACTAACAGTACCGTGCAGGGTAGTGGGGGTGGGGAGGACATTGAGTTCCTTCTGGGTTTTCAACAAGTATTCTGCATAGCTCTGCTGGTCGATGCGCTTGGGACAGCAGATCCCACATTGGGTGTCACATCAGGAACTAGTCTGAGAGTATCCTTAAAACAGGATACTTAAAATAAGTTGCCAGAATCTGAGGCACTCTGAATTAATTGTTCTCTGAAACTGTCCTTCTCCATAGACTGGTAAAATGCTGTGCTTACAGAGAGGCTGTGTACTGTAAGCCACGTTTCTTGGCTGCTTGTATTCCCCTTCCCCCTGAGTTCATTTGCCTTTTGAACTCTGCGTCATGCAGATGTTAAACTTTCATTTACTGGTGCTTACTGCAGTGACTTATGTGTGCTCAGGGATCAGGGCAAGCCTGAGTGCAGTGGACAAGTTCAAATGTGCAAAGTGAGGCAAATCCAGGGGCTTCTAGTGGAGTAGTGGCACCTTCATGCTTTGTAATTCCCTGAGGTGGCAGTGGCCAGGGAATAGAAGTGACCACTGTATGCTGTTTAATATGAGGGATGGGTTTATGGAGAAAATGAGGTCCAATTGTGTGGCTTTCATGGCTGCAGAAACATAATGCTTATCATATACATTGTACTACTGAAATGTTCCTTTATTTAGGGGAAAATTTGTTGCATTTTTTTTCCCCTAATGACAGAGAAGCTTGTAAACTGGAGGGGAAAGAAAAAAGTGGACCTTGACTTGGTGTTAGACTAGTTTATTAATCTTGGATTCAGAAATATTTGGTGCTGGGTCAAAAGTAGTATTCAAATTTAAGCTGGCTTCTCCTGCTGGGTCTGCCCACTGGTATTTGCTATTTAGATTTTAAAATATGTATCATGAGAGTTAGTTTTCCCATGTTCTACTTGAAATGTGTTGGATTTTAAACTAAGAAAAGAGATGATGGAGGCACAAAAATGGTTTTCAATATGCAGCTATAGATAGAGAGCCGGGAAATCTTTGGTGTAATTTTGGGCAACAGCAGATGGCTGTAACGTGCCCTGTTGCAGCAGAGATGTGCTTTGGGTGTGCAAGCCCGAAAAACAGCCTCTCCTTTCCCAACTCTGTTGTAGGTCTGCTGCAGTACATGGCCTCTCCTTGTAAATGTTGCCTTGGTGAAGTGCAGGTTTACTCCAGAGAGGAGGAAAGTTTGCACTACAGACTACCTGTCTGCATTGAATGTTCAGTTTAAAGGGAAACAAGTAGTTCTGTGAGCAGCTGATTGTAAAGACCAAGGCTTGCTCTATTTATGCAGTGTGTTGTCATTGAGACTCGACTACTCTATTTTGACATGCTAATTTGAATCCCTGTTCACCTAATTGCCATTCCTGTGGAATATTATGGGGAATTAATATCTGGTGAGACCTCTGTCCCTGTGGACAGCCTCAGACAAACTGTAAAACATACTCAAAACTTGCTGGGGCAAGGAAGGAAGAGAAGGGTTACTGACAGGCATCTTGACTGAATGGGCCTCTCTTCCATTGGGAACTATCAAAATGATTAATTTTGAGGGCTTCTGTTTAATGGTTATCTGGAAACTTTTTTTGTGAAAGTAAAACAATCTGATCTTGCAGATTGCATTAGAGGAAAACAACCCACTTGAGTCAGAGCAACTTTGCAGTGGTTTTAACTGTACAATTGAAGCCCTAATGTGCAGCCATTTGATAACGTTCCCTCTACCCTTGTTTCTTGCTCCACTTTTATCTTCAGATATCCCCTACCACATATCAAGATGAGCTGTTGGCTGTAGTGCTGCTCGTTTTGACCTAGCTTTGTGCAGTTAACCTCTCCACGTCTGCTAGGACTTGGGGCAAGTAACTGGATTTTATTCTGGTTTGTGCAATTGCCAGCAAAATAGCAGGCAGCAACAGCCCTGCTGTCCTTGGGGATCTCTGTAGAGCCTGCTCGGTTTGAATAATTGAAAGGGGACTCTGACTTCCAGCTGTTTCTTAAGCAGGGGCGGGAAGAACCTGCTCAACTGTGAGATCCCAGGGTGGACTTGCAGAGTTAGTGGTGGCATTAACTACCATCTCTTACTGACCTCAGAGAATGATGTGGGTGGGGGGTTGTAGATATACGCGATAGTCATAATTGGTTCGGTGGTCTTTCACCTCCAAGCTGAAGAGCAGGAAGTGAGTATCAGTTTCTCCCCTCTGGAGCTAAAATGACACCTGTGTCTTATCCATGTGTCCTGACCGTTCCCTTGATGTTGGGAGGAAGATGACTTTTTGTTCTATCTTCTTTAATTGTGTGATAATGACTCTATTTGATCTTCTTCACATGGCTGAACACATGAACATACACGTCCCTCTTGTTTCTCCTCTAGAAACAAACATACGTGCAAACTCTTCTATAGGTTGAGAAACTGCAGTTTACCTTTCTTCACTTCAGTTACCTTCCTTTGCCCTCTAAAGCTGACACGACTGATGACTTGCTCTCTTTTTGTCATTTTGGCCAGTGCTGTAATGTGTATATTTTCTGTGGCTGTGAATTGGCTCACCAGTGGTTGTGGACAGGTGAGCAGGTTCTGGGAAGCAGCAGCTAGCTGTGTTAGAACCCAGACATCTGTTTCTAATCCTGTGGAGCTGTGTTGCATATTGAACTTTTTTTTTTTCTTTCTCCCCCTGCCGTTTTTTCTCATCTTTCCTTTTGCTTGAGGGGAAAGTCTGTCTTGGAAAGCTTGAGGGAAGCATCTTTCTTGTGCTGCTTGGTTTGCACAGAAGAATCTGTGTCTGTTTAATCGATGTGACAGAAGACATTTAGTTGAGGGGGCTGGCAGCCTTATGGTTTGAGGTTTCTATTTCCAGTTTGTGATCGTTTTCTCTTTGCCCTTTAAATTCACAGGGGGAGAAGGTAACTTCACCAGACCTTAGCTGCTGTTTACCTTTGCTCGGCTGTGCAGTGTGCCTTTGTTTTTCCACCTTTGATCAGTGTCCTGCCGACAGATAATTTAGCAATTGCATCCAGGGTGGAAGTGTGGAGTTAATGTTAAAATTAGGATTTTTTTTTCCCTTTCCTAGCTTCTCTGGCTGATGGAGCAGAGAAGGAGAGAGGGGAGGTGAAGGGGGCCATAAATTCTAGACCTTGTGATTCTGCTCCTAGTAGAGAAACGAAAGCCTCTGATGTTTCTTCAGCACTTTCATTAACATTTAAATTAAGGGTTTGTTTTTCAGGCGGCTTCAGTCACAGCCCTTTCATAGCTTGACACATGGAGACTGTTCTCTCTTTCTCTCTCTCTTTTTCCAGCTTGCAAATCAGTGTACAATACTAATCACTGCTGTATTTTTTTTTTCTGATCTCTCAGGAGGGCAGCGACCTGACAAGCTGTACCAGAGGTTCAAAGAGAATCAGAAACAGAGTGCAAAGGTAGATGGGCAGGAGGATGCCAGGTTTCATTCCTACAATTAGTGGTGTCTGTTCCTTCCCCTGCCTTTCAAAGGGCTGCTTTTGTGGGCGGGGAGGGGCAGAGAGGGATGGACCTTTCTTGCACAGTGAGAGCTCCAGGTGCAGATGCCTCTAACCAGGCTCAGCTTCTATTGTTGCACCTCCCAGATGAGACTGGAGGTGACCCTCGGAGGATGCAAGCTCATGCCCTAAGGTGGGAAGTGAAGATGTAGTGTCCTAAGATAGAAGCCTAGGCCCTCTAAAGGAGTGCTGATTCACTCTGAAGGCAACAGGAGGCTGGTCCTCAGCCTGTTTGCACTTGAAAGGAGGGTGATGTGGAGGATATTGCCCTGAGGTAAGAAACTCACCTCTGTCTTCTGTGCTGCAGGCTGAAGTGATGCCTGCTCTAAGCACTGCAGCTTACTGTAATGGTAGAGGAGATGGCTGATTTGAAATGTCTATTTGGATCTCGGCTTACAGCAGCCTAAACCAGGGCGTGCTTTGCTGTAGCCAAGTAATTGCTCGTGTAGGAGGTAGTTGGTTTAACATCAAGAAGAAAAAAATATCTTCCACCTGTTTCAACAATTGTGTAAAAGCTATGGAACAAGGGGTCAATTTTAGGAATGGCAACCATAGAATCGCCTGGTTGTAGAAGACCTTTGATATTGAGTCCAACTGTACCTGTCCACTACTAAACGAGATCCCTGAGAAACTCGTCTACCTGTCTTTTAAACACCTCCAGGGATGGTGAGCCAGCCACCTCCCTGGGCAGCTGACCATCCTTCCAGTGAAAAAATTTTTCTTGATTTCCAATCCGAACTTCCCCTGGCACGACTTGAGGCCATTTCCTCTCATCCTCTCACTTGCCACTTGGGAGAAGAGACCAACACCCACCTTGCTACAACCTCCTTTCAGGCAGTTGTAGACAGCGATGAGGTCTCCCCTCAGCTTCCTCTTCTCTAGGCTAAACAAACCCAGGTCCCTCAGCCGCTGCTCATAAGACTTGTTCTCTGGCCTTTTCACCAGCCTCACTGCCCTTCTCTGAACACAATCCAGCACCTCAGTGTCCTTCTTTTAGTGAGGGGCCCAATGACTTGCAGTGGAGAAGCAGTGTAGCAGGATTTATGTAAACACACAGTCTCTGTTGCAACCTCTATTGCGATCTCCCACTTAATCATCTGCTACCCAACTGGTCACCACTGGTAGGCTGTTATCTTCTGTGGGCTCTCTGATGGGAGTTGGGGGGCTCTGAGGAGCACTGAACTGGTGTCTTTCATGAGCTAGAAGTGGATAAAAGGCTGAGGAAGATGAGCCAATGCATGAGCAAGGTGTTTAGCATAGTGAAAACTGCAGCTTCATTGCTGTGACTGTCACACTGTTTATGTCTTCACTCTCCCACTACCACAAATTTGCTTACCAAGAGCTTCATCCAGATGGTCTTGACGGTTGCCAACAGGATGAGAGAAGCAAGCTGCAAGTGAGATCAGGAAGGGTATTCCCTGCATGGAGCTAGATATGGTACATAAAGATAGATGCCAGAAGGTTCTTGTTTCTTCAAGATTGGTTG
This sequence comes from Dromococcyx pavoninus, assembly GCA_033558185.1. Classification (NCBI taxonomy): domain Eukaryota; kingdom Metazoa; phylum Chordata; class Aves; order Cuculiformes; family Neomorphidae; genus Dromococcyx; species Dromococcyx pavoninus. The sequence continues at coordinate 108,536 of JAUMJL010001031.1, forward strand.
TAACGTGTGCCATTGGTGGCCGTGTGACTCTTCCAGAGAACTGAATTCAAAAACATGCACTTGCAGAAGCCTCCTCTATATGCTGAAAATGTTTCTGTTCTGGGATTTGGATTTTTCTGCTTTTTCATGTGAACTACCGCAGATTGTAGTCTGTCACTTCTTGTGCCGCTGTTGTCAAGTTTAAGTATCATGACCAACTGTTCTGTTACTGAGTGTATGATGACAACTCTCAACAGTGAGTGATACAGAACAGCTTTTCAGGGGCAGGTGATCTTGTCCATATTCAAAGTGCTCTGGAGCTGTGTGATGGGGATGTGCTTCTCTCATCCCTTCTGACCCATTATCTAACTATTTTGTACCACCATTCTGATTGCTTTGTCATTGCAGGTGGGTCCTAACTCCTCTCTGTGAGAGATTTCTGCTTAATCCTAAGAATTGCTACCATCAACTTCATCTTGGTGTCTTCATCCTGTGTAATAATGCAAGGGGGATTCAGAATGTCTGCACTGCACTGCTGGCATCCATCCAGTCTTCCAAGTGCTTCAGCTTTGGAGGTTCATAGGTTCATGCCTGCTAAGTTTGTCTTTAGGACCCAGTGTCAGATGGTGCTGACCACGTTTCATGAAGCCCGTGGCCTGCACAAACCAAAGGTATCAGGAATGGGAAAGAGGATGTTTAGTACTTGTCACACAGGGTCCTCAATTGTGACTTCTGAGCCACCTCCAGTGTTGCTCAGTCTGAAACTTTTCAACGAGGAAAGGTTTTAATTTAAGCTCTCCAGAGGCTGGATGCCAGCATGGAGCTCATCTTGGCTGTCCCAGCAGTACTTGGGGTCAGTGTGCTGTGGCAGTAGCTGAGGTAACTCCTACTAATTTCTCTTTGGAAGCTCCACTGTATTTATGGGTGGGGAGGTTGGGGCGGGGGGTGCCTGCTCTCCCACCTTCCCCCATGTTGTCTCAAAAGGCCGTGGTGCATCTTTGATTAGGTGTAGGTCAAAAGAATTTCCACATCATGACCTTAATAACTGGGGTTGATTGGCAGGCGGTCTGTGGAGAGGGAGCAGCCTGTCCCTTTCATCTCCCTTGGTGCTGTGCTGGGACAATGGGCCAGCATATTTTCCTTGTTGTTCCTCATTTGAAAAGGGTCTGGTATCTCTACTAGGTACCTGTGACATGGGGGTCTTGATTGGGGTCTCATAAAGAGCCCTGTCAGTGTGTCCAAAGGCCAGGAATACAAAAGCGATCAGTGGGTGGGGGTCTCAGCTGACCACTGAAGAAGGGAGGGGAGGGTCCTGGAAGCAGTGGAGGGAGAAGCAACCCCTGATGGGAGACCTTAAAGGGGGGAGGGGGGAAGGAGGCGGCCCATTTTTGTCCCGAACTCATCAAGCACATCTGCAGAATTGTGCCAGCCGCTGCCTCCCAGTTTCAAAAGAAAATGATCGTTTGATAAACCGTCCTGATTCACCACTTTCTCACAAGGGAGGGAGACCCACCTTTGACCTCTATGATTTCACATTGAGCCCAGCTCCCCCCCATCTAATAGCTGGAGAAACTTTGAAATGCATCCCTTGCGTTCTCTCTCCTTCTCCCTCTTTCCCTTTACTCTCCCCCTCTTTTTTTTTTCTCCCCCTCCTCCTCTTCCCGCCACCCCCATCTTCCCTGCTCCCCCGCTTTGTAAAAAAGCAGGCGTACTGCTTTGGAGTTTAGGCAAGTAATTAGTAAAATCTTTTCTGCAGCACAATAAAACTGCAGTGCTTGGCCTGCATATTCCCACAATTGACATACTTGCAGGCATTTGAGAAAACAGGTGGCATTCCCAGTGTATCACTGCCTATGAAAATCATTTGGAAGGCAAGGAGGGGAGGGTGCTGGGACCCATTCGCTCCTGTGAGCTATAGGAATGTGCATGAATATATTAAAATGTTTTCACACAATGCTTGTATTTTCCAATGGGAAGGGGCATCTTCTGGATGAAAGGCGGCTGGCCCAGACACAGGCCTCTTCCAAACGTTTTTTCCCACTCGGGGTTTGTTTGCATGGAGCAGATAGAGAGGGGGCCTGGGGGGGAGGAAAGGGCAAGGGTGCTATCTGTGAAGAGTAAATCTTTGTGTGCCTCCTACCCGCTCCCTGTTTGTGGTCCCAGAAAGTTGTGTTATGAGGGAGTCATGTCTGCAGAGGGGGGCAGGAGGGGGGGATCATCAAGACTTTCTGCAAAAGCTTTTGAAGGCGTTGCAAACATAGAGAGGAAATAGCTTGTAATGGAGCATATAGTGCTCTGACCGATGGGATTCAGGGGCTGCAGCAGGAAATGACAGAGAGGGAGCTGGCTATCATGGGCCGTATTAGCAAAGTGTCTATTAATAACAGAAAACAGTACTTTTCCAGTTTCATCTTACTGTCTTAGAACATATCCAACTGTTCCTCTCCTTTTTTCCAAGAGGGCAGCTGTTCCAGGCTGTGCTGCAGGTAGAATCCAGGAGTTCCCTTAGCTGCATTGCCTCCTGAGAGGCTCTCTGAGTACTTTCAGCTTGTGGGGTGTTGACAACAGATGTGTGAGTAAAGCTTGTGTCTAGAGAGTGGAGATCAGGGATTTCTTTTTGAATAGTCAAGAATTGAAGGAGAAACTGTAAATGAAGGGAGGGAGAGGCTGAACAGAAATTAAGAATGGCTTGGCTTAGGAGCAGAGTATACATGTAGGAAGACCCTGCGCTCAGGGGTACTGTTTGAGAATATTGGGGCAGGCTACAAAGAGGTCTTGTTGGAGGAAACGGAGGTAGGATGTTGGTTGAATTTTTCTTCCTGATAATATGTTTTTTTGTGAAAATACCCATTGTAATTTCTGCAGGAATTGGTGTGGCATCAACATAGTGATCTGTATCTCTTCTGGATGTCTGTCTCGAATGAACTACAGATGCCTTTGCAGAGACTTCTGGGCAAGTGTCCTGTCTAGATGGGCTCTGCCCTGAGAACTTGCCTGCCTGCCTGCAGCCTGCCAGAACTGCAGCAGCACTAAGTACAGATGCCATGAGGAGCCCACGCTACCCAGCTCAAGCCCCTGTTCTCCTGAAGGAACTTATCAAAATGCAAGCTTCCACAACAAGGCTTAACCCACTAGAGAGAAGTGGAAGCACCGTACTGAGGCTTTCTTCTCAGCTAAGCCAACTTTCCTTGTCGTTTCTGACCAGGTGCTTTCTCTGACAGGTGTGGGGGGGATATTTAGCTCCTTGCAGGGCTAGGGAATACATTTCAGCATCTCGAACCTTTTGCAGAAGGGTATTCTTGCATGGCAGCTGTTCCTAAAGTGCATCTGCAGGAGTAGGAAAACTGTCATGCTGTTTCACCCAGCTGGCCTGCACTAGTTATACTGGTATTGGTCATGGTGCAAAGGTCTCTAACCTTTTGTTGGAAACAACCAACAACCCAACTGGCAAGAGGGCTTACTACTTATTTTTAATTATTGTCTTCCCAATTCCCTGCTCCTCCCGTTCATCTTTCTGCATTTCTTAAAGAGGCAATGGAGGGAAAAAAAAGCTTTGGTTTTTGTTTGGGAAGGGGGTTAGGAAGGGCGATGTGGCCCCTGCAACCTCTCATAGGGGTGTCTTGTCAGGGCGCGGCATTAAGGGCACAAACAGATCATAACCTTTAAATGAAAATGCGATGGAGGGGAGAGATGAAAGCAGTGAAACAAATTAGATACATCTAGAGCGGGTGCTCAACTGGAGAAAATTAGCATTTCTTCCTAATTGGAGTGCAGGGCATTCCATTACAGGGTTTCATTACAAGGAGGGAAGCACTGGGCCTCTTTGGGGGTTTCCCCTCTGCCCTCAGTTCTCCTAAAAGTTAAAAAATATATTTTGGAGAGAACCGAAAAAGCACTGAATTTATCAAAGTGAAGGTTTAAGAGGGCTGGTGGAAGAAGAATGGAAGCACCAGTTCTGTGTTTATTAAGAGAAGAAAGTAATGGCTGTGTGCACATGAAGTCAGTTGCTAGTCTTAGTTTTCCCGAAGGAAACCAGAAAGTCTGCAGGAGGCTATAGGCGCTAGTGACTTTCTGATGCCAGTACAAATCAAATTCATAGTCTGTATCCAAAATGCACAGTTTATTTGAAGCACAGGGTTATATGTTTAATGACTAAGATCAGCAGTGTCGATCAAAGCCTGCCTCACACTGCATGTCAAGTTCATGCTGTGCAAAGCGCTTGTTCCAGGCATGTCTGTCTGATCCTGCCTCTGATTAGAGCTGCTGTATCTAATAGAAGTTTGGAGATGTCTCTTGGAAGGCAATGGCTGACTTCCCAGCAACGTCTTGTGGCTGGACTGAGCCTTGTACGTAGCTTTGTGGTCCAAATAACTTGTGCAAACTTGAGAAAAAGGCGTTCATGGGCATTCTTTGTATGTACCTCTTCACATATAAATGAACACTAAGAATAACTTGGAAGGATTCAAGAGAAAGGTGTTTGCATTGCATCTCTGGATTAGGAGTAGGAGGAGACAGTCTCCTTTCTTCCAAACAGAGATTGGATTATTTATCAGTTAGTTCTCACTGGAAAGGCAGGGAGAAGAAAAGCGGACTTGCTTTAGGTGTGTGTTATGCAATGTATGTTGCTCTGCCAATCTGCAGTTACAAGACTTGCTGTTCCAGCTCAGGAGAGTAAATATTTGAGGATAGGAATGAGGATTGTAGGAAATGGCTGAAGGTCCTGTCTGTACAGAAGATGGTCCCTAGCAGAGTGGAAGGATGTTTAGAACAGCAGTGTCTTCGTCGTGGGCAGGCTCTGTTGTCTCTGTACTCAGCATGAGGTTGTAGTTGATAGGAATTTTCAGGATTCATAAACATAAATCTCTGACTTAACTCTTGCGGCTGAGTTTTGGTGTTTTGATGCAGAGCAAAGCATTGCCCACAAGAATATCTTCAGGTCTAGAGAAAATACCATTAAAATGAAGATATGGCTCAGAGATGGATTTATGTCTTATTAGGTCTGGCGCACATCAGGATCACTATGTCTCCCATCTCATCCCTCTCCAGCCCCTTCACTTCTCGCTTGGCAGACTGTTTAACATGAGCAAATGCATTGTTCTGGCTCTATATTAGTACAGCAAGCTACTTTTGGAACACTAGGAGAGGTAGGGAGGAGATGGGAGCAGGACCAGAGAGGCTGGAATTTTGAGAGGAGCAAATGACTAGGAGGACATCGGTAGGCTTCAAGGGAAACTGATTCTTCTGAAGAATGGGAGTTTCTCCTCTGTGTGTGCAGTTGTGTATCTGGTTTGTGTGCCAACATGCTTTGAAATACAGAATGCCAGAGTGCCTATTGCCCATAGCTAAGCTTCAGCTTCCCTGGGTAGCTGGCACCCTGTATCTCTGTTGCAAGTGGAATCGGGCGCTGGAAATGTGTGGACAGAACTGTGCGGCTGTGACTATCTCTTTGGCTCCATTGCCTGTGGTTTCTTTTCAGAGCAGTGAGAGACTGTTCCAAACTGGAAGGCAGGTTGGAGAGGCTATTGTGTCTGTGCAGTGCTGCCCCTGTGTTCTGTGGTTCATTATCTAGGATTTGTCAGGTCTTCTCTATCTTCCTTCCCATTTGCATGAAGCACAACTGTAGCAATTACATTGCTCTATAGAGGTGTTGTGGGTTCGTGGTGCTCCGTTCTCCATCTCTGCATACGCCTGTGTGTGGAATGTACAACTGTGGCTTTGTAGGCATCCTGACGCTTCACAGATGCAGGGCTAATGTGTGGCCAGGTTAAAGCCAGGTTTTAATGTGCATTGCCCTGTCTAATTAGTAAATCTTTTCTCTTTCTCCTCTGAGACTGAAATACATGTTCCTCTAAGTCTAGCCGTCCATCAAAGAGGACTTGAAATGAGGCCCTGCTATGGCTGGTAGACACGGGCAGCTAATGAAGAGAGTGAGCCCATTTCCTTTGAGAAGAGAGACCTGTACCAAGGTGATTGATAGTCCCTGAGATTTATTAGTGTGGGGGCCGGATAGAAGCTTGCAGACTGGGACCCAGCAGCATGGTTTTTTCAGGGGCAAAAGACGTCTGGTGGTCACCTGTGTGTGTACTTCTTCCCCCTCTCAGAAAAAAAAAAAAGAGAGACTAAAGAAAGAAGTGAAAGGATTAGAGGAAGCAATTACAAGACTACACTGGGCCAAGCTGCAACTGCTACTATTGCTGTGCGTGGTCTCTGTCTTCTGGTGCAGATGTCCTGAGTGTTGCACCTGCGCTTTGTTCAGTGACCTGCTTCGCCTGTCCAGGCTGATTTAATGAGGGATGAGGATGGAGCAGAACTGTCTGAAGGGACAGGTTTTCTCTTGCTTCTTATTTTCTGTCTTGCACAGAATATTGATTAGCGCATGTGGCCTAAAGCATGTTTTCCTTTTCCATGTGCTTCCCCTGGATGTTCTCTTCTTTAACAGCGGAGAAGAAAGGGAGCATGCTCCAGAAATTAGAAAAGCAATAATGTTTCTCTACCATCTTGTCTGACCATCTTATGGGGCTGATTATTCCCGCTGGATACCCTCTGCTCTGTTTACAACTTTTCCAAGCTGCCCCAACTCTAGTATTGATGGCCTTGTGCAAAGCAGTGGCAAACCACAACTGGTGTGAGTACTTGCTGGCCAGTTGTATTCCATGTAGACTTCACACGTTGGTGTCCCTCAGATGTGGTAAGCTCATCATTTCCTCCCAGTGCAGCCTCCGGCTGGAGTCCACACAGATGCAGCCTGACCTGAACTGATGGTCATGTAATTGGATCTTGTTTATCCGCGTGATAAAGATCTGTGACAGCTTCAACTGGGACACTCCTAACTTGCTGCAAACCAGATCTGACACTTCAGTAATGTGCTCATTTCAGTGGAGGATGTATAAGCAAGCTTGGGTCTGGAATTTCTTCATATGGGTGTTTGACTTGCCAAGTAAAAACAGTTATTTTAGTAACTGTGGTTTTGGATGAGATTTCCTAAGTTTTTCAGAGCATGTGGGAACGGGGCAGGCCATGGAAAGTAAAGGAGGAAATTGTGGTTTCACACTCCTGCCCACAAAGCTGCCTGTGCTTCTAAAGCTTCCAGACTTCTGTTCCTTGAAGTGCTGGAGGACTGACTGCGAGCAGGTTGTTCTGCTTCATCTAGACAGCAGCTTACTCAGGGGTAGGAAGCAGTGAAATACTTCATATCCCTTTATCAGATATTTCTTTACATCAAAGGAGGATGTGTTTTAGGTGATCCTCCGTTCCATTGCAGACCTGGGAGATGTGTGCCTGAAGGGCCTTTTTCCCAATCCATTCATGCAATCCTTTCCCTCCTACTCCCATTTTCTGTGTCATTTTCTTTCCCAATATACTGACATTAAGCATTGTAAAAAAAATTTCCTGCTTTCTTGCCTTGTCCTTTCTATGTCTTTACATCATCTGCTTTGCCTCATCCCTTTATTATCTTTATCTGACCGATCTCAGTTACCACTGAAGTTCAATAGTTCTTGTCCTGCCTTGCAGCCCAACCTGATTACAGATAGTGAAGATAACTTGTGCTGTGAACCAATGTTTTACCGTATACTGGTTATTGTATAGTGCTTTGAACTCTGGCTCTTGCAAAACATTTTTCAGCAGGTTTTTGGGTAGTTCAGGGTCTGTGTGGGAGGTGACCACTAAACATCCTTATGTCTTAGATATATGTTATCTGTTTGGCTGTGTAATGAAGTCTCTTGTGCCTTTGTCTGTGGATAGGACCTGTCTTTTCTGGCCTGCCTGGCAGGTTTTATTTCTCACTGTGTTGCTTGCTCACAACTGAGCATGCCCTGAACCCACAGATAGAAGGCAGGGGCTTTATTCAGGATTTTGGTCGCTTAGGGGCAAAGAGTTGACATGCTCCAAAAGCTTAGCATGAAAACCCTGAAGCAAATCATATTGCATAGTGGAGAGCTCGGAGGGGGAAGCTGCCCAGAGCTTTAAAGGCAAGTGAACTGATGTTGTTGCAAGCATGTCTGTGTTGGAGCTGGAATAATCAGAGCAGGAAAGCTCTAGGAATCATTTCATAGCTGGGCTAAACACAGATGAGACTTTCCTCATCTCTTCCACACAGCACCTGTGTCTCTATGCCTCAATGTCCTGGACCTCTCTGTGTGCAGCGTTTGCTACATATACACACTTCTCCCCTTTCACGTTTCCTGGTCTTTAGCTTTTTGAAACCCTCTGAACATTACTTCCTTCTCCCCTGCCAAATTACTCATTTAGCCTTCATTTGGAAATAGTTTGAATTTCATAGAGCAGAGCAGGAACATCAAGCACTCTGGTTTTAAGTGTTCAGGCTTCTTTCCCCTGTAAACATGAACAGTTACCTCTACATGTTGTGGAGAAAGAACTGCTGTCCTTTGTGGGAAGATGACAAAAGTATCTTTGAGAAGTCCTCCTCTTCCTCACTGCACTGATCACTTTTTTCAAAATTCTCCTAAATTGAGGAGTTTGAACTCAGTACACGTGTGGTGTGGATGGCAAAAATAGTTCATGGCTTGTGTGGCACCAGGAAAACTGATTCCTTCCCACCCTTACTCTTAAACTGGAACATTCTTAGGTTTTAGTTGTCCTGGAAAACCTGAAAGGATTCTCCCCTCCTGCTGACCTCATTGTCATGCACAAATTGCTGGCTTATTGGAAAGTCATTTTCTGTCATATGTTCAAATGGAAAAGTTGAGATAAGCTGTTATTATGTATGTGCATTTTTAAAAAGAATAATTGTTAACTCAAAACTCTGCCAGTCACATCTGAAAATATTTTGGGATTGGCAAGTTCTGAAGCTTAAAAATACAAAGGAGATTTTTAAAATAGGAAAGGTTTTCTTCTTTAGCATCATGATTCTTTCAGCGTTTTCTGCACCAGGGTTACAAAGCAATGACAGCTGGAGTATTTACTTAAATCAATTCTATGTTGTCTCCTTGTTGTAGGGTGTGGGATGTAAGAAGTAGCTGTGGACACTAAGGCTTGTGATAAGGTATGAGCATAGACAATATTATATATCTTGTCCCACTGGTGCTGGGAATGTTCACTATGTTTCTCTCTGTAGCCTTGAAACTGGCCTGATCAACTTGGCTCTGCTTATTTTTATTCTTTATCTGCCTCTTAGATGCTGGCACTGATTTTATGAGAAGAATGTTGAGTTCAGAGGCATCAAAAGGTTGCTCTGAAGGAAATAGTTTTGAGTGTTGATGAGCTCAAGGCATGCAGTATCTGGCCGAACTCACCTCTGTGGTGAGTACTTGAAGCAGTTTGGGCAATTCTGCAAAAAATTGGATTCAAATTTAAAAATGGACCTTTCTGTGAGAGTCTTTAGTAAAATGTGAAAGATAGAGATGGTCTGAAGAGAAACCAGAGTATCGTGGGTGGAATGAGGCAATTTGCTTCTCCAGTTTGCAGCCTGCTGCAGTATTGGGTCACAGTTGCGTATCAGGCAACTTGGAAATTACAAGCCTGTGCCCTGGGGGTTGTGCTGCCTGTCTCTTTGTTGCATATTGAGTCTCTGGAGATCTCCTTTCCTTGTTGTGACTGCATCATCTAGGGCTTGCTCAGTGCTCCAATATAACTGGTGCTCTGGTGACAGTAGTAGGCATTTTTTCACTTGCCTGTTTACTGTTTGGTCTTCATTGCAGAATAAGGACTGAGCTTTCAGATTGTGTCAATTCTTGCTTTCCAGCAGGAGGCTGCAATCATAAGGAACACAGGATGAGGTTTTTCAAAATATAATAATTGCACTGGAGCTGTGATCATCAAGTCAGCTGAGCGGGTTTAACTTGCCTGCAGCCCTGGAGCTGACCAGCCAGGATGAGGATTTTTATCTTGAAGGTAATGATGATAATTCAAAGAAAGTGTGGATGCTAACAAGTCCTAAGAATCAGCAGAAGCACTGTGCCACAGGGTGCTGGTTTCTGGCTTGTGGGACAACTGATGTGACAGTGTGCCGTGACACAGGAGCGATGCACTGGGACCCAGGTGGTTTGGTAAGCCCACATGCAGCAGGTTTCCTGGTAGGTTTTGCAGAACCAAAGTCTTGTACCTAAAAGGGAGGTGCAAGAAGCGAGGGCCCACTATGAAAAGCAGTTTTGCTTTGCTAATGGGAAGTGATTCAGCAAAAAGAGAGGTTCTCCTGGCTCTCCTTGTTGCCTGACAATTAGGGCAGATGCTGGAGGAGGTGAATGATTCTTCCTTGATTTTTTTCTCAGCATTAAGAGTGGTCACTTTGTCCTTGGCACAGTTCTTACTATCCTGTCTGGGACCTGCACTGTCCAGTGGCTTTTCTGCAAGTCTGTTGCCTGCCTTAATCTCAGGTACTAGTGTAGAAATCTAGTGAAGGTACTAGTGTAGAAATCCTGTCCTGGGAGTGCAGGTTGCACCAAAAGCCTTCAAGAATCTGTCATGCATCACACCTTTTCACACGCTCCTATTGTGCATCACTGGGTCTCTTCTCTCTTTTACCCCTTTATTGGCATCCTACACTGCCCTGTCCCATGGGCGGGGGGGAAGAAGGATGCTTGTCATGAACTGACCTCCTCAGCATGTGTCCCACCACTGACAGTGCCCCTGCTCTACCAGGCACACTGTCCTGCTCCAACCCCCTCCTCCTGCTCACCCCAGATCAGAGCCCCTGAGAAGTCTTTGTCCGCCTGTTAAGAGCAGCCCCTGTCCCGCCGTTCCCACATGGTGCACCCTCCCCAGCAGCCCCCTCACCATTCAGCAGTTTGGGCTGAAAGAACCCTGGCTAATTACGCCAGGCTGAAAATTACCACTTTGCTTCGTTCTCCTGCTGCTGGGCCCATTTGTGTGGGGCCTGTAGTTAGAGGGAACAAAGTCCCCCCTGTGGAGCCAGGCAGGCCCCAAGTGTGAAGCTACAGGTACAAGCAAGAGGGGAGTGAAGGGAATAATTACCAGCTTCTCCAGGTGAAAGCCCCGTTAAAACTTCAATAAGCCAATTAGGGGCCAGGGTGTGTGTGGGGGGAAAGTCTCCCCCACCTATAAGTGATTCCCACCAGGCAATTAACAGAAATCATTTCACAGAGGGGAGGGTAAGAAATGGCTCTTAGAAACTGTCTTGAGTTGGGGGGGCCTGAAGCAGCGCAACTGCTGCAGTGGTCCTCATGTACTCCAACCTCCTGGCTCGCTGTGTGGCCTGAAATTGTTGGTGGGGCTAGGGGGAGAGGGAGGAGGGAGGGAAAATGGCAAAGAAAAAGGAATCACTGGAGCTTTACACCTGGGCAGGCTTTGAGAAAGCAAGGGCTGGAGTTCAGAGCTTCTTGTAAGGCTGTGTGTGGGCCCAGAGCATTGAGCTCGAGGGGGCCACTGGTTCTGAGGACATGGGTGAGGGACAGGCCCAGGGTGCCTTTCCCATTGGGATGAGGGGGAAGGTTGGTGGCGTTAAGCCTGGTAGGGAGGAGTAGGTGCTGGGTGTAAAGCCTAGAGGTGGGTGTACAGCTGAGTGAGAAATGAGTGCCAGGCCTTCAGAGATCTGATGGTGCCCTGCCTTATCCCAGGAGCAGATGGTGTCCAGTGTCTAATATCTTTGTGTGTAGCTCATGCAGGGACTGTGTTTTCCTACTGCTCAGCCAGCAGCTTCACTTGTTTCTTCCTTTCAATTCATGACAAAAGATGGGTACTTTATGAAGTCACCTTGCTGTTCCCTTGCACTGTATTGCAGGTGGCATGTGCAGCAGTCAGAGGTAGAGCGTGCTGCCTGGCGGGTACTGAGCAGGAGTCTTCCCATTTGTATTTGAATGGCTACTCTTGCTCTTCTCCCTAGAGCAGAGCGTAGGATTCTGTTGCTGCAGATGGCCACTATTGCCCTAGTGATGCTGGAAGGGACAATGCATAGTGTAATTAAAGAAGTCTAGATACCAGCTGTGGTTATTTCACCTGCGCTTCCAAAAAAAGAAACAACAGCAACAAAAAAACCCCACTAAACTCTTCAAAACATAAACATAACCTTAGTAGCCACTTTCTTTGCCTTTCTAACACTATCGCTTCTGAGAATTAAAAATGTCCTGTGAGGTTTTGTTATGGTTAATGATAAGCTGGAGCTGAAATAACTCTACTGCAGTTTTGTTCATCCACCTAGTCTTAGACTGACATGGAAGTCTCTAGACTTCATCCTTTTTCTTCCTTTTTTTCTTCCTTCCATTTCTCCCCAGAAAATTTTCTGTGGTAGGAATAGAGAACTGTAGCTTTTGCACAGCCCGGCATTTAGACTCAGAAGTGGTTTCTCAGCAGAGTCATGTTTCTTTATGATTCAGCTTCCAAGTTGTAACCCCACTGGATTCCTGCAAAGAGAGCTTTGTTTACAGAAAGGCCTGGCATGCACAAGCAAAATGGTTTTGGCATGGGCTTTATGCCCCCGCCCTTGATGTTTGGTGCTCATTGTTCTTACCTGCCTGAGTTACATACTGGATTACATCTCTGCTATGGATGAGGAGTCTCTTTTTCCTGTAATAACTTGAGCATCGGTTGGGGATTAAATTGGGTCTGGTGAAAGCTAGGGATGCAGGAGTTCTCATATGGAGTCCTGTCCTGAAGAACTGCTCCATACCTTGGAAGCCAAGAGATCAGGGAGTGAGGAAGGATGATGATGAGTGTTGGATGTACCATACAAATAAGTATTTTTACATTGTTAACCAAGGGTTATCAGCCCTTTCCATTTAATGTAAGAGTAGGGCTGATATCAACCCTGTAGAAATACTTGTGCAGCCACAAAGGCAGTTCTGTTTGAAAAATTACAGCAGCATTGTGAAAAGTCCTGTATGAGTATCCCTCTTGTATAGGAACACCCAGGACCCTCAATCAACTTTTATAGACCTAACCTGAGTATAGTCCTGTCCTGGACATCTGCTTCTCCCTAAAAGCCTGTCTCATGGAGTATTGGGGAAAGGAGAGTGACATTTAGATGCAAAGAGCCCTAGGAACATCAGGACTGTTCTGTGGGTGAACAGACTTATTTCTAATAAAGAATATTTTCCTGATCAATGTTGTAGGTCTGTGTACATGTGTCTGGTCTGTCTGTAATATCTGTCTTAATGTCTTTAAGCTCAGTTTTTCTTCAGAAGTTGGAATTATGTTCTGCTACTGCAGGGCTGGTGAAGAGATAGTAAACAAGGTTCCAGGATGACTTGGCCAAACAACGTGGGGTGCAACTGCAAAGCAATGAATGCAAGGTGTCTAGGTTGGGTGCCTGCTAATCGCCTTGTTAGAGTAGGGTTGATTAGTCTACCATGCTGGGAATTGGACCTTTGGGTTCTCCAGCCTGTGGGTCTCTGAAGTCTGGAGGCACACGTGAAGTTAGAGGCCCAGGCAGAGGTTTGGAGTGGTGGAGCTGACCTTCCCTCTGCCCTGAGACGTGCAGTAAATGTTGTGGGAGACAATGGTTTGAACATCCCTTCTATCAAATGTGAAAGAGTTCTTCCTCAAATGTGAGACTTCACTGTTGCAGCCCAGCATCCCTACAGGGCTCTTCAGTGTAAAAGGCAAATGCCTTCTTTCTGGGGACTACTTTCTAGTGGTCCACTTGGGACTCAAGGCAGCATGCGGTGAATGAGTTACTAGTCTGTCTGCCTGTGCCTGTGTCACTGATGCTCCTTGCCAGAGCACAAAATTCCCTCTTGGAGCAGCAGTGGTTGCAAATGTTGTGTTGTTCGTGCAGTCGTTTATGCATATTGTTTTCTCTCTTGGTGGGTCCCTGGTGGGGAGCAGCAGTTCTCTTCTGTAGCTTCTCTGTGTGCAATTACAATGTATATCAGGAGCACAGTTCAACCCTGAGCTGACTCATACCTCGAGGGACACACAGCATGCACATGAGGCTCAAGGAGACAGCAGCAAATGTGCCAGCGCTTTCCAGTCTGTTTGTGGAACCAGCCTGGTCATTTGCCTCCAGCTGCTGGTTCCCATTGGCAAAGTTATTAACTGCTGAACAAAGATGAGGCTGTGCTGCAGTGGGTTTCTGCTTGCTCAGGGGAGCTCAGTCCTGTTACTGACTCCAAACACAAAGACTATTTTACATGCCTGCAAGCAGTTGAGTTTGATTAGAAGCTCCGCTCCAGAGCATTCTAGAAGCTCTTCTTTTTGCTGAGTCTGGAGTATTACAGTGACCCAAAGAGACTGCCAGCAGACTGCTGAAACGAGGCTTTAACAAAGTGGAGTGTGGATACCCTTGAACCAAGAATAGCAGCTGGCACCACAGATAGGAAATGTTTAAGTCTGTTTGATGGACCTTGTCTTCTTTTCCTTGCACTGAAGGTCTAGAGCTAAAGCATTGCACGGCAGGGATGCAGGAGGAGTGTAGTACATGAGACTGGAAGAATGGGAAGGGTTTTGAGGACTGAGGATTATGGAAAGACTTAATCCAGAGCAAAAAACAGAGGGCTGTTGCAGAGCTGTAGTAAATTGGATGCAGCCTGCACTTGTTAGTTTGGGTTTTGGGCAGTTATATCATGTATCAACTTCAGCTTATTGTTGTCTTCTAAATAGCATTCTACACCCTCTGTTCCCTATTCTGGAAACTTGTAATTTTGGCCCATTAACAGTGTCTGGACTTGTGGTGCAACTGCCCTACTTGCTGATTTCATTTCAGTTTGTGGTTACTGCGTTGTCAGCACGTAACCCCGCTGCCCTGATCAACTTCTGAGATTGTAGTACTTGATTCAGTTCTCTGGTCATCCTGCAAGCAGCGCAAAGTAGGATGAAAGGAATCTGACTAGGGCAGTGAAGGGGCAATGTGAGCCCTGCATGCTGTCCCGATCCTAGCTTTGCCCAGCATTGTCTGCATCAAATGCAGGTGGCGCTTCTTGCTTTCTCATGGAGAAGAAAATGCTAAATTGATGTGGTGCACTTTTTTTTTATCCTGTGAATTAAATGCCCCTGGGCAAGGAGCACCTGCTTCCCTGTGCTATCTCAGTCTCCCTCACTTTGTGCGTATCTAGTCTATTGGAGAAGCCTCAGGCTGGAGGTTCCGAAACTCCCTGTGCTGAGTTTCCAACCCCCTCTTCCCTTCACAATGTTGTTACTGTTGCATCTGCTCCCCAGCCTCCTGCGCTCTTCAGCAGGGGCTCCATCAAGTTTATGTGACCTTAACACTGTATTCATGCTGGAGGAGTTACCTTCCATAATGATGTCAACTGATGAGGTTAGCAGGATGGTGGCGGCCGCGATAAGACATGACATGTTCTAATGATTCGCCTTAGCGAGCTGTGTGTGTGTGTTGGGGGGGGCCACAGAAGGGCTTAGAAGGGGAAGTGGGGGCCCCACAGGTGCCGACAAAGACTTTGACCTTTGCTGCTATAATATCAGTGTTTCACAGGCAGGGCGGTTCGGTAACCCACTTTCAGCCCATCAAAAATTGATTTAATTGCAATTTTTTCCCCCAATTAGGAGCACTGGAGCTTAACTAATTGGAGTAATAGAGAGTAATAAGCCTCTGATAAAAAGCCTTCCTCTGCCTCCTTTGTATCTTGTGTCATCGCCTGTCAGAGGTCAGAGAGCTTGCATATTCTATTAGGCAGAGTTGCCTTCATTTGTACAAATTAGTTTACCCAACAGTAATTAAAATGCCAGTGCGGGTCGGGGAGAGCTGAATACAATTGATGGGCACGTTGGTGAAGGATTTGACAGCTTCGGTGGCCTCCCTTGCCAAAGCGTGTCAGTGCTGAATCAAAGGCTACACAAATCCACAGACCCGTGTGTTTAACCCGTGGCACCGTCAGCACCAACTGCTTTCTCTCTTCTCCACTTTCTGTTTTGGACTTGCTTTCTCTTCTCCTGCTTTTCTCATCTCACTTGAGACTTTTTACAAAAGATGGTTCCCATCTTTGAGCTGTTCTTTCTGTTGATCACTTTCATAACACTGCTACCAGCCCCCTGTCCTGTCTCCCTTGGTGCTCCCCCTCCTCTCCCCCCACTTGCCACATTCCCAGCTGCAGGGCTCTGTCAAGTAATAACTTCTTTGTTTCCCAGTCCAATGAGTCTCCATATATAATAGTCTCCAAAATGGAACAACGATGTCCAATTCCAAAGGGCGGGGGAGCGTGTGAGGAGGAAGGAGCAGACTCTTGCACGTGTCAAGAAGTTCTGGATTCAAAGTCCCTGAAGAGCAGGGTAGGACATAAGAAACAATCTGTTTACCGTAGAGGGGAAGGGCACAAGCCTAAGTCATGGGTGAACTTTAGAGAGAAGAGGTTGGAAAGGGCCTGTTTCAACCAAGTTCCTTCAGTGACTTCACATTGCAGGATTCCTGGCTCAGACAGTGCTTGTTCTGAAGGTTGAGTTGACAGTGAGGAAGGTATGTATTGAACAATGGGATTTGTATTTCTGGAGCCAGGACCGTTTCCAAGTCTTGTGACAAAAAAACATCTTTTCAAAAAGACCGTTGCACAGCTCTGATTCATACACATCTGGCAGTGTTCTGTCCAGGATGGAGTAAAGAGGTGGAATGAAACTGGGTAGTTGGCACCTTGGAAGCAGGCATGGGGATCATTGCAGCTGGACTGTAGCCGGATCACTACTCCTGTTGCCAGAAATGCCATGGGATCTTTAACCACAAGTCAGTCAGATGAAGTTCTTGTGTTTCTTCTATCAGCGCTGCCAGGATGCATGCACACTCTCATCCCCTGGCCCACCTTCTGTTATGGGGGGATGATCTCTAGTGAAATTTCTCTTCTGTAGCATAAAGAAGGTCTGACTTCAGGAGAAGCACTTCTCTATTCGTTTCCCCCCTTTTTCCTTTCTCAGGAGAAGAAATGTAGAAGAGAACATCCAAAGTGTCAAATGAGTTGGAAAATGCCTTGCTGTGGACAGCAAATGCGTTGTGTATGAAGTATGTGTGTCTCAATGCTCTGCAAAATCCTCACCTTCATGGCACAGTGGAGGTGGTAATGCTCTATTGGCTCACTTGTTTTTACCTCCTGGGAGATCCCCGTGAAGACATCATGCCCTACTATGTAAACCCTGCAGTGGTCCTCATTTTCCCATTAGATGAGCCTTTTGGCAGGAGCTCAGAGTCATGGTTTCCAGGCAGTTTTCACAAGACAGAAGAAAGCACAGTGGGGAAGGAGACTTTGTCTCCAAGGCTATCTGAACCTTAGATGTAACAGTTTTTTGGTAGCACATAGATACATTTGGTCAGTGTCTGTAAATGGCAGTAATATCGTATACACTTTAGAGAGATGGGTCATTCCTGCAGTAATATGTATAGGGTATTTTCTGCTTTTCTCTTACCAATCTGGTCTCTTCCTCCAGACTCTGACTCCTGAAAGCATTGCAGGCAAAATAACTGACACTTACTAAGCTAGTGAGCTTTATGCTGTCCTGCTTGTATACCTTTTCCTTTTTTCAGTGACTCTGCTTGAGTTGTTTCTCTTGTGCAGCTGACAAGAACAGTTTTAAAGAGGCTGCACTTCTCTAGATCAGAGGTCTTTGGTGTGTGCTCTGTGGTTCCTAAGACAAAAAGCCTTTTTGAAGGTAAGCTGAGAGAAGCAAGCCTGGTAGAAGGCTTCAGCTCTGCTGAACAATGTGTCAGAAGTTTTGGAGCCAAGCTGTACGTGCTTAGCTCTGTTTTACATGTTGTTTTAGACCTATCAAAGCTGACTTGTGTTACCCTCCTGCTTGGAGTGAAACAACCACCTCTGTGAGGTTCTCGGGTATGAGAGGCCAGGGGGTTGAAGCTGTGTGCCTGCAGGCAAGACTCAAGGTGAGAAGCCATGTATCACCCTCTGGGAATCCAGACTTCCAGGTCAGTTCGCTCCCAGGCTTTGACAATTTCTCATTTGTGCCACTTCTTGTGCATGTCTTGTAAATGCTGCTTTCTAATCCTGGTAGTGAAGGTGCCTTGCTCTTCTGGGAGAAGTCTTATCTTTGCTTGCTAATGGGCTCCAGCCTGTTAAAGATAAGACCTGCAAACCTGATGCTGCTGAAGTATGAGACAAAATTCCTGTTGACTGAATGGAGTCAGCTTTACCCAGAAGTAACTTGTTGGGGGCCCTGAGGCCTGTATGTGATGGTGGAGAGAAATCTCTTAATCTAATGCTATTTTTCCTTTCCTTTTCTTTTTTTTTTTTCCAGAGGAGTTGGGGATAAGAACATAGGAGGGAAAGCTAAAGTCCAGAACTGACAGCATGAGCAGGGATTAGACCTTGCTGTTCCTCCCACCTTTTTCTTCCTGTTGGTGTGCCTCCATGCTAATTTAAACTTGTGGCAACCATCAAAGCCTTGTGCATACCTTCTGCACAAAGGAGCCTGTCTCCCACGTGAGGGTGTTCTCTTCTGGGACAGTCAGTTTGTCCCCCAAAAGAAAAATCTTAAGCACCCAATTGCCTGCTTGACTGACTCCCTGACTGCTATTATGTTTCTAACCACAGTAATTGGCTTTAGTAGTTATTAATGGATTATGTTTGAAGAGGGAGGGACAGAATCCAACACATAGCTTTGTAGCTGAGGGACTCCCTCACCAAATGACTACTTTCCAGACTTGGGGTTTGCCTGTTGAGCTGTCAGAGTGGGTCTTTTTTTGCTTGTTTTCTCCTAGGAGACACTGGCAAAATGGGAATGTTCCCTCTTGTCTGGCACTACTGTGGAGAGAAGGCAAGTATTGAGCAGAAACCCTATTTCCAAACATGAAGTGCTGTGCAGTTTCATAATTGGTCCTCATGGCTGCTGCACAGCAACAGGATTGTCTTAGACTCTCAGACTTTGGTGAGGAGCTTCCGTGAGGAAGAATGCGTGCACCATGCAGCATCTGTGCAGGGAGCCCTGTGCTGCAGTTGCATTGGGTCAACTGGACATGCACTGCCAATGAACCTGGGATTTTGCATGTAAGACAGCCTGGTTGGAGAGACTTTGCATTAGCTATGCTGCTGCAGGTCTTGTCTAACCCTCAAAGGCAGCTAAGGTTCACCGGATTTATGTGGATGCATCCAAGTATGTGAATTTAGGGACAAGGACTTCAACGAAGCTGGTGAGAGAACAAGTCTTAAGAGGAGCAGTTGAGAGAACTGGGATTGTTTAGCCTGGAAAAGGGGGCAACCTTATTGCTGTCTACAACTACCTGAAAGGAGGTTGTAGTGAGGAGGGTGTTGGGCTCTTCAACCAAGTAACAAGTGATAGGATGAGAGAAAATGTGCTGAAGTTGCGCCAGCAGAGATTGGATGTTAAAAAAAATTCTTTACCACAAGGATAGTGAAGCACTGACATGGACTGCCCAGGGCAGTGGTGGAGTCTCCATCCTTGGAGGTGTTAAAAAAGCATGTAGGCGTGACACTTTGGGACATGGTTTAGTAGGCACGGTGGTGTTGGGCTGATGGTTGGACTGGATGATCTTAGAGGTCTTTTTCAACCATGGGGATTCCATGACTATGACCAGCAAAAAAAAAGAAAGCCTTGGTAGCTGTAGGTTTTCCTTGGTTCCCATAACTTTGGTGCCTTGTAATGCCAGTGGTAGTGCTTTTCATGGATGCTGCAGTAGTCCCTGGGACCAAATAGGCTTGGAGACACCTTCTGACTTCCAAAGAAAGAATGTTGTAGAGGATCAAAGAAATGTCTAAAACCTGCTATTTTTACAAACATGATATTGTTTCCTTGTTTTGCTTTCCTTTTTCAGCTGCCAGGCCTATGTCATGCTGCAAAAGATGTTTAGACAAAGCATAGTGCTGGCTTTTATTTAAAGCAGGCTCTATTTTTTCTACACTTCTGCTGTCCTTGTTGCAATGATTTAAACACAGTTTTGGCATTTTATTCCTGATAACTGTGATAAATGTGGCTTTGTGAGAGGTCATTTATAACCTATTTAGAATCCTTATATGAGTTGCTTTCTCTTATTCGGACTGAGGACAGGAAGTTAGCACCAAACAAGCAGTGTGGCATGGAGAGCCACAGCACCTTTGTTCCTGCTGCTTGATTTTAAGGATTTGTTCCTGTCTTATCAGCTATTTGAGGCCAGTGGAGCCAGCATGTGCGGCAGGGACTTAGCATTGCCAAAGAGGACTTTGGAATGGACCCTGCTGAAGAGTGTGAACTGAGCCAAATATTACTGTAGGAGAGTTGTGGCTGCCTCTAATAGAGAGCACTTGAGCACTGGGGTGGGCAACCTGATCCAGCTTTGAAACTGGCCCTGCTTTGAGCAGGCTGGACTGGAGACCTCTGTTCTGTGATTTGTTAGGCCTGTGATACTGCAGGCAATTCATGATTGTGCTTGGAAGTTGCCAGCAAACAGACAAAGTAGAAAGTTAACAGGGAATTTTCCACGGGATCTTTCTGCAGCTCACAGTGCTGACTGTATATGAGACATGCTGAGTACTGTGCTAATGGTTTTGAAAATGTTCTTGCAATTTACAGCTGCTCCTGCTTTATTTTTTTCCTCTGCATATGCAAATACACCTTTATGTCCTGCCACTTCTCTGCAGTTGTGAACCTTCTGCACCTGGGAAGCTCAGCTCTGGAGCACCTCTCCCTTTGCTGCTGCCTGCCCCTTGTGAAATGCAGTGGAACATGCTGAAATAGTCTTGAACCAGAATTCACAGTCTGTTTTGTAGCCCATTTTCTGTGTTGCTCGTGCACTCATTCTTCAGAACACGAGGATTAGTGTTTTTTCTATCTGCTTTTTTTTTTTTCAAACAGCTCATTTGTGACGGGGACAGCCTGCTGTGGACACACCTCACCTCTGAGAATCTGGGACCTTGAAAGGTGAGTGAGCTTTCCAGGTTATGGGAAGGGACTTGACGAGGGAATTGAATAACAATGAGTAATGCAATATTGGAGATGCTGTAAAATCATTCCTTTGGTCCATGTAGGCAAGGGATTTTTAAACATGATATGTGGGACAGTGTCAGAGATGTAACAAACTAGTGTGCAAAAGTGTATGAGGGGGTGGTTCTGGTTCAGTAGGGAGCAGCTCGACTATTCTTCCCAGCTTTTCTAGTTGGTGGCACAGCCATCCTGGTTTCTTTCCATTACCTATGTACAGTCAGAATATGCCCATTTTACCTTCCTTCCTGTTCATCTGTCCCACTTGATGCTTTGGCCTGAGCCAGAGGCATAAGAAAGGTGATCTGCACCTTTCCATTCACGCACTTCTCTGTGGTGCTCAGAAGCCAGAGGCAAAGGCAGGCTCTACAATCATTTTGTCCTGGTGTTTCTGGTAGCTCAGAGAAGTGAGGGGTGGTGACAGGTTATCTACTGAAGTGACTTGGGCTTGTTGTCTTCCCTCTGTCTTAATAAGCATCGAGGAGGTTAATTGCTGTGGACTCTGATTTGGGGCCATTGGGTAGTTCCTGTTTGGTGAAGGTGCTGACCTTAGCAAGTGGGGAACTGTTGGGCTCAAATCCTGATGTGAGTCTCAACTGCTGACAAATTTGAAACTCTCAGCCTGGGGGTGTTTGTGTAGTGATGGATAGACAGCAAATATTTGACAGGATTATTGAATGGCAAGGCAGTTTTCCAGGACTGGTATGCTCTGCGTAGGAGGGACACAGCGCAAATTATCGAGGGAGTGCCATCAGGATTAAGGTGATCTGATGGGCTCTGGGAGAGCAGAGAGGAGGGCAATGGCAGAAGAGGTCTGAGGAGTGTCAGCAGAGCTACATTTGGGGATAGGAGGTATAGGAGAATAGGTATGGATGCAGGTCTGGTCTGAGGCCAGTTGCCTTCTAATTGATAATTTAGATATTTTAGATCGTCCAAGTCAAATACAAATACAAATATAAGCTGGTTTGTATTTTTCTCTGAAGTGACAAAAATAAAGGCTTGGCAAAGGGTGCATCCCACAAAGAACAAACTAGATCACGGAAGACAGTGCCAATGTGTTCAGCTGTGGTGCATATTTCTTGTGACCCAGTCCAATGGTGGCTTTGCAGTACGCTAGAAGGATGCAGGCTGTGCTGTGGTACCCCTGCCCATCAAGTCTTCTGGCTGTTCTTGAATAAAGGCATCTGACAAGGGTGGGGAGATAGGCAACCCTCTCCCCCCATCCAAGCCTCTGACAGCCTTTCCCAAGGAAGCCCAAAGAGATAATAAAGCTGTGTAGAAAATAAGATTAAGGTAATGAACAGGCGCGACAGAGTCTGATCTTTCAATAACGTCAAAGCCTGAGTGGCAGGCAAATAAAAAAGTCAAGGTAGCCTAGCCACTGGGCCTCTGTTGCAGTGGCTGGTGTGTCAAACTTATTCTTCCCTTTTCACCTGTCACAGCTGGAATGTATCATGCCAGTGGGCCTTTTCCTTTCTGGGGACCTGCATGTGAGCTGGGAGTCTTGTCAGCACGTGCAGGGCAGGAGATTGAGCTGGAAAACTAGCATGTGAAGCTTGATGTGATCGTTCATAATGAGGAAGTACAGAGCATCTTTCCAGGTCTTGACTTCTCCATAAACTGTTTTTCTTCCCAGCAGAGCTTTGGACTAATTTTCAAAGGCTCCAGTGGTGGCCAGAAGCAATTTCATAGGGGAATGCTGATTTCTTTGAGACTTGTGCATGTTGTCTTCTTGGCCAGACTCCAAAAGTGGGACCACTGTGTGCAAACTCAAAATCTTAGAGCTGCCCAGAACTCCTCCTCTGCCCAATGTGTCCTGATAACACCTGGCAGACAGAGATGGGCCCCCTGAGTTTGCTGCTTACCTCTTTGTTGTGGCTACGAAGGGCCAGAGTCTGACACGTGGAGGCTGAACATGGCAAGGACATAATTTCTAAGAGCAGAACCCAGGCAATCTCTCTGTCCAAAAATGAGGCAGGGTAGAGCGATGCTTAAGACATGTTCTTTAAAACAACAGGATCCATAACATCAGTTAGAAGTTTAGTGCTGTCCAATACCAGTTAGTTGGTAGCTGGGCTTTTTTCTACGTGGGGGTGTGTGCAAGTAACACTGCAGCAGTTTTTGTGGCATTCTTCTCCTTTAGGGTAGGTGGTCTTTTTCCCCAACAGCTGAGAGCTGCAACGTGCTACAAAAGGATTTAAAGCTTAAATAACCTTTTGTGTACTGATCTTCTTAGTTCCAGGCCAGATAAATCCTTGCCTGGTGCTTGTAGCTGTTGGTCATGGTATGTTTTCGTATTTCTGACCTTCGCTGTTCCCTGGCCCTGGGGCAGCCATTTTCATCCCTTCTAAAGGAAGGGGATAATGTCTTCACCTGGAAATATGTTCTGGGCTTTGAAAAGGGCTTGGTTGGGTTTAGCAGTGAGGAAATTTTTAGTGGGGAAGGGAAACGCCTCTTGCTGAATCCCACCCCCACAACTGTCTTTCATTTCTGTTTCTGTTTGAGATGATGGTGTTGGATCAAAGCCACAACAGGCAGCAACAAGCAATTGTCAAGGGGAGTCTAAAGCGGGGGAATGACTGCGTAATGCCAAGACACTTTCTCTGATGGCTGAAATTCCAGCTGCTGCTACACCTGGCCTTTTCTCCTGTAATGAAGGAGGATTTTTTTCCTTAGGCTTTTGAAGCGGGCTTGCTGCACCTCTGGAGGATGTCTGTCAGATGCTACACCATGCCATCTGATTACTTTTAGATGTGGGGAAGTTGCTGTGCACTTATTGCCACTCAGGTTCAAGGTGTGTGTCTGGAGGGGGCTTTGAATAACTTAAGTGGCTGGAGGTCTGCATAGGAAAGGACAACGATTAGCAGTATGGGCCACTAGACACTAGCCTGTGTCCTTGCATCAAGTATCAGGGCCTGCTGACTCCTTAGCCTCTTGCAAGTCCCCTTGCCCCTTTGTGCCAGTGAGGGATATGATGACAGCTGCCCCTCTCGCATGTCAGATACCTCTGCTCCCTTTTGCCCTTCTCTGCTCAGACCTTCTTGTCTGATCTGCCAGTGCTGGATTGTGGCTCAGAAGAACAGCCAGTTAATGACAAGCAAAAGAACATGAAACTTTCTTCAGCTCCTATTCCTTTTTATCTCTTTCTCTTTCAACCTCCTATTTCCTTTGGGAATTTAAACTCCTTGGGAGAGAAGGGTGAGGCATCACTGGGAGCAGCTCCAAGGCCAGCATTTGTCCTTTCCTTACAGAGAACTGTTGCTCACCAGCCTATCATGGTAGTCTCTGTGTCTTTAGGAGACAAATGCTCCTGCCTAAAGGATGCTTCTCCATAAGGTAGGATACTCCAGAGGTCGCCTTGCAACAACTCTTGGAGCTATTCTGCCAAGCTCAGTGTTTAAAATGGACCAGCACTGAAGTCCTTATGGTGTAAACACTTTGAATGCACAAGTCCTACGTTGTCCTTTCCCGTGACACAGCCTGACAGACACAGGTCACAAGAGCTGTTGTAAAAACTGAGCCAAAGTTAGCTGTGCCCTGCAAGCCACCCCAGATCCTCTGCCTTTTAAATACCTAGTCTTTGTCCATCTCCTCCCCCCTTTTGAAAGCATTTTTGGCAGAGTGGTTTTTGTTTTCTGTTGTTGTTTTTTTTTTTTTTTTTAAGAACCCTTTAATTTCTTGTTCGGTTTTTCTGCCTCTCCTGAGCCCTTTGAAAGTGGCTTTACGCCGTCACTGACACCAAACTGACACTTTGCGTTTCCCCACTTCTTATCCCTTTATGGCAACAGATGTTGAAATTTTGTATCCCTTTTATCTGTCCCTCTTTGCCCTCTTCCTGTAATTAGGTTTCCCTTGTTAGCAGTACAAAGTGGCCCGGTTTGCTGCCTGGCCTTTTGAGCCATTGTGTCTGAGCACATTTTTTTCCTCCTCTTTCGGAAGAGTTCCTTCCCCCTTAAGTAGTAGGCAGGGTGTGGGCCAAAGCTGTGGCTTTTTCTTGTTTCTTTGTTCTCCATTTATCTCTGCCACCTTTTTCAAAGGAATGGAAAAAAAAATAGAGAGTGCATGGACAGGGAAGATACAGAGTTGCATTTCTTGACTGTCAGGCCCCTCTGCTCTTCAGGTGTTCAGGGCAGGGGCCTTTGATGTCTGCAAGTTTTGGGGAGGTGGGAGGTAGGGGATTCATGAGAGAGGCTGGGGAGTGGAGGAGAAGGGAGATTCAGGTGTGTGACTGGTGCCCTCAGCAGAGAGGGGTGGGAGGAGTCTTTCAGGGCAGCCGCTGAGCAGGTTGGTAATCCGTATTTGCCTCTGAGAGCCAACATGAGCTTTACCATCATAAGCAGCTGGCTGACATTTGCTGACTTGCTGCTTCTTCATCTCTGGTGTTGTTTCCCTGGGACCCTTGCCAGGTTACATCCATCTGTGCAGTAGGATGGGCAAGAATCTTTCAAATTTCAGCATATATTGATCTCCATTCACTTTGGTGACTCCTTAGAGCCATTAAGTGAATGAATGTGAACAATTGCCATCAAGAAGGTAGAGCTTTAAAATTTGGGCTCCCTGTGCTATTCTTGAACAGCAGGTGTAATCTGACAGTTGCAGTACATAGCGCTGAACACCCTGGTTAGCTGATCTGCTGATGCTTTCCTGTTTAAACCCAGTCCTTCTTGGCTTTGTGTCTTATCATGCTCAAATATTTCATGTGTGGAAGTAGATCAGCGAAATGAGAATCTGCAGGTCTCTCTAAAGCTCCCTAATATTTTCAGCTGAAGCTTTTAGTGTAAAAGTTTGGTCCAAGATGCACAAGCAGACTTCCTAGTGTTCTATTGAAGATCATTCTCTCCACAGCTTTGAACTGCAAGGTTTAAACAAGTTTGAGACCCTCTAATAACAAAAGGAGTTTGTTGGTTGAAGGGAGCAAATGGATTCAGAATTGGAGTTGCTAGATCAAAAGGAAAGGTAACTGACTTCAAGAAGTGCATGGAGTTTGTTTCACCCAGGCATTTCAACTGAATTTATACAGTCACAGAGAAGTGGGTGGATATCTCTGGTAACAGGCGAGGTGAGCAGTAGCAAATATTATCCTGACACTGATAAAATTTCACAGGATTTGGGGGCAGAAGAATCATAATATAGTGATGTAGATTGCAGAATCCCCTACCCTGCCCTTCTTTTCTAGATTCATCATGCCAATTATCTTTTTTTTTTGCCAAGGAAACTCCAAGCTTGGTGGGAAAGAAGCTCCTGTCTCCTTTCAGGCTTGACTTTCTTTCTCGGCATCTCTGTCTTGGCTGAGCACGGTCTCAAAATTGCAGTCAGCAATCCAAAACTTGCCCAGCACTGAACTAAATGGCTCTCTGGGCTGTGCTTGCATCAGAAAAGTGAATGCAAATGAGTGCCTTCTGCCCCCACTTACTGCACTGAGATGATCCAAAGGCAGCTACCCTTCCTTAGATGGCTGCTCATTCTCTTTTCTTGAGGCTTTCCTGCTTGTTTTTTACTTTTGTTACCCTATCCTGTCCAGTAATGGCTTTGGTTACTCTTTTTAAAGCATCGGTTCTGGTTATTGCCATTTATATATCCTTTGGCTAATCAGGAACACTGGTTCGCTGTGCCTTCCTCCTGAAGTTCAGAGGAAAAAGGGTTGGTGAAGTGACAGACTGGGTTCTGTTATAAGGGAATTCTTGTCTTCAGGCAAACCCTTCTTGGCCTGTTCATGTCAAATCAGTTTGGCACAACAACTGTCTTTGGATTTCTAGTTTGGTCATTTCCTCTGGTGTGAGGTAGGTAGGATGGAGAGTTTGGATGTAGATCTAGGCAAAGGGAAAAGCAGGTCCTTCTTCATGAAGCTGGCAATTCTACTTGTGACTTGAGCAGCAAGACTAGGTATGAACAGGTCTCCTGCCTGAAGGCAGGAGATCACTTGACAAGGCCAGGAGGAAATTCCTACCACAGCTGTGCAGCTCTGAACTGTAGGATTTGATTCCTTGCTCTGTGATCTTGGGCTTTGTTGGAGGCAGGACACCAGGCCTATGGCCAGCTACTTGACCTGGTGATGGAGAAAGCCTGCTGCTGAAGGAGCCTCTTAAGTGGCAATCTCTTGAGTGACTGGTCCTTTTAGCAGTTTGTATCTCTTGGATATAATGGATAGCCTCAGTTTGTTGGTGCAATGTGTTTCCCATGGTATGCATGTGGTCTCAAAATTGTTTGGGTTTTTATGGTTCCTTGCTGGTTTCGGGGGGGTTGACGTCATCTTTCTGAACCCTCTCACATAACCTGGGCATCTTCGGCCTTCCTTTGATGAGAGGTTGCTGATGCATCTTAACCTAAATGTAAAACTTTTGTAAGAACAACATCATACAGGTGTTTTATCTTAAATCCTTTCCTCCCTGTGGTGGTCTTGGCCCTGTCTCATGGCAGATGAGCATGAGGCCAGCTCCTGCCCTTTGGATGCGTGCATGTGGCCTTTGCACTCCTGTTCAGGCGTATTTATGACAACTTTACAAGGCTCTGAACAATCGGAGAGCGTGGGTGGGTGCTGGACACTCCAAGCGCATCAATCAGTTTCATCCCTCTGAGCCAAAGCAAAAGCAATCTTTATTTTCCCCTGGGTTGAGAGAGAATCAACAGAGGCAAGAGAGAAGAATGGGAAGGAGTGAATGAGGAACCCCCTCTGCCACTGGCTAGCGGTAGCTCATTTAAACAGATGGCTTTGTTTTGATTTGGACTCTCCATTTTTTTTGTCTCTCCACTAAAGGAGACCTGCAGAGCTCTGTCCAGAAAGGGAGCAATACAGCCGCCTGTTCCCACACAAGTGGGACGAAAGGCGAGAGGCTTTGAGAACTCCCTGCTTCTTTTCCTCGCCTCCCTCTTTTTCTCTTCTCTCAAGAAATCACAGTTTGATAGAATTCCCCCCTACTCCTCCCGTTGGAAAGAAAGACAGAGAAGACATTCTTGACATTCTTTGTAGAGAAAAGGGGTTAAATGTCTGAATTTGGGGGTCACCATGTTATACAAATTGCAATCTAATCGTTTTTACAAGAACACACGTGTGCTAAGAAAAGGAGCCATGGACAAGAAAGAAAAGGGGACAGACAACCTTTTTTGTCCTATCTTTTTTTTTTCCCCCCAAGGTTTGGGACTATTGTCATGTCCTGTCTCTCTCCCCTCCTCACCCCCAAGAGGGAGAACATTGGTTTTATAGTTAAATTGGTTCGTAAAGCAGAAGGGCTTGGTGCCATTTCTGTTTGTTTTCCCAAATAAAAGCCCCAGCAGGGTCTCTTTTGCACCGTTGTGGCTTTATTTGAAGAAAGTGGCTTTTTCCCATAGCCCAGCGTGTCAGTTTATCCTCTGAACTTAACCTTACGGGAACCCGAACAACAAAAACTCACAGGGTCCCAGAGCAGGAAAGGTAAAGAAATTGTATCTTTTTATTGGACCATTTAAAGCGTGTGTGGGCCAATTCAGAGAAAGCAGAAGAAAAGAAGGCAAAACTCCCTCTATCTCTCCCCCAACACAATCTCAAACCATCGTTGGTGTTATTCCCCCCTACTGCCCTCGAGTCCCTTCAGCTGCGCTGAGGAAGCTGAGAGAGGCGTTTCTCCTGAAAATCACTTACAACAACATCTCTGAGCCATTTCACATGGAGGTGCTCCTTCAAAATTCCTCAAGCCAATCTTGCATCTTCCTGCAGGAATTAGTAACCTTGGTTAAACACAGGGGTAACCTTGGCATAGGATAGCTCTATGAAGAGTAACTTTGCCAAGGATCTGTGCTTCTGTCTATGTATGTTTTAAACGTTGTTTGTGCAAGCCTTTCCCTTCTTAGCATAAGCAGCTGCGTCCCCTGGGTGTCTCAGCTGCTGTTGCAAAGCACCTGGAAGAGATGACAACTCAGCTCTTCTCTTAGGTTTGGGTGCACTCTCCAAATGGGGTGACAGAAGTTGTGCAAACGCTGCACTCTGGATATGTGTGTTTAAATGGATTTTGTTTCCTTACTCAGCTCAAATATCCCAGTGTTTTGAAACTGAATGATGCTTTTTCCACCTTTTCTTTAAAGTCTATGCATCCCACTTTGCTCGTTGCAAGTAGTTACTGGGGCTAAAATATTGGTTTACAGCTCTGTTCAGTTTCTGAGTAGTCACCAGCTTATGTGCAGTGGCTTCTCCTCTTTGATCGATGATCACGACTCACATATGAGGTTTCCAGAACAAATGAGTACGTCCTCAATTTTGCACATCTCTGGTTTTGGCAGATGTTCCGAATCTGGCAGTTTCTGAGAATTTGCATATTTGTATAATATCAACTCCAGTGAACCGAGGTCAACAGAAAGTGAAGGTGAGGAGAAATGTGTTTGTTTCATCCCAGCTTTTCACGTGTATTGGAGACAGCTGGCCAAGGCCTGCAGCCGATGGGCGTGGCACAGGGGGGAGGCGTGCGCTTCTTTTGGACTCCAGCTACCAGCAAGGTCTCAGGGAAAACCTGAGCTTTTGTGGTTCCGCAAATGATCACTGTGGCTTGGGAGGTTGCATATGACTTCAACTTGGTGACAGCAGTATCCCATGGACTACCTGGAAACTAACCATCTGGGCTCTGCCATGACTGATTTTACTTTATCTTTGTATACCTGGTGCAGGGAGGAATAGAGCCATAAGCTGTTCTTAAAAGAAAAAACACCACAAACTTAGAAGAAACCAGCTTGTTTCTACCATTCCTTGGTGTTTCATGTTGCTTCCATGCTAGAAGGCTCCTGTCTTCTGGAGGTATCATGATAACAGTGTTCATGGCTAGATTTCCAGCATGGAAAGAAAAGACTGAAATGTGGAAATCCTGAACAAAATGCTTATAAAAGTAGTTTTAAGAAGTCCTGTTTTCTGAAGAACGTGGGAGTTGATGAATGAATGGATTCTCTATAGTGCCTGAACAAAATGCCTTTAATTTTTTGACTCATCTATCAGCAAGGGGTCTGTTTCGCCTGGGAGCGAGTGCCAGGGTGTGGTGGGGAGATGGTGTGGTGGGGAGATGGTGTGGACCTTCCATACCTGGCCTTGCTGAGGCTTCGTGGTCACCTGCTGACTAACCTTCATAGCTAATGAATAAGAACAGGGCACTCAGGCAGCTGAAGAGCTGAGGATCAGCTGCTTGGTTTTTGGAAGATGTTTGGGTGCAGAGGTTGAAAAAGGGCCCACAAAGGAAAGGAGAAGGCTGTTCCCTGCTGCGTTTGACTGGTGCTGGTAATCTATGCAAGCTAGTTAAGAAACAAGGTCCAAGATAGCTATCACGTCTCTTTCTGTCCCTCATTGAGTAGGTATCTCCTGCCCATATCAGTTGTTAGAAAACCATTGGTGCTGTGCTGCTGTACCTGCTGCTTTTCTGTTGCCCCTTGTTGGTTTTATCTTGATCCATTATGGGTTATTAGGGACTAGCTGTGGGATTTGCTCCCTAGGAAGTGGAAGCTGTTGAGGACTGGAGTTTAAGGAAAAGGGAGTATTTGGGATATTGAAGAGTGGACAATTTGTGAGCGCTGATTTGTGATCCCAAGTCTAGGAGAGCTGTGTCGGCAGAGAGTTCCCTGCTCAGCATGTGCTGCAGGGATGTGGAATTGGCCTGGTGTGGTGGTAGCTGGTCCAGAGACACCATCTGCTGAAAAACGGAAAGTATTAATCATGTTCTGCATCTTTATCAGTTTAAGTGTGCCCATGCCAGAACACTTGGCTCTTTTCGTTTGTGTGCCCAGTGTGCAGCACAGTGTTATTTTTTTGTATTTTTTTTTCCTCCTGGTGTCAGGTTCTATGTGCTTCCCTGTAGCAACTGATGTATTGTTTCTCTAAACGGCTGAAGGGCGTGTGCAAGGGCTGGACCTCCCAGCTGAGAGCTGCTTTGGCTGACCTGTTCTGGGCAGGAGAATGGAGCTGATTAACAAACCAGCAAAGCAAAGCTTGCTTTGATGCGGTAACTTGCAAGTACCTGTGCTGCTTTCCTGCCTACAGAGAAAAGCTAATCTCTCGTTCCCCTTTTTCTTCTACCTTTGTTTTTTCTTAGTTGCGTGAGCAAGAAAGGGAAGTGAGGAAGGAAAGCAGGTGTGGCTCTGGTGGGATGCTTGGGTACCACTACAGTGAGATGTGAAGGAAAGGAGAAACACTGTGAGCGGGGCACCTGGATGGTGTTTAGTGCTGCACAGGAAGCTCTGAAAGCAGGAATCCAGACTCCCTGGTTTCTCCTGTCTGTCCTTTTGATGCTGAAATTTTTCACTTGGAAATATAACCAGGCTGATATTAAAAATTACTGGCACCTTGCAGCACTGCAATCTAAGGTGGAAGACAGGCTTTAGTGTGGCTGGGCTTGCTTTGAGTGTGATGACTGCTTATTTAGAGGTGGAAGGTTGTGAGGAGATCTCCTGTGACCTATTTGTAGCACCTGAGCAGAAGAAGAGGGCTGGTCCTATTGAGTACAAGGTCTGTGGATGTCCTTCTGCATCCTACTACCTTTCCTCAGCACAGTGTTCCTCTCTCCCTGAGCTCACTTAGTCCTTTACATATTAAGGTGCATTAGCAGGTGGAGGGGCAATAAGACAAACAGGCTTCAGCTAGCTAGCAGGAGATACTCACCAAATGTGCTGCTGGGCTGGGTAGCCCATGTGCAGCTGCCCATCCTGTCTTCCTCCTTCAAAGTGCCACACGCCCAGGGCACTGGTCCAGGGGATACTTTGCAAAACCAAGAGGAAAAAAAAGGAGCAGCATGTGGAAGTGGGGAGAGAAGGGTCGAAGCTGCTGGTCTACCTATGGCTTGCTGAAATAGCTCTTCTCCTGTAACTCCCTGCTCCTGCCTGAGCAGCTGGCAGAGGACTCTGCAAGTTGGTCAGTCTGGCCCCTTATGCATCTCAAATGTAGTCCAAGGGTTCTTGTTTGGAACAGCAGCTGACTCCTCCTCATACTCCTCCTCATGTATGTCTTACAACTCTGGGCCACGCGTATAACTTGTAGGATGACAAAGGTTGTGTGGAAGCCTTGAGAAGGGTTGTGTGTGTGTGCATCTGTCCTGCTGGCTTTGCAGAACGGCAAATGGAGGGGATCTGTGTGCTTGAAGGGGCAGAACTCAGAGATGCTCATCCATATCTTACTCCATGATAGACCTGAGGACCCACCTGCCCCAGCCTCCTGCTCCCAGTGCTCAGACTGGGAATGCTTCAACCTCCTGACCTGCACAGAGATGCGGTGTTGCTGCTGAGTAGGTTTGTAAGTAACTCTCCAAGGGTTAATGTGTTGTGAGAAGGTTGCAAAGGGCTGAAGCCTGGAATCCCCTCGATCTCTTGCCTGGAGAAACACAAAGTCCAATAAGCCAGCACCCCTGGATTCGTGTTGGGGGGGATTAATTCATGCACTTGATGTTAAAGCTTGTCCGAGAGGTTTGCACAGGGGGGCCATTGCTAGGGCTGGTTGGCCTCTCTAAATGGTTGCTAGGGCCCTGGCATCAAGGGCCAATGTAGCTGCCCACAGCCACGGTCACGGAGGGAATTACACAGCCACAAAGAAATTGTTATTCTACATAATCTGCTCTTTGGAGAGTGACTGTGGGGAAACAGGCTGGCCCCAGCATGCCGCCAGCTCTGTGATCATAGAAGCGTGCTGGCTGCAAAGATCGTCCAGGGCTCGCCTTCTGATCTGGGGACACCAGGGCTCGAGGTGCTAATCTGCTTTATCAGCGATTTCTCTCTCCTGACACAAAGGTGTTTACTTGTTTTAACATCTCCTGGGACTCTATTTCTCCTTTTGTGTGGTCTTTATCCCCTGACGAGGGCTTTAGCCCAGATTACAGACAGAATTAAGGCATTTGGCGATGTGCCTCAGAACTGTGTGATGCTGGATCAAGGAGCAGAAAGTAACAAAATAATGGGGGGAGATGCTGGAGTGACCCCATGGCGGGATCCATGCTGTCAGCTTTCAGGACCACTTCATTGTCCTGAGAACCAAGAGATGGTTGGAGAGGGGTGGCCATGCAGCAGGGTTTGAAAAGCAGGTGCTTCAAGGTTTATTGTGTCGAGCATTTTTGACTTGGAGGGTATGAGGAGGAGGAAAAGGAGGGTTTGAAATAGGTTGTTGTCTTAAGCAGCTGGGCAGATTTTCTCTTCCATTCCTAAGTTTGCCGTGGCAGAGTGTTGCTGGGCTGCTGGGGCAGGTGAAGTGATACCAGGGATGAGCTTTGCCTTGTGCCTGCTGCAGGGTGCAATTTCATATGGTCCAGGGAAGGGA
Organism: Dromococcyx pavoninus; assembly: GCA_033558185.1. Taxonomy (NCBI): domain Eukaryota; kingdom Metazoa; phylum Chordata; class Aves; order Cuculiformes; family Neomorphidae; genus Dromococcyx; species Dromococcyx pavoninus. The sequence goes on from JAUMJL010001031.1 coordinate 141,534, forward strand.
CTCGAGCTCCTTCTCGCAGCCTGGCAGGGTGGGCCCTCACCAGGCACCAGCCACCTGGTGAGCTGCTGGTTCTGCACGTGAACAAGCAGCAGACTGATACTGGCCACAAAGCATCTCACTTAAAGCTTTGTGGAGAGCTTGCTGTCACTCTTTCACAGCAAGTAAGACATTAAAAAGGAGGAAGAGGTCTTTGGAAAGTAATCTCCAGTCTTGTTCAGTCCCAGATACAATGTCTGCAGTACGCAGTGTAACTGGAGGGGTTGAGGAGAACAGCCATGGCAGAGTGGGTCAGGAGAGTCTGGTTTGCCCGTGGGTCTGAGCTGTGCATCAAAGATATGGGAAACACCCTAGTAGTGGTATTTTGAAAGATAGAGTTTGGGATGGGGTGGGGTGGGATTGCCCAGGAAAGTGGCTGTTGTGAATTACCTGGTATTTTACTAAGTTGAGAACCATCTCTCATGGAAATGGAGCCCCGTCTTTGAGTACTGATTCACTTCTCGCAAGGAAGGTTGATCCTGTTCTGCTTGGGGTCAGCTGTGCCTGTTCCTTAGCTCCTCCTCTGCTGGTCACACTCCATGACAGTTAGTGGCCAAAACAGTAGCAAAAACTGAGGGAGGGAGAGAGGGAGAGAGGGAGGGAGAGGAAAACTTATGCAGGGTTTTGCCTTCTGTTCAGTCACAGAAATGAGACTTCAGAGACTTCTGTGATACCATCTCTGCTGTGGCCTGCTGAATCTAAAGGAGGTTCTGCTCTAAATGACTCTTCCCCTACTGTGTTTCATTGCAGTGGTCAGCTGTTGACCTGTTTAGGGACTGACTTCCACCATGGAGCTGGAGTCCTTGATGTCTTCTATGAAACGCCCTCCCTTCTCCTCTCGTGTGGGTACGACACCTACATCCGCTACTGGGACATACGGACCAGCACCAGGTGAGCCTGCCCTGCTGCCATCTGGGGCCTGCGCGCGGCTCACAGGCTCTCCTTCTGCAGTGTCTGGGGACTCGCCTGCAGGTGAATTGGCTCCTTCAGGCAAACTGGGCCTCAGTTCCAGTGGTAGAGGAGAGAAAGCTTAGCTCTGCTCTGGTTTGTGCTGCCTTTGCAGGAAGTGCATCCAGGAGTGGGAAGAGCCCCACGACAGCGCCCTGTACTGCATAAGGAGCGATAAGAACCACATGATTGCCAGCGGCTCTTCCTACTACGGTGTGGTGCGCATCTGGGATAAGCGGCAGACTCGGTGCCTGCAGGTGAGGGCCAGGCAGCAGCAGGGCTTCTGAGTTGTCCTCTGGCCAGATCCCTGTGTCTCTTTGGAAGAAGAGACAGAAGCTGCTGGGCTGTCTTTGGGGTGAGCCCGTCACGGGAAACATAACCTGCTTTGCTCAGGCATCTAAACCTTTGGGTCTGTAACACCGGTTGAGGTCTCTGGGCTGTCCTCTTCTTGGAAAGGCTGATTCTCCTGTTTTCTTGCAGAGCTTTCACCTCTCTTCGCCCACCAGCAGCCCAGTGTACTGCCTCCGTTTCAGTACCACCCACCTGTACGCTGCCCTGGCATCAGCCCTGCACGTCCTAGACTTCACGGCTCCGTGAAAGGCACCACTGCTGCTTCTGGTCACCCCAACTCAGCACAGTTGACACTTGGCTCAAAGAATTATAGGGCAGGATTGTGGGAATGGCCTCCAAAGCTTCTGAAGGGATGTTTTGCCTGCCAGAAAGCCACGTTGAAGAGTGCACGAAGGGCCAGGCTATTTCAGGTGGAAATAAAGGCCGATTGTCCTTTACCCTTTTTATTTTGTGCAATTCAGGGTTGGTTTTAACTGTGTTCTTATTTTTCCTTTTTTTTCTTCCATTTTTTCTGTGAATACATCAATTTGGGGGCAAGTTGAGCTGAGATGTCCTCTCTGCTGCGTGTGCTGCTCAGGTTGAGATCAACCAGGCTCTGAGCCATGTGAAGCAAGTCTAGGCTGTGTGTGGGGTAGACTAATTCAGTGGAAAGGTGCCTGGAGCAGGGCCCACATTTCATCTACGCTTGCTCTCCTGACAGTTGCTTGTGTTGTCCTTCACAGCCAAGAGCAAGAATTGAGCTAAAGAATTGAGCCAGCCCTGCTCTCAGTGTATGCCTCCCCAAGCTGGCCATTAGGTCAGGCTGTGCACTTGGCAGGGCTGAAACAGTCAAATTTTGCTAAATAAAACTCTGAAGGGAAACAAAAGAGGCTGTATGTTTTGTTTCACGTTCCAAAGGGGCTTTGAGGTTGCCCACTGATTGCAGAGGCCTGGCTGGGTGGAGGAGGCAGGGCCTGTTTTCAGATGCTGTTTACACGATCTCTCTCCCTGGCTAGACCCTGTGACGCTGATGTGTTGAAGGCAGTTCCTGGGATCTTCGATCTCATATCACTTGTTCAAACAAGAAATCAAGAAGTAGGATCTGCAGCTTGCTTGCTGCCTGGATAATGAAGCAGCAAACTGGACTGGTGCAAACACCAAGGTCTTGATGCAATTTACTGGGATCTGCAGACACATCTTGGTGGGCTCTGCTTCTTTTTCTGTCAGCGTTCTGAGCCTGAGCTGGGTCTCAGGACAGCCATAGCTTTCAACGTGCTCTGTGCTGCCTGGATGGGTGTGGATGTCTGTAGGTGAACGCGTTGTGGGTGAACGCAGTGGTGTCTGAGGTCTGGTCCTCCTTGGGGAAGTTGGTGTGTGAATCCTACTTGGCTGTGAGTTTGGGTATCCTGGATAGGTAAAGGAGGGGTTTTGTATCACAAACTGGCAGCGCTTCTAGGGAAAAGCACACAGTGTGGTCTTCTGTTAGAACTTAATTTCAGCTTCCAAGGGGCTGCTCTTGCCTTGCTATGTACAAAACTTGGAAAAGGCTGTTTGCTGGAGCTCTTGCCTGAGCAGTGAAACCAACCAGCTCCTCATCTGCTTAAAGGCAGCCCTCTGTTCCTGGTGGGTGTGAGATAGCAGCTCAAGACACACAGAAATTTAAAGGTATAGCTTTGCTGCAGGACCACATTCTCACAAGGCTCTTTCTTCGCACAGCTCCCTGTCACAGTTTCTGATCTGGCTGTGCTGCAATCTCATTGTTGCTGCCATGGTGCTACCTATTCTTCTCTTGTACGTTGATGCCGATGTGCCCCAAGCACTGAGCTCTGTCATCAGAAGATGCTGTGGCTGGAACAATCTTCCATCAGCTCAAAGCTGTAGATCCCGAACACTGCCAGTCCAAGATAATGATTTTAGGGGGACTCCTGGGCTATTGGTAAAACTGAGCTGTTGCTTCAAAGATGATGCTTTGCATCAGGGACTGCTAAATACTGCGGCTGTATTGCTTGGAGCACCTGGGATTCTGCATGTGAGGAGAGCTTCAGGTCAGTGATTGGACACGAGATAGAAGACAAGAGGGAGCTGGCAGAGATTGGGAGTGGGGGAGGTCTGTTTTTTCTTGGGTCCTGGTGTGTTGCAGGTCCTTTAAAGTAATTGAGAAGGAGGGATGGAGACATTAAATGTCTTTGACAGTGTCCCCAGGGAGAGGCTGTGAAGGAACTGGAGTATCTGGGACTTGGGCAAGGCCCAGAGTAGGAATGAGCACATCAGCTGAACAGATGAACAAGTACGACCGGCGCAGGGAAGGCCTCCTCTGACAGCCCTTCCTGTAACGCTGCTGCCACCCGTCCTGCCAGTCCCTGTCTGCAGTCCCCCTGCAGCTGCTTTTAGGTTCTTCCTGGCTAAAGCCTGGAGCAGAGCCGCAGCCCCATGGTGGTGCCAGTGGGTAGAAGGATGCACCCTCACATCTTGGGTGTCACTGAGGAATGGGGAAACTGCAAGTGGGGCTGGTACACTGGCTCTGAGCTCTGCCAGTCGATGGGGCCTCCCTTGGCTTGGGAGAGCTGTGCAGGTGGGTCCTGGAGCCACCCAGAAGGGAGGCTGGAAGTGGGGATGCTGCTCGGGCTCTAAGGAGTTTTCATGGTTTGAAGCAGTCCTCTTCAGGGGAGCTGCGCTGGGAGCCTGTGACCGGCTCACTGCGAAGTGGGGTTGGTTTGGGTGGGAGCTGTTCAGATCGGAACCAGCGTGGAAGGACATAGAGAAATCCAAGCAAAGGGATGGCTGGATGCAGGGTGGACAGCAGCTGCCTGGAGGGTGAGTTTCTGGAGTTGTCCCTGTGTGTGGGATGCTGCCTGTGCCACGAGGTTTGTGATGGGCCATCTGTGCCCTGACAGAAGGGCTTTGCTACCACTCCCCTGAGCTGGCCGGCGGCCCCTGTCCCTGCTTTCCCCAGTGCCATGCAAATGAAGGCAGCTGCATTTCGGTTCCTGCGCTCCGCACGTCATGTTGCACATGGCTGGTGGTACAGAGGCAGCTGGGAGTCCTCCTCTTCACCCTGGCTCATAGGCTGTGCCCGGGCAGGCCTAAGCATTGATGCTATTTGCAGAGATGCCAGGGTCACCAGAGCATCCGTCTGACTCCACAGAGAACCTTGCACAACAGTGCGGGAGAGACAAGCTTCCAAGCACATCCCAAGCAGGTGAGGGGCATGAGGAGGGGGTTCTTGTTTTCCAAATGTATGAAGGATGGGAAGAGGGCTGCTAGATGTGGATGTGGTGTGTTTCCTTTGCGTGCTGCAGCTTCCCACCACTCATAGAAGGATCATAAATGTCTGTGTAAATCAGCAGACCAGGCCCTAAAGAGATCAACTGCCCTATTGTCTCCCAGGGCCTACAAAGATTTCTCCAAATGGCTCTGTTAACAACAGGACTAATTTTTATTAGAAAAGGCAAAATAAATACCATGAAGCTGTGCCAGAGAGCTGCCCCTCACCTCAGCCTCTTAGCAGCTACTGCCTACTGGGTCTTACAGTCATCAGCCCCATCGTTAGCTGCCTTTATTTTCTTCAGCTCCTTCTGCAGCTGCTCTTCTGCAGCCAGGATCTCCTTTGGCTTCTGGTACTGCAGGACAGAGAGAAATGCCCTTAGTGCTCCTGCTCAGCCTCTGCTCCGCGCAGACCAGGTGTGGCCTGGGGACACCAGCACATATATAAAATATGCATTTTTTTATAAGGCAGAGAGAGAAGTAAGAGTTGTCCTTCCTCTGCCCTCCCCTCAGAGCCCCCTCGCCCAGCTGCAGTTCAGTGGTGGATGGAGGTGCTTTCTGGCAAGGGCTGGGCCCATGGCAAACAAGCTCAGGTCTCAGTGTGCTCCTGTGGCAAATTTCCTCTGCATGTGCACTCCCATGCTGCTGCAAGGTTTGCCTCAGAGGGGATGCTCTCTGGGTTATTGACTTCTACATTTAAGAAGATGAGCATCTGTCTGCCTCTTTCTGCTCACTGCAACAAGTGCCCAATTTGATAGTCTCTCACTTCCACCACGTGCATGGAAGTGCATCCTCTCTGACACAAAACAGCAGGTGGCTTTTTTGAGATCAGGAGACCTCTAAGTGCAGCGGGTCCTTGGACTCTTAACACTTATGCTCTGAGGCAGGAGAAACTCACTGTCACTGAGAGTGCAGGCTTGCTCAGACCTGAGGGAGGGGATACATGGAAAACAGGGCACGACAGACACTCTTCCACCTGCAAATCACCTTGAGCAGCAAGCAGGGCCTCTCTTGCAGCCTGGACTGTTCTGGCATGCCCAGTGTAATCTGAAACTCCTACTGACTGTGTGAGAGAGAAGGGGACTCATAAGTGACCCTCAGCACATCTCCCTGCTCTGCCTCATTTCCCTACATGTATGATCTTTTAACTTCTTTATGGGCATAAAGAGAAGGGCAGAGTGCTGTTCTGTGTGGCTAAAACCTCACCGTGATGATCAGGGTGTTGTTGGCATGGGTAAAGCTCAGGGCAGCTGTGTCCAAGGGGAGCTGGTATCGATCCAGATCAGGAATAGAGAACTTTTTGTAATACCTACAAATGAGAGAGGAGACAGAAATCAGGAAGGTCGTGTACCTATTCAACCCGCTACTAGTGCTGAGCTACAGAGTGCTGTTCTACAAGGTGTAGATTAGGATAATACACCTCTCAGGGTTGGCAGGAGGGCCCTCTGCCATGTTGTGTGCCAGCGGGCATCCTCAGGCTGGCAGAAGCATAGGAAACAAACCTCCAAACTGGAAATCAGAGTTGGAAAAGTCCTGAAGGACTCAGGTGTATGAGAGCAGGCTTTGTCCCTTCAGCTTGTCTTTGAGTAGTGCCAGACTTGGTTAGGGACAGACTACTCAGCCCTACAAAAAGGTGTCCCTGCTCATGGCGTCTCACTCCCCCCAAGTACCAGCTCCCACTAGCTCTTGCCAAAACAGCTGTCAAAGCCCTTGTGCCCTTACCTTCCTGAGTGATGCCCCATTTTGTGTTGCAATCCTTCCTAAATCCATTTTTTTTGCTGTGCTTCCCAGATACTTCCTGCTTTGGTGGCAAGGTGGTGCTCAGGCATAGCCCTAAGCACAGAGCTCCAGGTGCGGCTGCACACTTCACCTGGGCTGGGCTCTGCTCTGCAGCACCTCCATGCAATCCCCACGGTGGCTGTGCTGCTCCTCTGCACTCCCTGCTCCCCTAGCTGCTCTTTCCCTGGTCTCTGTCTCACTCTCCTGATCACCTCTCACATCCAAGCAGAGAACATAAAGGTTTTTGCCAGCTCCCTCTCCACCCTGTCTCTCTCCACTGACCAAAGCTCAGGCTTTGCTCTGTATGAAGGAAAGAGGATGTGTCTCAGAACTGGGGAGGCTATGAGCTGCCTAGGCAGCTAAGATAATTCCTAATGCTCTGGGACCAGAACGTTGTAGACCTATATCTGTATTTGTCCGAGACCTTTCTCGCATGGCATGACCTCCCTTGTATCTACTGCATCTCTCTGGGGCTGCACCAATACATTACTTGGTGGTCCTATGCCCATGTAAAGGCATGGTTGGGTTCTTAACCTTCTCCAGCACTCTCGTGGGCAATCCTTTCCAAGGCATTGGCCTGTAGCTGGTCCTCAGGTGCCCAGAGCAGAGTGGGAACACAGAGTGGATGCTGTCATGCCACGAGGGGTTCTTTTCCATTCAGTTAGCTGTGTGTGAGGCTCAGCCTCTATAGCTACCTCTGTCCAAACTGCAGTTTATTTTCCAAGTCACGGTGAAAACAGCTACAAAGGGCAAATGGCTCTCCTGGTGCAGTGGCAGGAATGTACGCAGCTTGTTACCGCAGGGCTCAAACCGTTCTGTGTTGTCACTGCTGTCGGTATTTGGAAAAGGTGGCAGACATGGATAATAAGGGAGATGTCAAAGGTTAAACAGCAGAGATTAGATGAACACAAAGACATGTTAAGGAAGTGTTAACTTCTTACCGATTAGACAAAAAAAAAAAAAAAGAAAAAGCAGTACACAGAAAAAACCCACTGTTTCAAAGGGCCTTGGGAGTCATCAATGAAACAGCAGCATTCTGCTGCCCCAGGACTAAGGAGAAGGGGAGAAGAATGGCTTTGGCTGGCCTCAAACTAAAATCTGTGACAAGATCAAAGGAAACCAGATCTGCCTGGCCACCCCCTCCTCCTCCTAACATTACCACTGCCTCTCACTGCAATAATTGAATCAGGTTTGGCGTTTGGGGAGGTGGCTTTCTGGGTTTGTTTTTAGAGTTTAGTTTAATGGATTTATTTTACAGCAAGAGGTTTTAAGCAAATCCCACTTGAGCAGCCCTTGCCGTGGCCAGAGGGAACGGGAGCGACCGGTGGAAGTGAAGAGCTCCTGTCTGGGCTGGGGAGGCAGCTGATAAGTGGTCTTCCCTACTGAGGCAGGCAGATTCTCTGCCCTCGCCTCTCACCCCATGGCCAAGGGCAGTATTGCACTCGGGGCCTGGGTCCTGGCCCGAGATCCACAGCGCGTACGTGAAACGACCTCTATTATTTTCCTATTGGAAACCCACTTTCTGTCAGCCTGCTGGGAAAACTGCTACTGGTATGCTGAGAATTTAGAGCTGAGCTACTCAGTAGTGACTTGGCAACCCATCCCATCGCCTGCGCCTCTGGCTGGCGGTCAGCACAGCTCTGTTGCTCAGAAGCAGCGTGGCTGACTTCCAAGAGCTGGAGAGGCTCCGAGGCTTCCTTGCTTTCCCATAGCGATGTGCACTCTCTCAGTGTGGACTCCATGCCTTTGTTGCTATCTTGGAATTAGTTGCTGAGTGGTGCCCTGCCCTGGCTGAGACCCAGGAGAAATGATATAAGATATCCTGGAGCCTGCACTGTGTTCTGGTGCAGGAGTCTGTTCCTGCTCCCTGCTGACAGCAAAGTCGTTCTTGTCCCCAATGAGACTTTCAGCTCAAATTCCAAAAGTCTTTAACTTTCACATGCAGGCCCTTAGCGGCTCCCAAGTCCTTTAACCATCTCTAGTCTCTGAGTGTCTAGGTGTCAACTCACTGGTTGTGAGGGGACTCTACACTTCTCCTGAGGGTGGAACGAAAACTCAGGTAGGAGATGCAGTACCTAAGCACGAAAGGAAGTTCCCACATACACACGACTATTAGTAGGACTGGGAGTAGATAACCCTGTCTGTGATAGTCAGGTGTTGGACTTAGGCTCACATTCTCCGTTCCTGTTCTAGCTTCACAGGCACCCACACGTGGCTGACAGGAATCTCATTCATCTTTGCTACATAGGTCTCCCTAATAAATGGCCACTCTTCTACGAATCCCTCTGCGTGGATTCAAGCGAGCATCTTTCTGTATTGGAGTTGTAACTGCCTGATGCTTTCACGGAGCAGACTGCCCCTTCTTCCTGTCCAGTCACCTCCTGCTTTTGAGCGTCCAGGTGTGCTGAAGTGCAGAGCTCAAGGCCTCCGCTGTGGTGAAACCTTGTGAGTTCCGCTATCTGAAGCGTTCACCAGCCGAGGTGGAGCAGTTCTTTGCCAAACAGCACCACCTACAGCCAGCTACAAAGAGCGGCTTGAAGAGGGCAAGGGAAGCTGGGAAGTTCTTAGATCTGATCCTTCTCTGCTCTGCAGCAAAGCTGGGAGGGAAGGCAAGCAGAGGGACGCCTGCCCAGCTTTCCATACTGGTGTATTATCCCAGTTTGTAAATAGCTTTCACTTATCTTGCAATATCTCCCCATGTTCTCCTAATACTCCTTGCTATCTCTTCCCAGTACTACTGCTCATTCTGACTTATCTCACTGAGGCCATAAAAATCTCAAAAGCCCTTTCCTTTTTTTCCCCCTCCCATCTCTAATATCTTTTGGCAGAATATTGTGGTGCTTCCTTTCTAGATTCAGCCTGCCTTTTTTTCTTGCTGCCTCCCGATCTCATAATTGCCTTGTGGCTATGGGACAGGTTTATACAGGGAGATCTCCCTGGGTGCCCAAGACTTTGTTGTACCTGATGAATCCTGCAGCTCCGTGCATTCAGAGATACAATGACTATATCAACATATCACATAGGGGGTAGAGAATGGGATGCTCTTAGACCCTTGCAGACCTTTTGAAGCTTACTTTACTTTTCTGAGAGAGCACCATTTGACAGGGAAAGAACAGAGCAAACGCCACACTGCTGGATCAGGAGGGTAAGTTTGCAAAAGTCAGTGCAGAGCTTGAGAAGCTCTGCCATAAATGTGTCTGGGGCAGTTGGGAGTGGAAACGAGAGCTGGAGAGAGGCAATTGCAAGGTGCAGCTCCTCAGCCCTCACATGCTAGGGACAGAAGGCAGGAGAAGACGGCCCCCCTGTGTGATCACCAGCCTGCCCACTGTGCCAGCCCACCCCCAGGCACTGCCAGCGCTGCCAGTGCTGTCCTTACTGACTTCTTGTTGGTGGTCCGGACAACACAGCACCGCTGCTCCTTCTCCACGGAGACGCTGTAGACCTCCTTGGGGTAGGGCAGGTTACGGATCCGCCACTGGAAGCTGGTCAGCGTATCCTTCCTCATGAAGACAGGCTACAGCAAACAAGTACCTTTAGCAAGGCCCCTCCAGCTGTCTTCTTCCTGTCCCCTTCTTCCTGCACTACCTCGAAAGGCTCTATGTGGGAGTAGCTTTTCTTTCACATTGGAGCTTTAGGGAGTAACTCAAGAACCTGCCTGAGCATCACTTTCCTGGAGCAAGTCTACTGTGCCTTTACCCAGGGCACTGCCTGCCTGGCTTGCAGGAAGCTGAAAGCGCTCGCCAAGGGAGTCTCGCAGTACAGGGTTACAGGGAAACCAGGCCTCTTCCTTGCAGGCAACCAAATACTGAGCTCTGCCTACCTTAGGGACCAGCTGGGTTCAGTCCTGGCACTGACCCAGTTTGCTGTGCAGGGCTGTGCTTGTGTTTCAGGTCTGTAGAAAAGATGGTGAGAGACTGAAACCTCTGTCCCCTAAGCTAGTGGGATGTGCAGATGAAACAGGCAGTGCTGTAAAGGAGCTGCCTGCTGTGCACTGCCTGCGTCAGCCCTTCACTATCATCACCTCTGTTTTCCATCCACAGGCTTGTCCTGGCACTGCCCTTCCTTTCAGCCTACTCTTTTGGAAGCCAGAATAGCAGTTGGCCAACACAGCAGTACAGTTTCTCTGCTTAATGAAAGTGCAAATCTCTTGAAGACCCCAAAAGAACCTAAGCTGTGCCCTTTTTTTTTTACCCAGCTACACACCTTTGGGAAGATTTGTAGCAGAGTGCTGGGCAGGTTAGGGCTGTGAGCGATCTGCAGTCTCCTAAGTACTGCTATAAGCACACAGCTAGGTATTAGGCGCAGTTGTGCCTGCAGACCCTTACATACATTGGAGCTGCTTTCCTTTATGAGCTCTGATTCCAGTGCTTCCAGGAGCGGAGAAGTTGGCTCTCCCATTTCAACTTGCCACTTGCCAGAGCCCCCGAGGGTGTTCTTCTCTCGCCATTTTCTACCTGTAGATGGGAGAAAAGTTTTCATTATTCTGCTCTATAAGAGCAACTCCAGAAAATGCCTGCCAAAGCTGCCCAGCGTACTGAGATGATATGAAGACAGGTATCTTAATTCCAGTACTTTCTACTTTGGTAAGAGTGGATCTGTTAGTAGATTCCTGAAATCAGAAATTCTGCACTGAGCACCTTTCTCTTTCATTGCTTGGTGCTGAAGCTGTGGTGGGGTTGCAACAGATGCCATGCTGCAGCTGATGTGGTTTTGGACAAGAGCCATAACCAACACCTTCCTTGTTTCTGGTTGCAGAAGCCACCAAAAAGCATATTTCACCCCAGCATGTGCTACAGGCTCAGTGCCTGAATGGGTGCAATCCTATCTAGTCTGTCTGAGATGTGACAGGCTGTGACAGATGAGCTGTCTGGGAGAGATCCTGGGCTAAAGCAAGCTCTGTTGCACCAAGGAAGCCTGAGAGCCCTGGGCTCAAACTGAACCACCCTACAAAATTTGCTTCTCTCCCAGAATACCTAAGGGTGATTTCTCTTTTCCAAGAGGTCCCTCCCAACACCTCAGCCCTGTAAATGCAGACCAGCTGCCATACATGCCACAGTTCTGCCCAGACTCATGTCTGCCAGGGGCCAGCTGTGAGCATCACTTACTTATTAACTGCCCAGTCTTCACCTCATACTCTTCAGCCATCTCCTTCCCATCCTCAAACAGGTAGTGGATCTTCTGCTTCTCTAGAGGCAAGGTAGGGGGTGAAGGTAAACGGGAATGTGACCCTGGGCATATGACCCCATTCCATTTCCCAGGATCCTGTCCCTGGGTGTATGGCCCTGTCCTTCTCTGGGGCCTTGGCCCACTGCCTGGGGCCCTGTTCCTCTTTGGGGCTCTGTCACGCTGCCTGGGGCCCTGTCCCTGGGTGTATGGCCCTGTCCTCGGATGTAGAGCCCTATGCCTGGGTCTTGTCCCGCTATCTGGGGCCCTGTCCTTCCCTGAAGCCCTGTCTTGCTGCCTGGGGCCTTGCTGTCCCCGGGGCCCTTCCCTGGGTATACAGCCCTGTCCTCCCCCAGGGTCCGGTCCCTGGATGTAGAGCCCTATTCCTGGCTGTGAGGCTCTGTCCTCCCGCGGGGCCGCCCCTGAACGTGCCGGGAAGGCAGGAAGGCCGGGCTCCCCCCCTAGCCGCCGCGGTTACCGTCCTGCACCAGCGCGGTTTTGCGGGCGGCGCGCACCCGCTCCGGCCAGCTCGGCACGGCCATGGCGGCCGCGCCCGTCGCCACGGCAACGCCCACACTTCCGGCCGCCACCGGAAGCGCGTCGGGCCGGGCCCAGAGGTGAGCGCGGCGCTATCCGCCCCCGGCGGCCTCGGGGGTGCCCTTCCCTTCCGAGGGGTCCGGCAGCTTGCCCCCCCCCGGCTCCTCTGGCCCCCCACGGGGGGGCGCTCCCTGCTCTGGGCTGCGGGCGCCGCCGCTCTCGGGGTGCGGTCAAGGCAAGTTTGGTACCTGGTGTGCGGATCCTGCCTTGGATGAGTTGAAATTCCACCTGGAAAAACGCTTTTCCAAGCCCTGAGAAGGACTTGGGTACCTTTGGGGGGGGGTGTGTGTTGGGGTGTCTGCGTGTGTGTGGGTGTTTGTGTTGGTAGCCGGAAGATGCAGGTAGGGCAAACTTAGTGACAGATACCCTTGTCTTGCCTTGGATGAGTTAAAATCCCACTTGAAAAAACGTTTTTCGAAGCCTTGGGTACCTTTGGGTGTGTGTCTGTTAGGGTGGTTTTTTTAGTTTTTCTAATAGAAAGTATTACTGTTTTCAGAGGGCTTTTTTTTGTTTGTTTAAAATGTCCTGAAAACAGAACTGTTTCCATCAAGCTGAGGTTTAGACATGCAGCAGGGCTTCTTCTCCCTCAAAGCTGAACTCTTGCTGGCAGAGGCAAGGACTTGAGTCCAGCTCTGGGTTGGTCTTCCAGAGGATTGTGTGCAATGCCTGGGTGAGAAGGTGGCCATAGAGAGAAGACATAGCCATGTGGGAACATGTTCAGCTCTTCCAGGCTTAATGTGATAGGTTTATGCTGGCTTGTGTGTGAGGAGCCTCTGAGCAAACCAGAAAGTGCTGCACACAGAGGAAACCAAGTTGACTTAACACTGCAACCATTTGGAAGGGGCTGTTGGGATATACAGCAATTTGGGAGGTTGTTTGGGCAGTGGAAAACCAAGCTTCCTGGTAGTTAAAGCTCCAAGGTTCACTTTTGCAAGGCTTGTGATGGCAAAGCTACAGTTGTACTCGTATTGCACTTGGTGAGTTGATCTTTGCTAATTTGCTATTTCCAGCTGAAGCTGGGTTGGGGCTTTTCCTCATGTGGCTGTACAGAACACTTGTTGTCAATCAGCTGCTTTATCTCTTCTCATCGGTGGTGGGATTTCGGACCTGGTAGGAGAGATTTCCGTCTTGGGAATGTGCTTAAGAAATGTATGGGACATAAAGTTGCTTTTGTTGGCTGGGCAGGGAGGAGTTCCAAGGTGTTAAAGGAGCTGAATGCTTTCTATTATAAGAACTCAGCTTTAGTGGTTTCTAAGGTATTCAGGCAGGGTCTTCTTAAGTGGCTTTTTGGTGGTCTCTAACTTTGATTTTTCTGACTTTGTGGGCTGCAATTCTTGTTTCCAGATGCCTCCCTCTGGGCAAGCATTTTTGGAAAGCGAAAACAAAAAAGGAGCTGCTACAAAGACAGGGAGCAAATTGAGTGAATCTTAAGTTGTTGTGACTGTGTAATGCTGTCCTAAGCAGCCTTTCTCTTTCTTATTGGTATTCAGCAATTGAAGATAAACTTCCCACCAGGCCTATGGAGCCACGAGGGATTGTCAAAGCCTTTCCCAAGAGGAAGAAGGTGAGGGATGACTTGGGGAAAAGCGTCCCTCCAAAGATCCCAAAAGAGGAAGGAACAGAGATACCTGAGGGTAAGCCCTGTGTGCCCATGACGTGGAAATATACTACTGCTACTCCAGCTTGGTTCCTTGAAGTGCTATTCCCTCAAAGGCTTTTTCTGGTCCCCGAGAGTGTTTTCCGTAGAGATCATGGCCAGCTTGCTTTGATGTGTCCCGCTGGTGCCAGAGAAGGTTTAAACTGGATATTAGGAAAAATTTCTTTTCTGAAAGCATTGGAACAGGTTACCCAGGGAAGTGGTGGAGTCTCCATCCCTGGAGGTGTTCAAAAAGGGTGCAGACATGGTTTAGCAGGCACGGTGGTGTTGGGCTGAAGGTTGAATTGGATGATCTTAGAGGTCTTTTCCAACCTTTGTGATTCTATGTGTCCCGCTGGTGCCCTCAGAGACCGCCTGCCACTGTTGATGCTGTCAAGCCCTCTGTGAGATATGTAGCTCTGTTGGTTTGGGATGCTGTTTCTCTTGTTGCTGAGCTCCTGCTCCTGTGTTTTTCTCAGCAGAGTGGCTGAAACCGGTCACGGCCTACGTGTTGCAAGCTGGCATCGGCCAAGCCAGGGCAGAGATCTTCCACAAACAGATTGTCCAGAATGGGGGTGTTGTACTCAACCAGCTCTCCTCGGAGGTGACGCACGTCATTGTGGCTGAAGACATGGATTGTGATCGGGCCTTTCGGCTCCTTAAATTAACCAGGCTACCTTTAGGGTTGCTGCTGGTGAAGGCATCCTGGCTAAGTGCTTGCATTAGAGACCAGAAGCTGCTGAGTACTGCTGGCTATGGCATCTTTATCCCTCGCAGGTACACAAATGCCACACTATCATTCCTCCCTAGAGCATCCATCCTAAACTGAACTGCACTAAAATTTGATCCCTTCTCTAAATCTCAGACTGCAGCTCCTTGCAGTTCCTGTGGGCATGACTCAAAGTCTTTTTTCCCCCTACAGACTGTGAAATTTAGGGAATTTTAGACCCATTGCCATTCTGTGAGGTAGCAAAACATGGAATAGAAACCAGAAATGCTACAAGGATTCCTGACACTTGCTATGGGTGCTAAAGGCACCTTTTCCTAATCCATTAGTGTTAACAAAAAGATTTCTGTTAAAAATGTGGCAGATTAAATGCTGTTTCTGACTTGTTGCAGATGAAAAGTAAAGAGAGAATTGACAGCTAGGCATAAGAAGAAATAAGGAATGGAGCAGCAGGCAGCCACAGGGTAGGATCAAAATGTTTTGGCAAAGTTTAGGAGAAAGACTCAGAGTAAGGTAGATAGGAGTGGAAGCTGCAAGTCTGTCAGGTGGATGGAAATTAGGGAACTGAGCCAAAACCAAAGTAATTAATCTGTAATCCGAGAGAGTACAATTCATATGTGGTGTTTGCTCCATCCCAAAGCATGCAGAAGGATTTTTCAGTCAAAGTTCTGGAGCCTGAGGAGTCCTCCTTCTCCTATGCTAAGGCATCTGATCCATGGCAGGTACCTAGAGGAGGGAGAACTGCAGAAGGAGCAGCATCGGCACATCCTGGGCAGTGAAGAGATCCAGCCCGCAGCAGAGGAGGGAGCAGAGAAACCAAACACTGAAGCACAAGTTGAGGATTCCTCACAGCGAGGCCTGGGCACCCTTAGACAGCAGCAGCTGGCTGAGGTGAGGCTTCCTGCACAGGCCGTTCTCCCTGTGAATATATCCTGAAGGCTACTGTTCCTGGCTAAGAGCATCCCTGCAGGCATACAATGCCAGGTTTTCTCAGGAAAGGGAAGGTGTTTGGATGTTTCAGTGGGTTGCTGCTGGCAGACTCAGGCTGTGGACATGCTTCTTTGTCCTGTTTAGGTGTTCAAAGTAGAAAAACACCCCTTAAATTCCTGTTGGAACATTTCCAGCTGAAGTAGTCCTGGTGCTCTGATCAGGCCAGGGCTGACTTTGGTGATCGTGTTTCCCCTATGTCCTTTTGAGGAATATTCCCTGGCTGAGAGTGTCTCCCTTTCAGGAAGCTGTCTCTGATATTACATCCTGTGTTCCTGCCTGAGCCATACTGACCCATTCTCCATTCCTTGGCAAGCCCCCTGTTCAGACACATGTGCAGTGGATCAGGTTGCCACTCGAATGATTGTGGTGGTGTGCTTAAAATACCCGTGTGGGGTTGTTAGTGGCCTCTGCTGTGAGTCAGCTTCTCCAGCCTGCTGTTAACTTTCTTTTCTTTCTCTGTAGATTTGCTTAGGTTTGCTGAATTCTTTTGGGGCATCATTCAAATCTGTCTGTAGCAGACCTTTTAGGGCAGCAGCTGCCTCGTGATGCTGGCATCAGCTCCCTAACACAGTCCCAAATTTTGTTTCACAAAACTGTGTAGTTGCACCCTAACTGGCAGCCCATGGAAGGCTGCTTTGTTATAGGCTTTCTCTTGAGTATGCTTGGCGGGATCTTTTCTTCCCAGACTTAGCATCCAGTGTGCTATAGGCAGAGTTGGCAGCTTCTGAACTGCATCACCTTTGCAGTTACCTCATCTTTGCTGTTTCTTATAACTCTAATTCAGCGACAATCATTCTTAACAAGTCTCGCATTTGACAGTACAAATGATCATTTCTCCTGTTACGGATCCTGTGGTATCTGCCCTGCTTTCTTTGGGGGGTCAAACAGCTGAAGCCTTATTGCCTTCTTTTCTTTTAAATCCCCTCAAGCAATGATATTTCCTGTTAGTTTGTGAACTAAAACAGTATTTGTAGACACATCAGTAAAATCTCTTGTCCCAACCTTAGGACTATGGGAGTTTAGGGAGGAGAAGAGAACCCACAGGATATGTTTTAAAGACAGTACCAACCACTTTTGAGACCCAGCTGCAACAGTAAAGCTGAAGCTGATGTGCTAGCTTAGAAGTAGTCTCCATTTAAGCACAGAGTCTGGCTTGGGTGGGTGTTTCCTCTCCAGGAGATGATGAATTTGCCAGTGTTTCATACTGAACAGGGGCTGCTCTGGGATTTTTACATTTGGCTGTAAACTCGTGTGAGGAAACCCTATTACCAGGCCGTAGCAGTCACTGTGTGACTGGCATCTGGATGCAGTAGTTTTCTGCAAGGCAGCCTTTGCGAGCAGTGCTATTTATTCACTGGCTGAACCCTAGGGCTGTTACCCTAGGCTGCCTGTCTCCTCTCACATGGCATATTGCCACAGCTACTGGATTTCATCTCCTATGCTGTGTTCCAGACAAACCACGTACATCCCAGACTCAGCCAGCTCTAGCAAGTCAACTGCTGTAGGATCCTGTAGGATCCACTCATTGGTTTTGCATATATGGTAAAAAGTCTGTCAGCTTTGTTGGCAAAGCGTAGAGTCAGGGGTTTATGTGCTCTTTTACCTATGTGACACTGCTAGCCCAGAGAATGGGAATTGCATGCTTCAGCTGCAGAGTTGTTTGCGTTGTGTTGGGATAACATGCCTCTTAAATGCTTTTAAGGGGCTTACTGCCAATCTGAACACTCTAGGGCTTTGCTGGCCTTAGAGGGAACAGTGTCTTAAGGGAGTTGCATTTCAAGGCAAATAAAACTGCTTTAGTCTATCAAGTCCTCAGTCTGACCCAGTTTTCAGAGTTATAAAACAAGATTACAGAAGGGAAACTTTCTGCCTAAAGACTTAAATCCTGTGTCTTGCAGGAATTGTGTCTCCAGACCTCCTTAGCCAGCAGTACCAGAGTTTGTAAGGATATGTCTGTGGCTTAATTAGACTGATGCTCTGCAAAAGCTCATAACAGGACTTGTGTTCTACATGTAATGCTGGACTGGCCCCAAACAGCCCATTCAGGGTTACTTCAATGATACAGAGCTCTTGGGTCTTCGTGGACTCCTGTGAGCAAAGCAGTCTACAAAGCTTCTGAGCAGCTTCCCACTTCTATCTCCTTTTGTTCGTTACCTGAAGCCAAGGCTCATTGTTTCCTAAGTCCACACAGAGGCATCCTAATACTGAGGGTATCGGCAAATGTATACATTGCTTCTTTCTTCTGTCACTGAGGAATGTGGAGTCCTTTGTGTTATTCCTTCCTCCCCCTTTTCTCTTGCAGATAGCCAGGGGGGAAATGAGGGGGTTGTAATTTACTACCCTGTTAAGATTTTGTGTCTGTAATGTGAAAACAGAGTTCATCTCTTGTGGTCTGCATCATGGGATGGAAGGTGCAGAGTCTGAATGTGAGAAATGTGTCCGTGCAGCCACCAGACCAGCAAAAGGTTTCCCAGTGGGAGCAGGGAGTCAGGATCTCACCCAACCAGGGGTTTCAGCATTGTCATACCATGCTGCTGGCACCAGTTGCTCACTTAACCAGTGTCTCACCTTGGTTAGGTCTCAGGGACTTGGCTGTAGGAGGTGTGTTGTGTACTTGGGTCGCAGGTGGACAGCAGTCTTCAGTCTTTTGTCCTTTATGAGGTGTAGCTTCAAGAGGTGCATGTATGGCTTGGGGCATGAATAGTTATGGTGTGTGCATAACCAATAGCTTCCAGAGATGGCAATTTGAACGCTGCAGGCCCTGGAAGCTTGTTGGTGCTCTGACTTCTGTCTCTTGGGAGCAGCCTGTGCCAGAGGGACATATGTGAGCCATATACTTACTCTCACCTGGCTGCTCTTCTACCTTTCCCTGCAGAAAGTCTCTAATGATGAAGACAGTGAAGGAGAAGATGCCTGTGTCACCCGGGAAGATCTGGAAGCATTGATTTCTGGCTGCTACCCTGTGAAGTCGTCAGAGGAGACCAGTGACAGCTCTTCCACGGTAGCCCAGCCTGCCAGCAAGTGGGTTTGTGCCTATTCCTCCAACAGCAAGAAGGAGAATCACAACCAGTGCATCACAGAGAAGCTGGAAGTGTTGGCAAAGACCTATTCTGTCCAAGGAGACAAGTGGAGAGCTCTGGGCTACTCCAAAGCCATCAATGCGCTGAAAAGCTACCACAAACCAGTCACCTCCTACCAGGTAAGACTCCTCCCCAGGGAGGTGGAGCAGGGAGACAGACCCAGCAAGCATTCTGGCTCTGTTATGAGCCAGATCCTGTGCTGTTCCTGTACATGGAATAACTTATCTTCAGGCTCTGGAAGTTCAATCCTGTGTGATGATTTTAATGGAAGTTGTGTAGCAAATGTGAGTTGGATTCATTGCCCGCCTGCACTGCTTTCAGATCAGCAGAAAAATTGTGTCTGAGAATCCTTGAGATAAATGTCCTCTCCAGGCTCAATGGAGGGACATTTTCACCTTTCTCTTAACATCAGCAACTGCTGCCATTGGAGATAATATAAAACTAACTGGATCTGGGCCTGATTGACTGTGACAGTCCAGCCGTTCATTGTCCTGTTCTGCATGCTTATCCTTTTCCATTTGGCATAGCCTACATAAGCCTGGCCTAGAGAAGAGACCATCAGGAAGAACTAGTCCTGGCACTTACCAATCACTGATCAAATGGCTAAGCCGGCTCTGAGTGGGTAACAGCTCCCCGGCTTATCTGTGACCTTCATTTTTCCAGTAGCGACTCTGATTTCTTTCTAGGAAGCGTGTAAAATCCCTGGGATTGGGAAGCGGATGGCAGAGAAGATCCTGGAGATCTTGGAGAGTGGGCATCTGCGCAAGCTGGATCACATCAGTGAGAGTGTGCCTGTGCTGGAGTTGTTCTCCAATGTCTGGGGTGCAGGGGTCAAGACAGCTCAGAATTGGTACCAGCAGGTAAATTTAGTGCCTTATACAAGAGGTTCTCAGACCGGAGTTTGAAGATGTTCCTGAGTGCAGGACTTTCACAGATAGTTTCCAACTGCCAGTATCCAGGGATGGGATTTGAGTCTAATTTTATGAGAGGAGCTGTGAGGCTGAGTCCCATTGTAGGTGTGTTTGGGGAAGAAAGTAATGCACCCGGCTGAGACTTGATTTTGGGTGCAGTAGGAGGAGTGGGGGACACACTGACTCTTCCATTAGCATCGCTGCTTGGAGCTCACATCACACTGCTCTCTGCAGTGACACTGAGAGCAAGGCTTGAGCTAGGACATATTGGCCATGAATGCTCCTGATCCAGTTGTTGGCCTGGCTGGCTCCTGTAGGTGTCAGAGCAGCCATCTGCCTTGTCTAGCAGTTGTAAAAATGTGGTTAAACTAATTGTGCCAACATGAGCAGCCCAGGCCACTGGGCGGGGCGGGTTCGTTCTTTAAAAACAGTTTGTTTCCTGAGCACAGACGTAGTGACGCCTGGCTTCCTCTCGTATCTGATTTGTGACTGGATTCTTTGCTGTCTTAAAAAAATGGCTGCGTTCACACAGTAGGCTTTCCCTCATTGACATATTCTGGATGTCTTTCCTTTACGTGCATCACTTGTTTTACTTCAAGCTCTAGGAACACAGAACCTTAAGAACAGTACCCTTCTGTCAGATTTAGTTAAGATTCAGAGTCATTGTGAGATTGAGATAAGAGGAATGTGTGGATGGTGGGATTGCCTGAATTCCTTCTTTTAGGAACCAGGCCTTAAGTGGTCTCTACATGTGATCTTGGAAGCTGCAACTGTCCCAGACTTGAGACAGATTAAATACAGTCTCCCCAAAACTTGGTTGAAAGTATTTGGTGAACAAAGTCTTGAATATCATCTCATGTTCTGCGCTAGGGTTTCCGGACACTGGATGATATCCGCACCAAGGCGACTCTCACCAGGCAGCAAGCTGTGGGGCTGAAGCACTACACGGATTTCCTGGAGCGCATGCCTCGGGAGGAGGCTGCAGAAATAGAACAGACTGTGAGTAGCTCAGCCCTGGGCCCTTGGAAAGGAGCACCTGCTGGGACCTGACAGGAGGGTACATGCTGAAAAAATGTCCCTTGCTGTTACAGCTGAGCTTTTCAGCTTCTCCTCTGATCAGTGTCAGTGTGTGGGGACCCTTTCTGGGCATGGGCACACAAGGCACCTGCTTTGCCCTGTAGGAAGGTTCAGTCTGGGTGCCTGGCAAGGAGGAAGATACTGCACAGGTGTCAGGTCTATGCACTGCTTTGAAAAAGGCTGCATGTGGCATGGTGGGTTGAGCAGGTTCCAGCTCCTCTTTCCTGCCTCTCATCTACTCTGAGATGTCTGCTTTCAGCTGAGCCCCCTGAGCTGTCTCCGTGATGCTTCTTCTCTCAAGGAAGCTGTGAGCACCTTGTGATCTGGTTGTCAGTGAGAGGACAAAGCATGGAGATCCTTGCTGGAATGAAGGGGATCCAGGTTGCAGATGGGTGCTGCTTGCTCTAGTAAGCCGTGGCACTCCAGGATTATGGGGTGCTAAACCAGTGTACCCTAATGTGAGCAGAGAGCTCGGGGACACACCATCATTGCTACCCCTGTGCTCTCTGATCACCATGGAAGCAGCAGCCAGCATGACCCTGTCACTCGGCCACAGGGCCTGGCCACGAAGAATACACTCCTGCCAGGCTCCTGCTGAGGTGTCAGTCCCGTGTGCCGGATTAGCCGTTTTGGTGGTGAGTGGTCCCTTTCCCAGGCAGGCTGGGTTGAGGAGCTGGCTCTTGGGAGTGGGTCTATTGTTATCTTGATGGGATTACTGCACTCCCCTTCATACACACGAACACACCTCTGATCCAGACCCAGGAGAGAGAATGAGGGATTAGTCACTGTCTATGCTGCCTGTCACAGTGAGATCTGAGGAGCTTTCAGACTCTCGGGTGGGGATGGGAGCTTTCCAGAAATCTTCATTTAAAGCCAGAAGTGGGACAAGGACACCAGAGGAGGGCTTGCTCTGCATGAGAAAGACTTGTGGCTTCTTGGAGCACCTCTGGGGCAAAGGTTAATGAGTTTATCTCTTGCTAATGAAGGATGATCCCCAAGAGTGACAAGGGGCTGTGGGCATGGACACTGCCTTCCTGAACCCCAGCCTCTGTGATGGCCTCATCACTGAGAATTTCTGAGCCCCTAATTATTTGCTGCCAGCAGAGTGATTGGCACAGTCAGACCAAGAATACTTTACTTCTGTCCAAGGACCTGGAAGTTTTTCTTAAACATTTAATGAGTAAAGCCATCAGAATTAGCACTGTCTGCACAAAACAGGAGCTGTGGTCCAGCCTGGAGGTGGCTGCATTAGGGGAAATTCTGATTGTGTGTGTCTGATTGCTGGCAGCAGCACATTGGCATCCATTTGGTCTAAAATGCTGGGACAGTTGTGGTTTTTTCTGGGTCAGGACGCCCAACTTTCCTGCAAAAGCAGAGCTCCTGGCAGCAGTGGACTCCAAGTGACACTTGCAGACTTTCTGCTGGCTTGGGTCCTGCTGGGGAGACTCCATGAGCCCATCTCTTCTACTGCCACAGGACCTGTGACCATCTTGTGTAGAACTGATTCTTTTTGTGGGCAGAGCTAGTAAACTTTGCCCCCCTGGCCCAAAGGAAAGCAGAATAACCTCCTCTCCTGCTGTCTCAGAAGCCAAAAGTTCTGAAAGGTTTTGCTGTACTTTGCCTCCTCAGCATTGTTGCATCTTCCTGCTGGTCCCAACCCAGCTTCTGCTCAGTGCCTCCAAAAGCTAACGAATGATGGTAGCACCATGGTAGATCATTGTACTATGTGGCAGCATGCTGGGCATTTGCAGGACTGGGTGGCAGCCAGCCTGTCTCACGTGGCTCCTGACAGCAGGCCAGCTTCCTTGGTGGAGCAATTGGCCATGTCTGCCAAGCCTCTGCTCTGTGGGGAGACCCTGGAGGTGCAGGACAGGCTGCAGGGCAGGCTGCAAGGCAGGCACAAGATCCTGTGCTGTCTTGATGGGCATGAAGAGATTTGTATCTGACTCGTCATCCTTCTTTCTCTTCTTGAAGGTCAGGCAAGCTGCCCTGGCCCTGAAGCCTGGGCTTGTGTGTGTGGCGTGTGGCTCCTACCGTCGGGGGAAGCCCACCTGTGGAGACGTGGATGTGCTGATCACGCACCCAGATGGGCAGTCTCACCGTGGGGTGTTCAACAAGCTGCTTGACAGCCTCCACAGGAGTGGTAAGAGAGCTGGGGACTGACACATGGTGCTGGAAACTGTTCTTAGCATGACCAAGTCAAGGAGACAATGAGGTGAATGGCATTCATTGAAGGGCAAGTGATCGCTTTTCCCAAGGACAGGGCATCTTGGAAATCCGTAAGAGTACTGGTCCTGGTCCTGTTCCAGTGGCAGCTCTGCAGCCAGTGTTAAGGAGACAGTATTGCTGCAGCATGGCTTCTCCTGTCTGTGTGTGGCTGTCAGGGCTGAGGCTGCATTGCCCTTGGGGTCCCATGGCACATCATGTGACACCTCAGCTGCTGTCTGGACAGTGAGGAGTTCAGGGTGGGGGTGAGAGTCTCTGCCATTCAGCTCCTCTCTACCTGTTCTTCTCCCCAGGCTTCCTTACGGATGACCTGGTGAATAAGGAGGAAAATGGTGAGCAGAAGAAGTACCTGGGGGTATGCTGCCTCCCTGGGCCAGCCCAGCGTCACCGCCGCCTTGACATCATTGTGGTGCCTTACAGGGAGTTCGCCTGTGCCCTGCTCTACTTCACGGGCTCTGCTCACTTCAACCGCTCCATGCGGGCCCTGGCCAAGACCAAGGGCATGAGCCTCTCGGAACATGCCCTCACCTTGGCCGTGGTGCGAGGCCCTGGAGGCATCAAGGTGGTGTCTGGTCATACTCTTCCCACTCCTACTGAGAGAGATGTCTTCGTTCAGCTGGGGCTGCCTTACCGGGAGCCCTCGGAACGGGACTGGTGACATGCAGATGTCACCCAGCACCCTGAGCCCACTGCTGTGCTGCTGTTTTGAAGGGTGCTGATTTCCCCAATGCTGCTCTCTGGTGACTGCAGGATTTAGGAAGGTATCCCAGCAAAATTGGTCTCCTCACAAGCACGAGAGCCTGCTGCTGGCAGACCTGTGTGACTTCACCCAGCAGAGGCTGTGGGCTGGAACCACGATGGACGTGCTGCCTGACACCATCACAGGCAGCCCCTGGCTACCAAAAGGGCTTGCTGCCCATCAGCTACCCTGGCCCTGCTTTCCCCAGGGAAGCTTCAGAAAGCTGGGCTATAGAGCCCTGTGATCCAGCCCCCTGCCAGTGCTTGAGAACTGGGGAAGTGGGATGCATCTTCCTCTGTATCCATGCACAGACATCCCAAAATCTCTGGCCTGAGCTGTGCTTGAAGGCAGCCAGGGTCTGGCCTGGCCCTGGAACAGTGCTTCCCCCTTTTGACTGCTGCTGACAGTTGCTACTATGGGAATGGTGAAGGGAGGCTGGGCTGCTGCTACTGCCACCAGCTTCCCCTGGTGCCAGATAAACCTTGAAGGAGGTGTAGGGACCCGATAGGCTGTGTCTGCTTGCTCTCAGCACATCGTGTGCTGAGGATCCTCCAGTGCAGAGAACTGCTCTGGCCCCAAGGACTCGTTTCTTCTCAGTGCAGGAAAGGAGTGGATCTCATGGGTCAGGGGAACTGTGCTCAGGAAGGGTTTGAATGTAATGGCACTGAATGTAACCCGTCAGGGCTGTGTGTTTGGTGCATGTGAGGCACAGAGGCAGAGAGAAATGCAAGGAGATAGTTTACTAATTTGGGGAAAGCAGAACTTTCCCTTTGTATGTGTGGAAGCCATGGAGTCATCTGGTCTTTGATCAGAGTGTATGTGTGTAATTTGAGTGTACATGTACATGTGTGCTGGGCCTGTCAGTTCCATGTGAGTGAGTTTTATTTCTCAGGAAACCTCAAGTATTTTTGTATTCTGGAAATGAATGTCTCAGTGACTTTCAGTGCTCTGTCTCTGTGATGGGCATTGCAGTGGTTCCTCCTCCTACAGAGGTGCCGCTCAGCAACATCAGCTGCCAGAAAGGCTGTGCTGGACAGTTCTGTGCCAGGCTCCCAAAGCTCCCTCCGGCCAGTATCTAGGCCTGGCCTCCCTTGTCTTGTTGGGGACCTGGCCAACCGCACTCTGCGCTCTGCTGAGTCTTTGCAGTGACAAGCTGCGTGTTTGCTGCCAGAGTGGGCTCAAGGGCTTTGAGCCTGGTGAGTTTGCACAGTTTCTTGCTGTACTGTCAGTGTGGTGTGAGGATGTTTGCTGGGGAGGCCTTGACACCAGCCGCATCATTTGTCAGGTCAGCCTCTCTACTGAATACCTGGTGGAAATGAACGTCTTCTGGTGTGTCCTGGTGCTTTGAAATTTGAAATGTAATAAATCCTTTCTGTCTGTTTCCTTGGTATCTCTGTCTTTCTGCTCTCTGGCCTGCAAATGTTGGGACTCTTCCCTCTGGCTGACCCAGGAGCCCCTCCTGTGCTGGCCCTTTTCCCTGTTTTCAATACATGCAGGGAGAAGGCAGAGGAGACCTTCGTGTTGATGGATCACCAGTTCTGGATCTTGGGGCGGGGAGTTGCTGGCCCCCATCTTTCCTATGGCAGAGCTGTACCTGTCTCTGTTCTGACATCCCTCCAGCAGCGTGGCTGAGCTGGGACTGGCCATGCCCAGAGAAGGAAGCAGTTCCCAGGCTCTGAGCCTTGGGGTGAGCTTTTACTTCAGATGTGCAGTCAGGAAAGGATTACTGTCCGTTTTTCTGAATTTCATCAAAGAGCAAGGTACACAGGAGTTGGCTGCTGCCCTGTCTGCTCTGCCTGGAACACAGGTCAGTGTCCTGAGCATGAAAATGCTTTGGTTGTCCAAGGGCAATCTGAACTGCCTGGAAGCTAAGGGAGCACATGGAAGTGAGCAGCAAGAAGGTTTGCCTCAAAAAGGAGATGGAAATCTGGAGAGGGACAGGGGCTGCCAAAATGGGGGGCAGAGGCTGTATGGGTTGGACTAGGTTCTCTGGGGACAAAGGAGGATCAACCCCTGACCAAGGCCTAGGAGGTCCAGGGAGAGCCCTCTCTCCTCAGGAGGGCTAAGCAGGCCAGGGGCCAGGCCCAGAGAGGAAAGGGTCCCCATCCTTGGGATCAGCCAGGTGTGCTCAGGCAGGGCCAAAGCTGGCCTTATCCAGGTCTGGGAATAGTCCTGCCCAAAGGGAGGTTGGATGAAGGCTCATCGTTCCTCCAGTGCTCTGGGATGATCCTGGAAGATTTTCCTAGAGCCTTATGGCTGGCAGCCCTGGGCATGGGCCTGTTTTTGCCTGGGCTGGGACAGAGAGCTGAGTGTGGAGCTGCTCACCTTGGCCCCTTTGATGAACGCAGGTTTGCCTCCAGCTCTGGGTGCTGGGTGTGAGCTGTTCCCGGAGAGTTGGGGCTGCCCCTCTCACCAGGGCCATCTGCTGGGGACATTGCTGGAGGTGGAGATGTGGCGCTGCTGGCCCCCTGCTCCTTTCCCTTTGTCACCCTCCTCTCTGGGGGCACAAATCACAACCTGGTGCCAATTGAGTGCTGCAGCAGCACATCAAAGCCCTGGCCGTGCTGTTTGTGCTACTTTTACTCAGGGGTAGGTCGGGCAGGGGGATGTGGGACCAGGGGCCACTCAGGACTGTTCACCCAGCCCTTTGGGAAGTGGCCCTAGTGCTTATGTGTCATGTGGAGGTGCTGGAGGAGAAGTCCTGTCAGCCCCCTGCTCTGTGAGGCAAGGGGCTTGGTGTCAGTCTGTCCCCTCCCACCCCTCAAATCCCTGCCCAGGAGATTTGGTGGGGACAGAGGGCCCTCCTGTGGCCAGGTGGGCCAAGGGTGGAAGGGGGTCATCTCCCCTAGGTACAGTTGTGGCAGACGCAAGGGGACAAGAGGCAGAGGAGCACGACCAAGCGTGGTCAAAGCAGCTGGGGGTGACATTTCTGAATGCTGAAGGCTCCTGCTTCTCCTTTGTCCTGGTACAAGGGGAGAAACACGAGGAGCTAGACCGTGCTGCTCACTGTGAGTCAGCCCTGGGCTGGGCAGTCCCTCCTGCCCTGGATGGAGGGGACGGAGCTGCTCCACAGTTTCCTCCTTTTGCCCCTAATCCCGCTGTCCATCCTCTCAGCCACTTGCTGTCCCCAGGCCAGGGGGTAACTCCAGCCTGACATCCCTTGAGGCTGTGTAATCTTCCAAGACCCCTCTTTTGCCCTTGCGGCAGGGCAGGACATGGCTGCCTTCTTACCCCAGCACAGCTGCTGCCTTTTCTACACCCCAGGATGCCACTTGCAAAGAAGGTACAAGGGATGGGGCTCCTGGGGTGCATGGGAGGAGGTGGGTGCTGAGCCCCCAGAATGGGTGCAGGCAGGGTGAGCAAAGATGTTTTTTGGCATCTCTAATGAGGTCTTGCCTGGTTCCTGCTTCCCAGGAAGGAGCTTTGGCTATTCCCTCTCCCCAGCCTCCCTGACTGTGAGTCTGATCATCCTGAAAATTAAAAATAAACCCAAACACAGCAGCACTTAGAGAGTGAGTGGAAAGTTGGGGAGCTGGGAAAGAGGCTCAGTTCCTGCTGTAGATCCCTTTGTTCACACACACCTGCCTTGCACCCTCAAGGGTCCAGAATGGGGGCTCAAGCAGTTCCTGTCCTCCCGACAGCAGTGTCTCTGCCTCCCAGAGTAAAAGGAAAAAAAACCTGGGCCAAGTCACTGCAGCCTTGAAGATTAGGCAGCTCTTCCTACCCTGCTCGCCACCCTTCAGGGAGGATACCCATCCTCAGCAGTCACACTTGTCCTTGTGCAGGGGTGGGAGGGTGCCAGGGCTGGGGGAAAAGGGGTGCCGAGGGGGTGGTTTGGCTCCTAACGCTGGTGCTTCATATTCATAAGTAAATACTTGCTAATGGCAGCACGGCCAGGCAAAAGCAAGGGAGCTGCTCCCCCCGCCGGAGCAGGCAGGGAAATGAATATGAATTTATCATGATTAGGTGAACCCAGCGGGGAGAGCGAGAGAGAGAGGGCCAAGCAGGGAGGGGGTGGGCGAAGATGGATCTGTGCAATAAAATTAAATAAGGACACCAAATAGAGTCACTTCTCACGCGCCCGCCAGCCCTCCCGCGTGCGGGGCCTCTCCCACCTCCTGCGCTCCTCTGGCTTTGCTGATTTCTCTCTTTCCTCAAATTTATGAGGCCAATTACGAAGATGAGGTTGGAAGTTCTCAGAAGTTCACTAAATGCAAAGTGCGGTCCCTGCTGTTCACATCAAATTAATTAACCAAGCGCTATTGATGGCCAGGCGATGTCATCGCAGCATGGAGTGTGAGGGAAGGGTTGCTGGGGGGCAGCTGGGGGCAGCCATGGCTGGGGGCATAGCACCCTGTGGGGTGTCCCTAGGGCTGGGGGATGCAGAGTGAGACCCCTGCCTGGTCGGCCAGTGGGAGCCAAGGCTGTAGCAGGGGATGCATCAGGTCCCAGCATTGATGCTCAGCATTGCAGTCTGTTTCCAGCACCGATGGTCTCAGGGTGAAGGAAGATCCACCCAGGTGATGGCAGGACTACCCTGCTGGGTACCTGGCATGGATATGTGGTAGGATGCTGTGCCATGTCCCACAGTGGAGACCACAACAGTGGCTGGTGGCCAGCATGAGCTTGTGCCTGAAGGTGGTGCTGTCTTGGGCACCCCAGGATCATGCTGTGTTGGGGATGCTGACCATGGGATTAGTCTGCACAGGGACCTCACGCTTGGTAGACAAGTGACTTTCTCTATGCCTTATCAGTAATAGTGCATCCAGGACAGGCCCACCACCACCTTCCCCTGATCCTTCAGTCCCAGCAGCCCTCCCTGCCTCAGCTTTCCTACCTGTGCTACTGGGAAATGACCTGCCTGTGACTTGCAGGTAAAGGTATTATGAACTGAGTACTCCGATCTGACACAGCCCCTTGGCCATCCATAATCTTTGTGTGAAGCATCCCAGCTCTGTGCAGGCTTGCAGAGAGGATGGATGACTTCATGGTGGTGGCAGCAACCATATACATAAAGCACACTAGATCCCCTGCGGCAGCTCCTGTGCTTGGATTAGTTGTGCCCCACCTCCAGCCATAGGGAATGGCTTTTGGGGGATGGGACCTGGCATGTGTCTGGTGCGTCCCATGGGGTTGAGATGCCTCCTCTGTGCTCACAGTATGTGCAAGTGGCTGGGATGCTGCTGCAGGATGAGTAATACAATTGCCCAGGCTGCTCAGGTTCAGCTCAGACACTGGGCAAATGGCCCTTCGTTTGCCTGTCTCTTGGGGCTAAATTCACTCAAAGCAGTTTATATGTTACTCTGTTAAGTCCCTCAACGCCGTCTGTGCTACAGCGAGTGCTTGAGCTTGTAAGAGTCCAATACTGAGGCCGTGAATCAAACCCAGGACATCTCCACTTGCTACACTGCCGCCTTGTGCCTGTTTTCCTCTTTTCTTGCATTTTCTTAGGCTGTTTGTTCTATGAGCAGAGCCTGATTTTCACTGGGTGAAAACCATCCAGATTCCCAAGGAGACTTGGTAGCATTTAGTGGCTGTGCGTGGCCAAATAAACATTCAGTCCTCACCCCTAAACCAGCCTTGTTTCACATCGAATATATGTGCCATAAGGCTCCCTGCTTATACCACCCTGGCACAGGGATCTCCACTCTGTAGTGCCATGGGGTCCTTGACTTACACCTTTTTGTAACCACTGTCCAAGTTCAGGCAAACCAGCTTGTTTGAGGGGTGAAAGATGCAGGTTGTGTCCTCAGCCCAGGGATCTCCCAGCAGAAGAAGGACACAGAGGTCCCAGGGAAGGTCAGATCAGAGCAGTCTTGCATGTATGCAGCTCCTGGCATGGCTCCTGGCATCCGACAAGGATGCACCATCCCCATGCATAGCTCTGACTGCATGCCTCCACCTTTCCTGCTTCTCTTTACTGGCTTTTGTCCTGCTCTGGTGATCAATGGGCTCTGGTCAGGCTGCAGAACAGCACAAAGGGAGGAATTTACAAACCTGCTGTCTCTCCAACAGGGCCATCCCTCAGGCTTCCAATCATCGTGGGGAATGGGAGGCAGGTGCTCCTGCTCCAGCTGCAACAGCAGCACCAATGTTTCCCCTCTTGTGGTAATGTGTTATTTGGGGATAATTTACTTGCTTATGTCAAATTTTAGAAAGAAATAGGCTGTTCTGCAGCTCCTGACACTCACAGTGCATGTGCATGGACACATGGTCTACTTGGAGGAAAAAAATCACCTAAGCTGAAGGGAGTGGCTTACAAATGCATGGCCTTCAGAGCTGCAGTCCTTGCAGGGAGTCTCTGGTGTCTAGTCCTGAGGCTGAGCTCTTTTTCAGAATCATAAAACTACTGGGTTGGAGAAGACCTTTGAGATCATCGAGTCTAACTATACCTGTCCACTACTAAACCAGATCCCTGAGAAACTCGTTACCTGTCCTTTTAAACACCTCCAGGGATGGTGACCCAATCACCTCCCTGGGCAGCCTCTGCTAGTGCCTGACGACCCTTTCAGTGAAGGAATTTTTCCTAAAGTCTAGTCTGAAACTCCCCTGGCACAACTTGTGGCAGTTTCCTCTCATCCTATCACTTGTCACTTGTGAGAAGAGACCAACACCCACCTCGCTACACCCTCCTTTCAGGCAGTTGCAGACAGCGATGAGGTCTCCCCTCAGCCTCCTCTTCTTTAGGCTAAACAACCCCAGGTCCCTCAGCCACTCCTCATAAGACTTGTTCTCCAGCCCACGTACTCTCTCGCCACAGTCTATTCTCGTTGGGGTCTGCGGAGTCTGCAGCCACTCGCCGGGCTCCCCAGTTGCACCGGGGGCTGCTTAGGACTGGGTGCCCCACGTACCCCGCAGCGTGCTGGGAGCATCCCCTGCGCATAGCCTTCTCCGGGGCAGGCGGGGAGCCGGGAGGCGCTGCTGCTGCAGCCGCCTTGTCGCCCGTGAGGGAGGACCTTCATAGAAACATAGGATGTCCTGAGCTGGGAGAGACCCACGAGGATCATCAGGTTCTATGATTCTAAGTCCTACTCGAGGACATTACTGGGGACCGCGGGTGGCGGCGGTGCCGTGGCTCGGGCAGCCGCCGCCCTCGCAGGCAGCAGAGGGAGCTGAAGGACCGGCTATGGGCAGCAATGGGTGGCTCGGCCAGCCCCGCGTTGGAGGAAACCCCCGCCTCCACCCAGACTGTCCCCTCAGCCCCCTGGTGCCACCTGGCGCCAGAGACGTCCCCTCCGTGTACGCCCAGCTCTGCTGCAGACACCCGAGCTGGTCCTTCTCCTCTGT
Source organism: Dromococcyx pavoninus (assembly GCA_033558185.1). NCBI lineage: Eukaryota > Metazoa > Chordata > Aves > Cuculiformes > Neomorphidae > Dromococcyx > Dromococcyx pavoninus. Next base: position 172,324 of record JAUMJL010001031.1, read on the forward strand.
TGGCTTTTAGGGGTTCAACCTCTCCGCTTCATTCTGGAGGGACCAAACAACTTCACCTTGGCTACACCCTGCCGTGTCCTTTGTTCCTTCTGTAACCAGCTGGGGTTGGGTGGCACAGTGCTTCCCATCACCCTGAGCACCCCCTGGAGGACAACGTGGTCCCTGGGGACCCTGGCTGGATCATAGAATCACAGAATGGTTTGGGTTAGAAGGGATCGTAAAGATCATCCAGTTTCACCCCTCTCCCATGGGCAGGGACACCTCCCACCAGACCAGGCTGCTCAAGGCCCCATCCAACCTGGCCTTGAACACCTCCAGGGAGGGGGCATCCACAGGTTCCCTGGGCAACTTGTGCCAGTGTCTCACTACCCTCAGCGTGAAGAATCTCTTCCTAATGTCTGAACTAAATCTTCCCCCTTCCAGTTTAAAGCCATTCCCCCTCATCCTATCACTACTTGCCCTTGTAAAAAGTCCCTCCCCAGCTTTCCTGTAGCCCCTTCAGGTTTAAGGTCTCCCAGGAGCCTTCTCTTCTCCAGGCTGAACAAGCCCAACTCTCTCAGCCTGTCCTCATAGTAGAGATGCCCCAGCCAACTGATCATCATCGTAGCCCTCCTCTGGACCCATTCCAACAATTCCATATCCTTCTTATGCTGGTGATTCCAGAACTGGACACATACCCCAGGTGGGACATGAGGTAGGAGACCATCCTTAGGCAGCATCCCAGGGCAGAGGGGTGGCCCTGCAGTGCGTGGCAGGTGCCTGTCACTGCCGTCCCCTGGTCTTCTTGCCCATAGGGAGCTGATTTATGTTCAGGTCAGCCTGTGCTGACCTCCTACTTTGGCTCCGGCATTATAACTGATGGCAGGTCAGCAGAGCTACAGTGAAAGTGAAGTGGCTGGGAGGGGGCCAGGGATAGAGGATTCAGGGGTAGGGGGGGTGCTGACAAACCTCCGGTTGCAATGGCACAACTACACAGAACCAGAGACAGCCAGGCCTGGAGCAGGCATAGCTCCCAGCATGTCTCCCTCCACGCTGTCCCTGTCCCCTCTCCTGAGGGCTCCCCTGACCATGCCTCCCTCCTGTTTTACCCAGAGGCTTCCTGGGTCAGAAGCATCAAGGCTGGAGGAGTGGCTTCTTATTGGGAGGAAACTGACTGACGGCTTCATGAACATTAACAGGAGAGCAGGAGAGGCACCAGGTATCCAGTCCCTGCCCAGGACTCCAGGGGATGAGGGACCAGGGTACAGGTACAGCACATGGTTGATGGCCTGAAGCGTTCTCCCCCTTGGTCTGTTGCTCCCACCTCCTGCTTGATCCATGACCCCCAGGACACAAAAAGTGTCCTGTGGGGGGTTACAATCCTCTTACCCCCACTGTGGGATACGTGTCTCTCCAAGTCCCAGCCTCTCCATCCCAGTGCACATGGGTCCTGTGTCACTCAGCCCCATCAGAGTGTACTGTCTATGTCTTTCAGCAATAAGCCCTGTTTGTTTTCCCAGCTGGACTGGATAACCAGCCCACCAACATGGCCAGACTATGGAAGCTGAGCTTTGGGAACAGTTATATCAGCTGCCACCCCAATCCCTGCCTGCAGCAACTGTTGAGGTGGGAATTTGGCACGGCTGTAAACCTTGATATTTGCGTACCCACCAAGCAGCTGCTCCCAGTCCTGGGATGATGCCAGCCTGACTTGCCTGTCTAGGTGGTCTGAGTGGGTTGTGAAGAGCTCTTGGGGATGCTATAAAAAGCATCTGCCCCACTCCTGGCTGCACACCAAGAGCTCCCCACTGTCCAGCAATGAGGGAGAACATTTGAAAAAAATGACAGCAGCAAAAGAAGAACAAGGTTTCTGACTCCTGAAGTTCTGCAGAACTGTTTGCACAACACAGTTACTCCCTTTCTGTCCTGTGGTCGGGCAGGACCCGAGTGTTCCCCTGGGGTGGCACTGCCATGTTATTGTCATTGGCGCCCCCTGGGCTGGGGGTTCCGTGCCTCAGCAGGAGGCCAGCTTTTCCCAGGCAGTGTAGGGGAAACTGGGAATAAACCTGAGCATGGTCTTGTGGCTTGGAGGGCTCCCACCCCTTGGCTGCACTGCACGAGCTCACTGCTTGCCTCTTCCCCTGGTCTGGCTTTATTTTGTGAGGAGGAACTCTCTCTACAGTTTATTTTCCATGCAACATGCGCTGGTTTGGCTGGGGATTTACCCCGGGGCAGAGCAGGGTCCTGAGCCTGGAACAGTCCATGGGGTGAAAACTGCATCCCCATGAGATGTCTGCACAAATCTCACCCTTAAGATCACCTCTGAGACAGGCTCGGGCCAGGTTTTTTTTTGGCAAATGTTTGTACTGCTGTTGGAGTTAACCACCACTGGTCTTGCCCAGCTTTCAGGTTGATGCTGCATGTGTGATACAGCCTTGATGATACCCTTGCTCTCTGCTGGTGAAGCATGAGAAGGTAGCAAACCATATCCATGTAAGACTTTAGGACTTCCCTGGACATAAGCAACATCTGCCTGTCTGTGGTGGGAAGGGCTCTTTTCCAGTGGGGGCTGTGTTGCCAAGGGCTGGGGTGTGCTGGCTGCCATCCCATCAGCTGGGCACACGGGGATCTGCAAGCCTCTCCTGGCACTGCCTGGCCACTCCACAGATGCAATGGGTCTGCTGTGGTCCCACCAGGCTTTCTCCTGCTGTTTGCAAGCTGAGGGATCCACTAGTGTCCAAACTGGCACTGATTGTGCTTTCTAAATGATTGCACACATTTCTGCTTCCCATTTCTCAACCAATGCATAATAACTTTGCAAGGCTGCAGTGAAAGCCTGTATCCTTGCAAGTAAACCCTCACCAAGAAGTTTATCATGGCCTTCACATGACTCCATTGCAGGTAATTTTGTAACATTCCAGGGGTGGGTTTTTTTTTTGTTTGGATACTTTTTATGGCTAAGCTGGATTCAGACAACAGCCGCTTCTGGCTTGCACCACCCTTGAATGTTGGGCACTGACAAATCTGGGTGCAGCATACAAAGCTCAGCCCAGCTGGGGAAGCAGGACAGACCTAGAAAGTTGGGATTGCTCACCCTAGAGAAGAGCAGGCTCCTGGGAAACTTTATAGCAGCCTTCCAGTACTTAAAGGGGACCGACAGGAGAGATCAGGAGAGGCTCTTTATCAAGTAGTGCAGTGAAAGGACAAGGGGTATTGTTTTTAAGCTGAAAGAGGGGAGGTTTAGATCAGATATTAGGAAGAAATGTTTACCTGTGAGGGTGGTGAGGCACTGGCACAGGTTGCCCAGAGAAGTCGTGTATGTCTTATCCCTGGAGATGTTCAAGGCCAGGCTGGATAAGGCCATGAGTAAGCTGATCCAGTGGGAGGTATCCCTGCCCATGGTGGGGGGTGGATCTAGATGACATTTAAGGTTCCTTCCAACCCAAACCATTCTATGATTCTATAAGCACGTCCTCTGGTCTGAATCTGCCACAGAAGTAGGAACTCAGTGCATTCCCAGCGGCTCTCAGCAAAGGTGATTTGTTTGAAATCATTTCCATGGTGTCTACACTTCTTTTGGTCGCTGGCTTCAGGAAAGCAGGTTAAATCTAGGTGTTACTAGACAGCACCAGAGGTTATGCTTTATTCAGAAGGAGCTGTTGGAGGACATCATTGCTCTGCTTGCGCTCTGAACAGGCCTCAAATTAGATCTGGGATGTAAAAGATGATGAGTGCAGATAAATGAGTCCAGCTCCAGGTAAGCAGCTTTCAGTACACAGCTGGGATGCTCCCACTGAAAACAGTTCCTCTTTGGGATCAGTTTTGCTTCAGCAATATTTCAAGTTTGTCAAGCACTGTTTTAAGGTATGGACAGCATGGAAGGAGCACAGGGAGCTATAAATAAGTGGAAGCTTTAAAAAACTCACTGAAATGACCAATAAATCCCTCAGGACGTATCAGGGGTCACTCATGGATCCCTCCACAAGAAATCCAGCTCTGCACTGAAAAGAAAAAGTGCTTTCAAAAGCATGGTCAGAACAGCACAACACGGTGTCTGGACAGGGAACAGCCTTCATCCAAGTCTCTTTCTCCATCACCCCAGGACAGTGACATCCTCCAGCAGGTCACCGTAGCACCCACTCCCCATGTGTTGCTGTGTCCTGCTCGGAGTTGTGGGGATGCATGCAGCAAATCATAAGAAATGGAGACTGAGCATACAGAGTGCCTGGCACAAGGTGAATAAAACACACTGGCTCCAGCAGCAACCTGCAGCAGGAGACAGCTGCTCCGTGCTGTCCTGTGGCACACAGAGGGGTGGGGGGCACTGCATCCCCTTGACATAACCCGTGTCAGGCTTGGCAAGGGCTGGGATCTGCACAGGCTTTCCCGGCACACAGAGAAGGTGGAAAAACCCCACTTACGCGATCTCTCACAAGTCTGCAAGGTGCCATCTGGGCTGGATCAACCCATGTAGAGGGGCCCCCACTGCAGTGTGAGTGCTCCTCTCCCAGGGCCTGGGCTGAAGATGCTGGTGGGGCTTCAGCCCACTGTGACACCCTGTAACTCTGACCACATCTGGGGATGCTATTCAGGTCTCTGGGGAGAGAATGGGGAATGAGTTGCCGCTTGCTCATCTCCTTCTCTGGGAACACACCCCACAGGGTTGAGGACATGGGATGGGCAGATGTAGGTTCCTACCTCCATGCCACGATGCTGGGAGGGGACAAGGGTTGTGCAGGTGGCTGGGTACCCAGCTGCAGTGGGTGAGTGGCGGTGGGGAGTTGTGGGGTCTATCCAGAGAAGTGTCTGTGTACATAGGCCAGCACCCTGTCCTCAGGCTACAGGGTGCTCATCCTCACCGTGCACCCCACACTGGGGGGCTCACAGCCCCTCTGCCCTGGCAGGCACTGGATACAGCCCTCTTCCACCCTCGCTGGCAGCTGTGGCTGTCTCCTTGCCACAAAGGGCACAGCCATCCATGTGCTCAGTGACTACCAAGAGCTGCAGCCCCTGGGGGATCTGACTCCCCCCAGCCACCTTCCCTCAACCCTGTCCCAAAGCAAGCAGCTGTTTCCCATGAGCATCCCAGGGACATCTCATGCACTATTCAACTCCCTGATGGCCCTCTCTGTCCCCACAGGACCTGGTGGCTGGTGTCCCCCCTTCACAGTTACTCAGCCTCCTCCTAGGGTGACACTGTCATCCCCCTCCACCTCCCGCCTTGCAAACTGCAGCAGATGGTGGAGGTGACATTTGTCTGCTAGTGGCGTGTGTAACGGTGGCCGTGTCTCCCCCTCCTTCCTTCACCCTAGATGGAAGAGCCTTCAGCCCACCCAACAGAGGTGAGCTGGGCAGGCACAGACTGGGGGGTGTCCTCTCCAGCCCCTCACCTTTACTGCAAGCCCCCCAGACATCTGCACCTCTTGTCTGTCTGCGTCCCCACCAAAACCCCTCTCCCAAGGGGCTGGGGCACCAGGGCAGATGAGAGGCATCATCCCCAAGGGCAAGCGCCCATCACAGTGGGGGGTTTGAGGGGGAGGGCTGGGCACCGGGGACTCCTGTTCATTCTCCGTTTTCTGCCTTAATTAGAACCCGGAGAGACCAGGCAAAATCGCATTAGCGCGGGGCCCCGGTGCGCTGAGCCATCCATCTTTTTTTATTACAGCGTAATGGGGCTGCTCGCACGGCGCCGTGCGATTTGTCACAGGCCTCGTTCCCTGATAACGGGCATTTGTCATCACTTTCTTCCCGTGTTAATGTCATCATCGGCGAGCTGACAGGCAGACCCGTTGAGGGAGCACTGGCGACAGACCACATCCGTCAACCTAATATTTCCATGGCTGTGGGGATCAGGGAGGCTGCGAACACACATTAAAGTGCTTATGAGGGAAAAAAAAATAAAATAGCTGTTGTCATTAATTAAAATGTTAGTGTGCGGGTGTGCGCGGGTGGCTCTGCGTAGGGACGGGGGCGCTGCGGCATGGGGTGACGCGGGGCGGCGTGGGGGCGATGTGGTGGCCTTTTAACGGAGAGTGCATCAGCTCCTGAAACCCATTTAAAAGATATTTGGGACTGGGGAATCGGTGGAGAGCGCGGTGGAAAGGTCATTGTTAATAAGGGAAGGCGCACGGGAGTGTGCGAAGAGGGCATGGGCATGGCTGGTGGAGGGTGATGGAGACTGTCACCCCCCCCTCCGCACCTGGGGGGAGTTTGTCCCATGGGGTGCATTTGAGATGCTTGCGTCATGAAGCGAGCAGCCTCAGCCCTGCAGGATGAGGTAGGGGGAAAGTGACCTTGTGGTGGGGTTGCCTCACGGCTGGGCAAGGGCAGGAGTGGGGTGGGCTGTGAGCTGAGGTCAAGATAAGGAGGACAAGTATCCCAGTGCAAGCTGGGCATGTTGGGAATCCTAGGAGAGTACAAACCCATTGCAAGGGGTAGAAGAAGTCTGGAGTGCCGAACACGTGACACCCCCCACTATAAACAGCCAGCAAGGAGATCTGCCCCAGGCCCCTGGGACTCAGGTCCTCACCCCATATTTGGCTGTTGCCATGGAAATAGTGGTGGAGATGGGGAGGAGTGTGGGCAATGGGAATGGTGTGGTGCCCTGAGTTTTTGGCAGTGGGGAATCTATTTGAAGTACTTTTTGGGGATTCCTGTGATCATACAGAACAGAAAGGTTTGAGTGTCTTAAAAAAAAATTACCTTTTGGGGTGTTTGGGAGGATTTTGGGGTGGGTCTCTCAGTCAGCTCTGTCCTCCCACTGTGGCATCCTGGTGCAACCTTGATTTGCATGGCAAAATGGGACTCCAGGAGTTCTGATGCAATCCAGGAGATCCAGAAATAGGGTCCAAAATGCTTCTTCCTCTGCCCAGATCCAACCCATAGGTCCCCTGGGAGGAGTTGCTGTTTTCCCCAACCTGCGTCTGGACACAGTTATGCCAGAGGAATAGGCACTGGTAAGGATCAGGCAGCTGCGGGCAGTGCTCAAACCCTGCTTGGTGCAGAAGAAGGACACCAAGGATCTGCAACCCCAGCTGCACACATAGCCTTCACTCCCATGCCCCCACTGCAGAATCTGAAGGGAGCCATGTGTCCCATCTCCCAAGAGGTGCCAGTTTCACCAAGAAAGCTCTTGGCGCTTTCTTTCATTGCTCTTCTTTTTCTCTTCTTCATCTTTTCCATCCTTTCTTGTTCCAGACACAGGCTCTGTGCCAGGGAAGGTCAGGTTTGGAGGCTGGGTGGGAGGGGAGCGTATTTCTGTAGAAACCTGGGCTGTTCATGTGTGTGCAGATGGACACATATTCGTGCACATACACATCCCCTGAGTAATCTCTATAGTACACTCAAGAGTATGGCCTGGGGAAGCCACCCAGGTTGGAAATTTTTAGGATGGGATAAATTGGGAAGGGGGTTAATTATCTTCAGGTACTGATGGGGAAACTGTGGCATGGAGCAGGGACTCACAGTCCTTGTCCATGCTGTGGTTACAGGCCATCCCTCCACCACCAGCATCCGACAACTCTGCAGATGTCAGGGAAAGGCTGTCTGGGAAGTTTTCTCACGGCTGCCCAGGGGTATCTGGGCTCCCAGATCTGTGACATCTCTGGCAGCATCCCTGCCACCTCCCAGCAGCAAACCCTCCCTCTGCCCCAGCTCCCTGCCATAAATCACTGCTCTCCATTGGCCGAGGACCTTTTAAAAAGGATTTATTAGGGGGGATTTAAGCACAGGCAGCGATGCGGTTTCATAAATCGAAAGGCAATAGCGCTCATCATTACCTCTTCATTTTGGGGGTGGCGCGGGAGCATCCCCGCTCCCCCCATTCCCACTACAGCCCCCTCCCCAGCACCGCTGCCTCCGCCGCTCCTCTTCGCCTCCCAGTCTGTGGAGACCGCGAGCGTGGAAAATCCCCAGACAGGGAGTGTAAATGCTTGTTCTTTGTAAATGAAGAACATAATTAACATTAAATTAAGGTAATACAAATGAAGACAACACAGAGCCTGACAGGATGAGTGTTTGGGGAGGCAGTAGAGAGAAGTGATTCATATTTTTAATTTACTGTACAAATAGACGAGGAGGGCTGGGGGGAAAAGGGCCATCCAAGTGGAGTGGGGATTTTTTTTTTTTCCCCACTGTTGTTTTGCTGTGCTTTAAGCACACAATGACTATTAAAGTCAACTGCCCATATAATAGGACATCTCCTACATGACTGCTCTCCGAGAGGCAGCTTGCTGTAGCAATAAATTCTGGGAGTGCCATCTGCCGGTGCACACCCTCCGCTGGGCACCCTTGCCTCGGCCACCCTGACACCAGACACCAGGCACCCGATGTCCACTGCCAAGATCTTCTCCCATAGAGCACCTGACATGGATCTGCTGCATTAATACAGAATTTTTTCTCTTGGATAACAAACATGCCCCAAATATGTCCTTAAATTTTTAATCATTTATTTTTTTATTAAGAGGTTGAAAGGGTCTGGTTGATGCTGAGGAAATAATTCAGGCTTTTAAAAGAAACAATCCACTGTTCTCTACCCTTCAAAGTGCTGGGTTTCAGCTGAGTGCCTTTTACCCAGAACACAATAAGAAATTATCACCTGTTTTAGGTTTTTCCCTGAAAAAAATTGTACTTGACCAGAGTCCCTGTGAACCACAGTCTTGGCTGGAGTTGGCTCTGCATTTTAAGGAGATGAGAGCTGCAGGATGGCTTTCAGTTAGGACAGAACCAGGTTTTCTACAGTGTGAGGGTGTGCACAGGACTGTGACATCTAGATGAGGCACAACACCACTGCTATATCCTTGCCCCCTTCCCTGGGCAGCTCCTGCCATGTTTTTGCTGCAGGCGTGTTTGCACACAATGTTGTGACTGGAGAGATGTGAAGTATCCTGTTGTGGGCACTGGGAGATGCAGGGGAAGTGCTCATCCTGCAGTTTCAGACCCCCATCAGCCCTGATGGTGAGCTTTAGTGGGGATTCAGTTGACTGTCAGGCTGGGCTGCCCCAATGAGGTGCTGTGCCAGATGCACCTCGTCCTCACTGCTCAGCAGCTGGGTCACCTTGCTCCCAAGAAGAACCCGGAGGGGGCCAATGATGGAGACCCACACCACGCTGGCTCCTCTGCCAGCTTTGCCCTGCTATGAATGACTCCAGGTATCTGGGGCCTGGGGGTGGAAATCACCTCCCAGACACCTCAGATATATCCTGGGCGCAGGCTGCAGACACATGTGCTGTTTGCAAACTGACCTCTCCCCAGGTAGTACTCCCCATGTCCAGCATCCTCACCCTGTGCCTCCTGTGCTCAAAGAACAGCAAGAAAATCCTGCATGAACCTGCCTGAACTGAAGGGTACCCCAGTGCCATCCCAGCCCAGGAGGGGCTGTAGCACTGCAACTTGCTTTGGGGTCTCCAGGGCATGAGGTCACAGTGCTCCTTTGGGTACCGTTGAGTGACAAGATGCCTTACAGATCCTCTCAGCTTCCAGAGCCTCTCCTCTGTTGGTAAGACAAGAGGCTGGGACCATTCCTGCACCCACCTCTATGGGACAGAGGAATGCTACTCCAGCTTCCCTTTTTTCATGTGGATGGAGGCAAGAGCAGGGTTTTCGCTCTGCTAAGATCATGCAGGAACCATTCCCTGCTCAAAACTTGTCTCAGATGGAGCCTCTGCAGGTCAGGTGAGATTTCGGGAGGAGTGTGAAGGCACCCCTGTTGAGGTGACAGGGACAGCTTGGTGTTAGGGCTCCCAGTGAAACCAGTGCAGGGAGGATCCAGGCTCGGAGGCTTAGTGGGTCTCTGTCATTAGCAGGATCCATCCCCCAGGAGCCCATTCCTGTTGGAGCCGTAGGGACTACGAGCACAGGCAGGGTGCAAATGTCCCTTGGCTTATTTGGTTGTGGCCTGGGGACACTTGCTGCCTTACCTGTGCTGGCACAGGGACACCAGGGTGTGTCAAGCAAGCTGTCAACAGCTTGCCAGCCAGGCATTCACCCCGACACGCATATCCTCCAAAGGAGAGCTTCCTGTAAGATCTGGAACATCCAGCAAATGCCCATCACCATTTCCTTGAGGAGCCGATTTCAAAGTATCTGGAGAGATCAAAGCAGGGCCTTCTTTCCCATTCCAGTTTGGCTGGGGTGAGCTCCAATCCTTCACATGTATACCTCAATGCTTAAACTCACCCACCCTTTAGCACTGGGTACCTCACGAGAAAGCACTTAAGCATTTGGAAAAAGTCACCATCATCTTCATTTCTGCAAACCTTTGGAGGATCTCAGACTCTTTCTTACACCTTCTTCAGTATTTCAAGGTCTGTTTGGACACTGCTAGAGGATACAACCTTACCCTTGCCAAGCAGAACCAGTGCATTTGGAGGTCTGAATCCAAATAGCTGCTTTGGACACTGGGAAGAACCTTTGAGACCACCCAGCCATAGCCTTCCCCAGAAACCGGCAGTGGAACAGCTGGGAATGCCTCCCTGGGCAAGGTAAGCAGAAGGGAAGCCCAGATTTTGCAAGAGTACCTGTTCTGTGGCAGGGGGCCAGCTTGGACTGACAGCCCCAGAGTTCCTGCTCCAATATCCTAAAGAAAAAGCGGATGAGAAGCTGGTGTCCCATGAGCATGGGGTTTCCTCACTTCTGCCCTTCCAGGTCCTGATCGAAGGAGGATGGACATGTCCCTGGCATGGTACACTCACAAGGGTTCCCAAGAGCAAACACACCCAAAAGGCATCACAGGATTTTTCCACTGACCTCCAGTCCTTGTAAAAAGGGGATTTCTATCTCTGATGGTGTCTGAAGCCCTGGCAGAATGGGTCCTGACCCTATTGTTTCCCAGGTCTGCCCCATCCCACCAGCCAGAACAGAACAGCCTTAGCCATAAGGACCATTCTGGCTCCTGAGCCACACCAGGATCCCAGTCTGGGGTGGCTGCTTCCGGGGGGCTATTGCCCCCCACATGGAGGGCAGGGGGCTTCTTCCACATTCCCCCACATGTTGGGTGGGAGAGATAAATAAATTCCAGAATAAATAAATACAAGTGGCAAAGAGGCCTGAAATGATGCTGTCGTTTGCTGGGAATGAGAGACACAAGTGTAATTTAGGTTTTGATATTATGAAAGTCTCGCTGCTCTAAAACAGCAGGGCACTCAGTGCCTCATTAATAAAGGATAAACTTGGAGTCTATTTACAATGCACTTTTTGGGGTTATTTACACTCCATTATACATATGTAATGCTGCACATATTTACCGCTCTGTTCTGCTGCCGAGAGCAGCTGAGCTGGGAGGAAGATGGAGTGGGAAGAGGCTGAGGCTGTGGAGCTGCGACCCCTGCTTTCACTGGTGTCCTTTAACCAGCTCAAGCTGCAAGAGTGCCCCAAACTGAGTGCTGAGGATGCAACCAGGCACTGGAGGATCCAGTGTGGCCCAGTCCCTATCCAAAGGGGTCCAGCACCCACCCCTGGAGGCACCCAAAGGCTTTGTCAAATCATGCAGAAAGGGTGAGTTCCTGACATGGGCTGGAGCCCAGCGCACTCACAAGTTACTGTGAACACCTAACATGCAGCTGTGGGCCCATCAAGGAGTGGGGAGCTGGAAAAAAAGAGGACTAAATTATCTGCAACAAAATAAACGATATCTGTTTTGGCAAGAGGGTTTTTGCTATGCAGCCCTCCCCACCACCCAGCTTTCACCTCTTACCCCAGCAAAATATTGTAGTTTCCCTGTAAACAGCAGCTCCCTGAGGGTCTGCTTGCCTGGAAGCCTCTTGACCCCATGGTGTTTGTGGGACCTACTGTAGATCCTGGGCCATGCGAGTGCCATGCCCATGGCAGTGCTAGGGAACAGGGTAGTTCCCACCACAGGATCCAGGGTAGAAGTGAGGAACAGGTCATGCTTGAAGAGAAACCTGGGGTCACAGCAATTCCTGTGGTGTAGCAAGAGGACATGGGTGTACCTGGGATCTCTTTCTCCTCAGCAGAGTTTGGGAGGGCACAGAAGTCCCATGGGATCCCTCTCTGCAGGACCAGTGTGCAGGGCTGCCAAGCAGCTGGATGGCCTCCTCCAGCTCTGAGCCGTTCCATGGCCTTTCTGCAACTCAGTCTGTGTTTGTACAACCAATGTGGAGTGAGATACAGGAGCCCAGAAGCAACTCTTACCACCTGTCCCAGGACACATGAGGTGACTCTGACCTTCCCAACCAGCCACAGTGGGGAGGAGGACAAGCACCCCATCCTATTCTGCTGCTCCCCGGTGCTGGGGAAGCACCAACCCATGCCAGTGCACTCCAGCTTGTTGCCATTCCAAACTGTGCTTGCCAGATTCTGGCTCTGTAGGCAATACTATTTATTAAACACCTTGTGTGGGCAGCTCTTGGTGAGTCCATGTACCCAGGATTGATGTAAAACCCCTGCCCGTGAGAAGTCCTTTTGTCTTTGGGAGGGCATCTCTTTCCAGCTTGAGGGCGATGTGCAGCAGTCTGTGCAAGCCTGGCGAGTCCTCGGGGCACATCCTGGCCATGGGGAGATGTTAAAATACACGTAGATGTGGTATTTAGGGGTTGTGGTATTAGTGCTGAATGTGGCAGTGTTAGGTTTACAGTTGGACTTGACAATCTTAAAGGTCTTTGCCAACCTAAACAATTCTGTGATTTTATGTTCTAGGAGACACAGAGCTGATCAAGTCCAAGGAAATTGGTCCTCCTTTCCCTCCCCAGCCCAGAACCTTCCCTGCCAGCTCACCCAGATCAGGGCAGACCGGAGCCTGAGCCCTCTAGGCTACTGTTCTCCAAGGCCCCATAGCCATCGATCTTCATCATCCCAATGAGATGGGCTGGGGTGGAGAGGAAGGAGCGGCGGGTGGCAAAGATGTGGCTGATCTCCATGAAAGTTTTGTTCTTGGTCTCGGGGACAACGATGTAGATATACAGGGCCACGAGCAGGCAAACAGCACAGAAAACCAGATAGCAAAAGGCACCAGCTGACATCTGGGGACAATAAGAGACCAGGGATGGGGCAAAGAGCCAGGCACATCCAGGTTGGGCATGGCATGAAGCCATCCCCTCCCATCATCGCTCCCTGGGCTGGTTCCAGCAGACACTGAGCTAAGCCAGGAACATAGGTATCCCTGGGGTTAAACCTGGCTTAGCGTCCCATTTTGGGGGAGCAGCAGGGCCATGTCCATCCCCTCCTCCTCCCATGGACCCTCTGGACCAGTACCTGCAAGAAGGGGAAGATGAAGCCGACGGTGAAATTGCAGAGCCAGTTGAGGGACCCCCCCACGATGTAGGCGGCTGGGCGGTGGGACTGCGTGAAGAGCTCGGCTGTCATTAGGAAGGGGACGCCAGCTGTGGAGGGAGGAGACAGTTCGAGTGGCCAAAGGGCTGGAGCCCTGCAGGATCCATGGGCCCAGCTAGTGGTGTTGGGAGGGCTGGAGGAGATGGGGAGTGCAGGGATGGGCAGACTAGCGTTCTTGGTCTCCCTTTGGGACCCGTCTGGGTGGGTGGGTGATAACACAGCTGCACTTTGCTGGGTTCTAGGGCCAATGTCACAAGCTGGAAAGTTTCAGACTGAGTCAAAACCAAGGAGGAGTGTTTCATCTGGATTCTCATTTTACAATAATTTGCCTAAATGCTGATATATTAAATTTCATACAAACCACAGGCATAAACATATTCCTGGCACCATCCATAACACTCTTCCCAGTCTCCCTTGATCAAAATAGTTTTGAAAATTTCCCTCTATCTAGTAGCTAAAAGGCCAGATGCTGATTTAAACAGGAAAGAAGTAACCACATTTCCAAGCATCTGAATTTCCCACAGGACATATAAATACCATTTTCCAACTGGCTTTTCCCATGTACATTCAAAAAAACCCCCAGAATGACTGAAGATGAATGCACAGGCCAACTTGGCTACTAAAAACTCTACATGGGTTGTGGCTGCTTCTCCTGGAAGGACTCAGCCCCCTCTGTCATGTGTCGCTGAGCTGGCACCCCTGGGCCCCAGGACTGGCCCTTTGCTGGAGAACAGGATCTGAGGTCCAGGGCACATCCCAGGCACATGGGGATCTGGCAGGGGACTGTATTTGATGTGATGACATGGCTGGGGTGCCACTGCCTGGGGCAGGACTGTTGGGGACCTCTTTACAAAAGATGCTCCAATGGAAAAGACAAGACAAAAAAAAGTGCCAATAAGTGAGGAAGGAGTGAAGCCCCTGACGGACTCTTACTCACAGCTCGCCCAGAATAGAGATACATATTTTTTTGTTTTAAAACTCCTATTCATCATTGTTTGTGAACAATGAGCCATTAAAATCCTAATTAAAGATGTAATTAGAGTGCATAAAGTCTGGGCTGAGGATGAATTATAGATCTGTTAACAGCTTCACTAATAGATCAACTGCGTAAACCAGTCCAGGTTTCACTCCTCGCTGTTCGAGCCCACTCCCATACCTGCCCTCAGTTAGGGGCAGGATGATGCTCACCAGCTGCACCCTGATGAAAGAAGGTGACAGCCCTAGCAAGGTCTGGGGAAGGCTGCTAGGGCTTTCTCCTGCCTTGGCCCAGGGGCAGGGATGAGGAAGAGGGAGTGGAGTGTGCCCTGCAGATGCGTGGGGCTGGAGGGACTTGTGGTGGGGTCTTGCTCGCGAGGTGCAGCGTGATAAACCAGGGCCTGGCTGCGAGGAAGGGGCTGGAGCACTCATCGTGCCACCTGCCTGCAAACCCCAATGCTCCCCACTCCCACCCCACCACCTCATGTTCCTCTGGCCCCAAACTCACCTGGTCCTATGCAGAAGCCGGCAATGATGCCGACCACACAGGCGACACCGACATAGCGCATCCAGGGCAGGGCGTTCTGCAAGGGAACACAGGGATGGAGATGCTGCTGGGCTGGTGGCCCTAAGCTTTGCATACAGCATCCCTGGGACAGGGCTTCATGCCTGCCTCTTGACTTGGTGGCAGTCCTCAGGGACCATGGACGTGCAGGAAGTGTGAGGCAAAGTTAGTGAGGTCTGGCCTCGCAAAGATCAGTGACTTGTGATGCTGAGACATCCCAAGAGAAAGGACCCTGCAGACCTCTGCACCTCCCCTGGCATTTCACAGCCACCTCCCTGGGGAGTGGCAAGATTTTTCTCATTTGGATTTGTGGGCGGGTTTTTTGTTATTGTTCTTTACTTGGAATTTTCATTTCCTTGAACTTTGAAGGGAAAACTTTGCTTGGAAAGAGCCATCTCACTTCTTATTTCCATGCACACTCTCCCCCCGGGGTGACACCCATCTCTTCATCACCCAGCCCTCATTAAGGCACCCCAGCCACGTAAGTGGCCCAAGGAGTGGTGGTGGCTGGAACCCACCTGCAGCAGCAGGGAGACGGTGATGCCAGCAGAGGAGATGCCCATGGTAAAGAAGCCGGTGATGATCAGGGGCCGCCGGCCCAGCTTCTCAATGGTGAAGCACTGCCGGGGGAGAGCAGAGACTGATGGGGTGGTGGGGAGCTCCCAACCTGGACAGGGGCACCTCCTGAACCCCAGATCCAGCTGCAGGTGGAGGGATGCTCATGATGGCATCTGGGGGGGGGGAAGCCACAGCTCAGAGCTCCAGGGTTTGTGATGGGAAATGGGAAGAGCCAGGGCCCCTGGGTTGGACAGTGCAGCAGTGGGGTCCCACAGAGCCCCATCAGTGTGCAGGGTTGGGGCTGGCTGGTGTGGCCCCACAGCTGCATTCGCACCAGTGCTGAGCAAAGGGGCTGGGCTGGGCACGGGGTGTTTGCAGGGCAGTGGGCAGGGGGGCAGGGCTTGGGCAGGCAGCATGGTGGAGGCTGGAGCAGGCAGAGGATTGACAGCAGGACAAATGCCTGTAATTTTATAACCAATCTTGGCATGTCCATTGGGGGCCGTTTGTGGGGCTGCTCCCGAGCAATCCGGCTGCACACCAGGCGGCTGCCAGGGGCCGGGGTAGGGGAGCAGGGAGCAATCTTCCAAGGGGCAAGGGGGTGCTGGGGCCCCCACTCTGCTGTGGGTTGAGCTATGGGGAGAGGGAAGTAGTCCCCTGCTCAGCCCCAGTTTTCTGCAGTCACCCCCCATCTATCTCTTTAATTGTCAGGGAGTGGATTTAGTGCTGGGTGGCTTGGGCTGGTCCCAGGTGACACTTGCAGATGGGACAAGGGCCATAAATCTGCCTGGCCCGGTGTTAACTCTCCAGCTAAATGAGGTCTGGCTGGCGGGGGGGTGCAGTGTTGCTCTCCCAGGGCTAGGCTGGTCCTTGGCTGGTGGGGTAGATTGGGTCTCTAACAGAGTGACAATGAAATTGGGAGCCAGAAGGAACTGCTTAGACCCTTCTATTACCTCCAACCTGCTCCTTGGCTTGTTTTTTCCCTCCAACCTCCCTGATAGCCCCTTACACCCAAATTCTCCCACAACTCCTATATGTGACCCCAAAATTGAGCCACTCTCATCTGAACTTCCCAGATCAATTCCCTCCCAAATCCTCTGTCCCACAGCAAAGGGGCTGTGCTGTGGCACGGGTGGCATCTGGGGTCCATCCGTCACCCTCAGTTTGTTGATACTGGGAGACAGGGACAAGGGTTTGGCACTGAGTGGCTGCATCCATGTGTCCATTCATCACTCACCCCGATCAGTCCTGCGATAACTTCAATGACGCCGGTGCCCACGGTGGTGTAGGGGATCTGGGATGTGGGAATCCCAGCATTCTCAAAGATGGTGTTGGTGTAAAACCAGATCTGCCAAGAAGGAAGATTTAGAGTGGATGGGGATGGAGCCACAGGGCTCTCTGAGAAATGAGTTGCCAAGTCTCAGCTCAGCCTCTGCAGAACCAGACCCTGAGGTGAGGTCCTCCCCTGGCTTACGGCATCGATCCCCGAGAGCTGCATGCCAGCATTCACCACCGCCACTGAGAGGGTTTGCCAGCGGACGGAGTGGTCCCGCAGCAGCTGCCAGACGGAGATCATCTCCACAGAGGAGAGGGACTGCTGCTCCTCCTTTATCTCTTCGATCACATCCTGCACATCGGGTGTCCCCAGGATCCGGCACAGTGCTGTGGGAGAGCAGTGGTCACAGGCACGCACCTCCTCATCGCAGGGTGGGTGCTCATAGGTATGGTAACAGGGCAGGAACGTGTCTCTGTCCTGGCTCAGGCTCCCCAGGGGACCTTCCTGACCCATGAGGATGAGTATCCATAGGAATCAAGGAGATGCTTCCCACCATGGTGATGGGCACCATGCAGATGCTACGGCGCAGCTGGCTGGGACAGAAAGGCTGAACCTAGCAGACCATGGTGGGCTGTCAGGTCTGGAGGTGAAGGATGCTGTGAGGAGGCATCTCAGTCTTGGGAGACCTTCAGCCAGCATTCAGCACCTCCCAGAGCCAGTCTCCCTCAAGGACATCCCCTCACCCTTGGTGGCCCTGCAGATGTCATTTCTCTCTATCAGCAAGTACCGCGGACTCTCGGGGAAGCAGTGCAGCAGCAGGAGCTGGAGGGAGGCAGGAATGACGACCACTGACAGGAAAAGGGGCCAGAACCTGTCCTGAGAGGAGTCAAAAGGGGATGTGTCATGGGGAAGGCAGAGCAAGATTCATCACACATATGCTGGGGTATTGTGCTCACCTCACCCAGCAGCTCTGGGAGGCCCAGGATCTGTGCGAAGAAAACCCCCAGGCAGATGAAGATGCTGGGCATGAGGCCCAGGAAGCCCCGCAGGTTCTTGGGGGCAATTTCTCCCAGGTAGAGGGGAACCGCACTGAGACAAATACCTGGGGGAAACAGGAGGGTCGGGGATGGGAGAAGCAGCAGGGAGAAGTGGGTCCAGCCAGACCCTTGGTGCATCTCCTCCCATGCCCACCATTATCCACAGTGGGGACCTCATGGCCAGGGAGGTGGTCCTGTCTGCCTCACGGAGACCCTCCACCACAGAGCCTGCAGCCATGGGGATATGAAGTTTTCTCCAGCCCCCTGGGAATGGGCTGTAGGGGACCAAGTAATGAGGAAGGGGTCATGCACAGCCTCAGAGACCAGGCAGCACCTACCTGAGTGGAGTCCTGTGATGGAGCGGCCGACAATCACCATCTCGGGGGATCCCACCTCCCGGCTGAAGCCCATGAAGCCACCGGCCAGGAGGACAAGGAGAGCGCTGCGGCTTAGCGCACCATTCCTAGCAGGGCACAAGCAGCAGGGCAGCACCTCCAGCCCTGACCTGTCCCTCAATCACCCTGTTCCACGCTAACCCCCTTACCTGCCATAGCGTTCCACCAGAACCCCCACAAGCAAGGAGCCCATGAGCCCACCCAGGGCGAAGATGGAGACAGTCAGGGAGTAGAGAAGGGTCAGGAGACCAGGGGCCAGCCCATGCCCGTACCGCTGGAACCATGTGGCATTGTAGAAAGCCTTTATGTGCTGCAGCACACAGAGACAAACAGGCACCAAATGCATTCAGGGAAAGGGGAGAACAGGGTAAGACAGGCCCTGCAGGGAAAATGCTGTGGGTTTACCAGCGTTGCAGGAGATTCGGGACAGGATGTGACTAGGGATGACCAAGATGTACTGGTCTGGTTGCTCAGCCAGCCTCAGCACCAGAGGAGTTTAAGGACAACTTAGAGAAGCTACAGACAGAACTGGAGCTGAATCTGGAGCAAGAAGGTTGTAGGGAGTTTTCCTCAGCTCCTGCCTTCCAGGGAGGTCCAGTTCCAGGGGGTGTTCAAGAACACAGGCTTCCACATCCTCCCTCCAATGCCATCCCTCTCCCCAGGCTGCTCTCTGTGGGTGACTGCTCAAGGGAAAGGCCAGCATCTCGATGTGGGGCTGCTGGCTAACGGTCCCTCTACCCTCCCAGGGAGGTACACCCTGCTCCCTTACCACTGCTGGTGAGTTCACCACTGCCAGGTTGTAGCCATAGAGCATGGAGGAGCCGAAGGACACCAGGAGAGTGACTGACAGCAGAGGAAAAGTGAGGTGCTGGGAGAGAGGACAAGGGGTCAGCACGGACATGGCCAGCAGAGCCAAGGTCCAATGTCACACATGTCACGAGCTATGCTGGGTCACTGTCCCTTTTCTAGCAGGGACATCCCTATCTCAGAGCAGTCTGACAGAGCCCTGTGCTGAGTACCCCTTCATGCCATCACCCAGCCTGGCAAATCCAGCTTCCCCATAGCCAGTCTCATGGCTGTGGCATGAGGCTTTACCCATAGTGGCCCAGCTCAGGCTGCCTGTCCCATGCCCCAGGGCTGGGAGGTGGGGTAGCGGGCAAAAAGGGGCAGGTGGAGGAGGGAGTCACGTTTGTCCCCTCTTGTAGATGGGAGCACCCAAACAGCACCACTGAGACTTGCTCTATCCAGAGCTGCTGAAAGGTGCAGTTCCCCATGGCAGATCCCAGCCCTCCCAAAATGCACGCACCCCCCTAAATCCTCCCCCCACCAGAACCTCTATCATCTACTCTGACTGTGTCACTGAAATTAGGAAAGAAACTCCTTAACACCAATTGGGGGTATTCAGAAATAAGGCAAGGGGCTGTTTTGCAGACCTCAGACTCAATAAAAGGCTGTGGGGAGCATGGCACAAGTGAGAGGACACCTATTATAATTAGTATTGCAAAATGTGATTAATATGCATTATTTTTAGGAGAAATATAATACGTAAGTTCAGTGTATTAATAACTGCTACTCATAATGATCAGCATACACGCTAGGTGCAACAAATCTCCCATGTAGCTGCTACCATAGTAAAGAACACCTGTTTCTTAGGACTCCAAATTGGTGTTAAGGTGCTTCTTTCCCAACTTCGTTGACAACTGTCTGGGGACAGGCAGCACAGGTATCCTCACCACAGGGAGCCAATGGCTGTAGGGGACACCCTGCACCCCAGCCCAGCGACGGGGGAATGGGTCAAGACCTGTGCGCTCCAGGATTAGATGCCCAGCAGGACCCAAGAGGCATTGAGGGCACGTCCAGCCATAGGGATACCCTTGGGTACTGCACCCGGCTGTGTCCTCTGGAGCTGTGTCCCATGCCCTGTGGAGAGGGACTTGGGGGTGCTGGTTGATAAGAAGCTCAATGTGAGCCAGTAATGTGCACTTGCAGTCCAGAAGGCAAACGGCGTCCTGTGCTGGATCAGCCAGCAGGGCGAGGGAGGGGATTCTCCCCATCTACTCTGCTCTCGTGAGACCCCAGCTGGAGTATTGTGTCCAGTTCTGGAATCCACAGCATAAGAACGACATGGAGCTGTTAGAATGGGTCCAGAGGAGGGCTATGAAAATGGTCAGAGGGCTGGAGCACCTCTGCTATGAGGACAGGCTGAGAGAATTGAGCTTATCCAGCCTGGAGAAGAGAAGGCTCCAGGCAGACCTTATAGCGGCCTTCCAGTACCTGAAGGGGCTACAGAAAAGCTGGGGAGGGACTTTTTACAAGGGCAAGTAGTGATAGGATGAGGGGGAATGGCTTTAAACTGGAAGGGGGAAGATTTAGTTTAGACATTAGGAAGAAATTCTTCACGATGAGACACTGGCACAGGTTGCCCAGGGAAGCTGTGGATGCCACCTCCCTGGACGTGTTCAAGGCCAGGTTGGATGGTGCCCCGAGCACCCTGGTCTGGTGGGAAGTGTCCCTGACCACGGAACGGGTATAGAACTGAATTGGCCTTAAGGTCCCTTCCGACCCAAACCATTCTG
Source organism: Dromococcyx pavoninus (assembly GCA_033558185.1). NCBI lineage: Eukaryota > Metazoa > Chordata > Aves > Cuculiformes > Neomorphidae > Dromococcyx > Dromococcyx pavoninus. The sequence continues at coordinate 192,969 of JAUMJL010001031.1, forward strand.
TAGTTCTGTGAGCACAGAGCATTCCCCGCCCCTGCAGCGCCAGGGCTGTGCAGGATGCGGAGGGAGCCTGGATCCCCGGGGAGCAGCCCCGCGTCCCAGCATCCAGCCCCCCGGTCCCCCAACATGGGAGCCGCATCCACAGCATCCCAGCAGCTCCCGGAGCGCGCACAGCGAACCCCCGCTAATCCCACCAGGCATCCCGAGCCGGGAAGGGCGTGGGGGGTGTCAGGAGGGTCTGGCAGAGGACACCGTGGGGCAGATGGGAATGGGGCAGCCCCCCCAGCCCCAGGGAGCTCACCCCAGGGATGTCCCCGCCGCGCCGCGGGGTCCCTTTCGCGGCCGTCGGGGCGAAGCTGCAGTCGGAGCAGGGGGAGGGAGGAGGAGGATGGGTGGAGGAAGGCAGCCCCGGCCCGGCGGCCTGGGTCGTCTCTCCCATTTTCAGAGAGAGGAAGGAGAGGGAGAGAGAAGGCAGGGGATGGCAGCCCGGCTGCCCCCGGGGCTCACTGGAAGCGCTGAGCGGCCGGAGGAGGAGTCCGGGGGCCTCCCCGGGAGGGCGGAGGAGGGGTCAGGCGGCAGCTCCGGGCTGCCCCTCCCGCTGAAGGACCATGGCGAGCCCTGGGGATGGCGGGACCTCCGAAGTGATGTTCCTGCCACCGCTGAAAGCCCCCGCGTGCCCCTTCCAGATGGGGGTAGGCCCAGCACCCCTGGTCCCTCACCCACACTGCCAGCCATGTGGGGCCACTGTGCCCCATCCTCTGCCACTCGGGTAGGAGGGCTGGTAGGAAATCCCACATCAGCCACCACCCCATCCATCACCCCCAGGCCCCTCACCCACCCTGCCAGCCGTGTGGAGCAGCTCTGCCCCATCCTGTGCCACTCGGATAGGGGGGCTGGTAGCCCACACTGCCAGGCGACAGGGCAGCCACCTTCCCCGGGCATTGAGGGACAGAGACCCCGACCCCAGAGGGAAGAGACTCGGCTCACGGCGGCTCAGAGGAATCCAATTTTGCTGCGGCCAGGAGTTGCCTCCCCTGCTGCTAATTAAGTGCCTTTAATTAGCAGCCTAATAGCAAGCTCTTAATTTGCAGAGCAGCCAGTTGAAAGGATGGGGACCCCACTAAGCCACGGCTGGCAACAGCTCCAAGGGCTTAAAAGGGACAGGCCCTACTGGCCCCACGTTCGGAGGGGTTCTGTGGGGATGGGGGCAGAGGAGCTGGGCTGGGAAAGCCCTGCGGGCATGGGCATCCTTGGGCTTCAGTCAGGCTATCTCAGGTGATGCAGAACCTGGGCACCTCATCTTCCCACACAAGATGCTCCAAGTCTTCTCTCCTTCCTCCACGTGAGCCTCCAGGTCTCCCTGAAAGCACACTGCCCTCTTGCCCAGCCACAAGCCCTTCCCATCCTGCTGGCATCCAGCTTTTCCCAGGCCAAACAACTGCTAAAGAGCTCCTATGGCTTTTTTGGGCTCAGTTTCTTCATGGCTCCATTGGGGCATCAACTTTACCTTTGTGCAGATGGGTTGGGCAGCTGCAAAGACTTCAGTGACAGTGAGAGACTTGCAGACAGCCATGATGCTTCCAAGTATAGTCCCATTTAGTTCCCAGAGCAGCAGGATGAAGATCCATTTATCAGACATTCTCTTGGGTGAGACAACCCGGTGGGAGAAGGACATGCAGCGTGTAGGTACTAGCGATGACAAAAGAACTTGCAGTGCCATAGAGCAGCCCAAAACACTCCCAGGATTCACCCCAAGCGCTGTGCTAAGACAGGGCAAAGCAGTAATCCCCAGACAAGATGGTAAGTCCACTCACACTGTGTCCCACAGGAATGCTCCCATTCTGATCATCCAGGTACATGGCTTGTCTCTGGGACCAGCACCTGGAGGGCCAAATGTGCCTGGTCCAGTGGTCTCTACCACAGGAAGAGAAGGAAAGAGTAGCAGCCATCTCTCCCCATCCCTGGCCATCCCAGCCAAGTACCCACCTAAAATCCTGCTGGAGTTTCCCAGCTCCTCTGCACCGAAGCCCTCACCCATCCTCAAGCCCAGTGCTTGGCCCCACAGCCACAGCCCCCCTCAGGCCACACAGTCTGATGTCAGGGACTGAGCAGGGGAATCCTCAGGACGCTGCCAGGGATTGGCTGCTGCCTTAATTTAAGGGGTAAACCTGGGTTACTGCCACCATTTCCCAGCCACAGCTGGGGTGCCAGGAGCAGAGGTTTAGCAGCGGATGTACAGGTGAGAAACACGTGCTGGGGGAGGAAAGAGGAGGAGGAGGAAAGCCTGGGGTGCCAATTAAGGGCCATGAGGGAGCTGGGTTAATTTGAGACACTCCTGTGACCTGACCCAGGATGGTGACACGTGGTAAGACAGAGACAAGTGCCAGTGAGAAACTCCTGCTGCTCTGTGCTGTGAAGGGACCTTGTCTCCATGATTTACAGGCATCCCCGTTCCTCCCCTGCCTCCAAGCAGGGGCTCCCTGGCTAAAATACTCTCCTTGGCTGGGAAAGCAGCTGTGAGCCCACAAACCATCCTCATCTCCTCCCACTGTCACTCCCGTGAGCTCCTATCCTGCTCTTGTCTTGCTGCTGCCCTGGTCCCCAGACACAGGACCAGGGCTGTCCCTGCCCCAGCACTTCAGGCCCATAGGATGCTCGGGTGCCTCCTCCCCCCTGAAGCATGCAAAGAAACACAGGAGGACTGGGAGAGGCAGAGCAACAAGAGCTGCACAGCGACAGCATCGGCCAAGGCCAGGAAGACAGAGATGCTGTTGGGAGCCCAGTGTTCTCCTGAAAGCTTCCCCCAAACTGATGGTGTGGTGCTGTGCAGGGTTCCAGCAGAGCCCAGCTGTCCATGCTGTGGGCAGAGGCAGGATTCAGCCTGCTCCAAGGAGGTTGTATGCAGTGGAAGGACAGAGCCAACCCCACTGCAATGGCAGAGCACCTCATACCTTCCTGTCCAGCTCTCCCAGGACCAGGCACAAACCAGCCACGTGGAACGTAAAACACCCACAGAAAAATGGCACAAGGATTTCTGCAGGAATGGGAAATACAACAGTGGGGAAGACACACTGTGAGAGTCCATCCGCTTTTCCAAGATGAGATGGAAATCCCTTGGAGAGGATGTGGTCTTCAGTGCTGCTTCTTGGTGTTTGCCCAGCACTAGTCCTAACCAGAACGAAGTCCACAGGGAAGCAATAAGCAGCTTAAACCAATGTAGGCGAAAAGATGCATTGCTTAGCAGCCACTGACCCCTTTCCCTGTGCTGGAGGGAGCTCGGCAGCACAGGCACAGCAAGCAGAGCCGCTCGCAGACATCTCCACAGCTTGAAAGGTCAGAGCAGTTTGCTGGTGCTGCCCTTTCAGAGTTGACACACCAGAAACAGAGACTGTCCAGCAGCCCCCTCGTCTTGTTGCCCTCTCGGAAGAGAAGCCTTCCTTGATCTGCCTTGGTAAATGCCAGCAGGATGCTTTGGGCATGGGACAGGAAGTTTTGGACACATCAGCTGCGTGATGTTAACCAGGGGCTCAAGTTTCTGCAAATTACAGTGGCCTCCAGAAAAAACTCAGCAGTGTACCCAGTGAAAGCACTGCTCAGGCTGCCTTGCTGCACTGGAAAGCCAATCCAACTGTTCTCCAGCTGAGAGAAGGCTATTTTCAAGCTCAGGTTTTCCTGGTCATATTCCTTATCCTACTTCAGTGGTCCCCAGCAGATCAGCCCCACAGCTCAGCAACCTCTCTGCTGGTTTGGAGATTTCTAGCTGCTCCTTCCAGCCAGGTTAATGTCCTACCAGCAAAGCACTTTGGAGATGAAGCTCAGGATAGGAAGATAACACATGACAAACAAAGAGTATCCCTGGAGATATAACGGATGTGTGTTCAAGATCTCTTAGAGCAAAGCAAAGTGTCTGGTACTCACACACACTGCCTGGAGCTTGTTAGAAGGGCATCACATCCCTGTTCATGAAACGTCCTCGGCCAAGGAAGGATCAGCCAGCCAAGGGGATAGAAAGAGACTTCAGGTTGCTGCAGCCCCTTAGGGGGTTGCACTAGATTTGTGCAAGCACAAGAAGGATCTTTTCCTCTGCTAGTCCTCTCCAGCAGCTCAGGTGCTTTCTGGGAGAGCGTCCTGAGCAGCGTGCGTGTTGGCTGTGAAGCAACTTGAGCACTTGGAACAGAGAAACCTTCTGCAGGCACAGCTACATGGACAGAGCACGAGGCTCACATGCCCAGGAGCGGCATCTTACTCCCACCAAACACCGAATCACTTCCACACCCTCCTGGGTGCTGACAGGGCTGCCATTGCATGGGGGAAGATCCGCCGCACATAGCCCTTGAATAAACGGGGCCAGGCGCTGCCAGAGCAAGGTGCAGCCCATACCTAGGGAGCTGCCAGGACAGCAGGACCCACAGAAATCAATGGCAACACTAGAGCATGTCTATCTGCTCAGTGCTTTTGATTCCCAGGCTGTGCTGTCTCCACCGCCCAGAGCTCACCATCCTCACCCTCTCCAAACCAACGCAGAACCACCCAGTCGCTGAATTCATCATGAACAGGGTTTTTTTTTTGCCAGAATTACATCACTTCTAGCCTAGGATAGGCTAGAACTGGCCAGTTTCCTCTTTCTAAAAACTAGCTTCCTTTACTGCTGGAAGCATGTACATAACATAATAAAAAAAACCTCCAACAGAAGATTTAATTTTAAAGCTGCAGGTCGATAAAATGCTGTTAATTTGAAGCTATGGTAAACAGTACTTTCCTCCTTCATTGGAAGTGGAAATAAGGCACACATTTTTAAACAGAAAGGGTAATTAACCACTGAATCTATTTAAGATAAGCTGTCTGGTGTTCATTCTTTTCCAGTGGAAATTTACAATTGAGATTGCTTTTCTTTCTCAAAGACTCTCTTTAGTACTTGAGTTTTTGTATGTGAGGCCAGAATTCCTGGGAGAAGTTTTCCAGTCCATGCCCTGCATCAAAGTAATGTCCCAGCCCTAGAAATCTGGAAGAGATACTCTCATATCTTTAAACACCAAGCAGAAGAGGAAGGACTAGCTAAGCAATGGCCAGAAATAACCCACAAGGGGAATCTGCTCCACACAGGACTGGGCAGCACGTGTGGTGTTCAGGTACCTACAGAGACCTGGGGCTGTGAGTGCAGAAGGTATGGAGTCTCATTTGTGTGTGCTGGCAGTCACAGGCTGTTTAAGTCAAGCTGCACCTTGTGTTACAGACCAATCCGAAACGATGGATGAAGCCTGACACTGCAATTCCTCTTCCAATCTATTACCCGACAGGATGAAAGAACAGGGAGAGAACAGAAAAGATTAAAATGGCGTAAACCAAAATAATATACACACACACACACAACATCCAAACCCTTGCCAAACAAAGCACGAGGCTGCTGGCAACCCTGTCACAAGGAGAGATGGGGATTGGAAATGACAGGAATCCTGCTCCCAGTGCTTCAGAAAAGCAGGAGCTTTTGCAATCTCCAGTCCCCCGCTGGCTCCCAAGAATGGAGCCAGCAGGGAAAGAGATGGCAGGAGCATGGGGTTTGTTTGTTTTCTGACCACCCCAGGAGTCAGGATCTTAAAACTGCGGTGGTCTTTGTTTTAAAAGGGGCTGTTAAGTAAAGTGGAAAGATCCAAGGCTGCTATCCGAGAACCGTTTTTAAGGGAAAGGTATTCCGAGGGCAAGGGTGCTCGCGTTAAAATTTGAGCAAGCCGTAAGCATGACAGCATCCCGAGCCACGGAGCTGCGTGGCAGTGCTGCGATATGTCAATTACTCACTCATTATTGAACAGCAGGATTCTGATTAGCTTATAAAACAAATTTATGCTTCTCCTACCAGGATCTTGCAACAGTACCCAGAAAAACACTTTTTATAAAGTCTTTATAGCTTCTCCCCCCGACTTTTTTAACTGGCAGGATGGCTCCAGCTCTTCCCTGTCACATCTACTCTCTGGCTTACAGGGCAGACTCATCTGCCCCAGCCAGAGGCCATCAGCTACGAATGCAGTTTGTTAATTAAAAAGTATGCTGTGGTTTTAGGAATAAGTGTTTTTTTCAGTCTGCCAGAACAGTTTTTTACACTGCATTCATCAATGAGCAGCAGCTCTGATGGAGTTAAGACTCCATGTGTCCTGTGAAGCTGCATCTCCCCAGGCCTCAGGGCAAAGCTGTCCACCCTCTGCCTGAGCACTGCCAGGTGTTCACGCTCCAAATATCATGTACAGTGCACATGTAGCAGAAGTGTGACTCACACATGTGGCTTGAGGAAGATAGAGGCTTGGTATTTTGACAGTGTCCTTCACCCCAAAAGGAAAACAGGAGAGATTCACAGCTTAATCTCTGTATTTGTATTTAAGTTATTTTCTGAACAGTTAAAAAAAACCCAAACCACACTGTTACCATGATCCTAGCTCAAGTGAACATTAGTACATTAACTACACATCACCGTAACATAAACACAAAATTCAAAGCACTCTTTACTTAAGAATCCAGATAACAAATATAGCAGAGTAACAAACAGAAAACTCTGGAGAAACCATGTTCTTTCTCACCTCTCCCACTTCCACACCCACCTCAGCCTGAGCAGGCTGGAGTGACGCAGCACAGGCTGGCCCAGCAGGCACGCAGCTCTCCTAGATATAGTGACACAAAATGACTGGGAGAAATGGGATCTGTTACACTTTGCTGAGGTCCATGTAATTTTTCTGCCATGCTAAAACTGTGGCTAGGCTGAGCCCTGCAATGCCCCACATGATAAAGACAAAGTAGCTGAAAGCAAAGTTCTACGCTCAAAAGCATCTCCAGATTTTCATATTGAATTGCCCTGAAGTTCTCACAGCTACCTCCTTGCAAAAGCCACTGAAATAGCCTGGGAGAGGCTGGCCTGCCTTCCTCCTGCACCTGGAGCTTTGCTCAGGCGTAAACAAGTGCTTGAGTGCCAGCAGATTAAAGCACTTTGCCTGTAAAGGCAACAAATTGTTACCCCTCATACATGTAGGAGCAGAGCTGCTCTGTGATGAAGATTGGTATTTCAGGATGATTTTCTGGCAACGGCTGCACTTGCCTCCCGCTTGAGCAGAAACTGGGATAACTTTTAGGGTGACAGGCTATTAAAAAAGGACCTATTTATGGCTTTTGGTGTATCCATGTACATCAGCAACCCTCTGATTTTAAGAATATCAGCTTAAAATCACTAAGGATTAACCAGTGTTGCCAACTCCCACGGGATATCCGTTGGACAAAAAATGTGGAAGTACAACAGTCTTTGGGAACACCTCATTTAAAAAAAAATATGGGGTGAGAGGTAAAGGGGAAGCCAAATGCTCAGCCTCAGCAAGCAGCTGTTCCCCTCAACCACTGCTGAGGTTGTGGAGAAGGAACACACCCAAGGGACCTGCTGTTTCCGTGAGTCTCTGAATTAAAACTGGGGAAAAAAGACTGTGGTTCCCTCATGCCAATCAATCCAGTAGGGCTTTTCCAGCAGGAAGGTGGAGGGATTTCATATGGAGACCTCTCTGGGGAAAGCTGGGCTACTTGCTGTCCTCCCTTCCTTCTGGGAAGCTGTTGTTATTGCTTCAGGGTGAACAACAGTAGGGCAAGGCTCAGCATGTCAGATGCATCATGCATGCCACTTGGAGACCCTGGCAAAGTTCATTCTTCTCTTGGCAAGTGTAGTTTAGACTATCCCTTTCTCCTTATGCTTCCAGCAAAGCCTAAAAGGGCCATTAACTAAGAGGTTCAACAGTCTTATTTACCTCCTGATGACTTTTGATGTTGTCACAGAAAACTTCTATTCTTCTGAGTCAACAACACAAGCTAAGATGTTTTCAGCATTGTCCTCACTTCTGTAGAGATCCATCTCAATCCCTGCACCCCCTCCCTGCTTTCAGCCACTCAAGTTGTCTCTTACTTTTCCTCCCATAATCAAGCACAAGCCTGCAGTAGGAAGCCTGGCTGCTCCTTCTCGTCCGCTTCTCTAGTTAAAAAGAGCTGCTAGTATTTGTGATTTACCAATCACAAACATTCCTCCCCCAAGTGAATTTAGGAATCATCAGCCACAAAAGGCAGATCTAAAACAGTGTGAAAGGAAGCCAACAAAGTTAGACAAAGGGCCCAACCTAGAGATGTGCTTCCAATTGGAGCCAGGATGCCAAAAAACTGAGATCCAAGCTGGAACCTCTGCTTAGACTGAGAAAGGAACACGTGGCAGGGGCAGGAAACACATACCTGGGAGTGGATAAATGCCCATGATACTCTCCAGTTTTTTCAGTGTTTAAAAAAAGACTAAAAAAAGAAAAAACGATCCTTTGGAGCAGGAGCAGGTGGCAGGGAGGCAGAGCACAGTGGTCCAAGTCAGCTTCCAGTTTAGAAACAAGTGTAAAGCATTTCAATATTTCTCATGATCGTAGACTTCTCAACTTGTCATCTGAATCCTTCTGTTCCAACAGCACAGGTGTCTGCCCTGGACCTTAGTGGGGAGCAAAGGGAGCTGCTCCAGAGGAGACAGCCACAGAAGTTTTCTCACTACAAACTCCTTCATGCTGTTTTCTATTTGCATATTTTAAAGCAAGCTGTATTCCTCGGATGATGAGAAATGTTAGCAGCAAAATTGTGCCCTATTGCAAAGAAGTCATAACCAGGAGATTGTGGCCATAACAGATTGTCCTGCTCTGAATGTCCCACACCTCCAGCACCTTCTATCCCATAGTCCAAGCAAGAACTTCCTACCTGTGGGAGAAGTGCTGATCTCTACGCAGCAGAGGTATTTCATTTCAAAGAGATGGCCCACAGACAATTCCAGCTCTTTTTTACTTCCTTTTGGCAGGTATGTTCTAGTTCTTTCCATTATAAACTCTGCAATTACTCCACCCTGGCTAAGGGATTATCCATACAGTTTATGGTGAAACCTCTCTGTCACATGCACTCTTGCACACTCACACACACACACATGCACACACATCCTAAGGAAGGGAAGTTTGAAAAAGCCACTTTCTTCTGACATTGGGAGCTCTACTTATCAGATTGCTCTTCCCTGGGTGCACAATAAACACCACCAAATGTCAGGCTGTGGCAGTTTCAAGTTCAAGTTAGATCAGTTACCTTCAGTTTCCTTCATAGCTACCAGAAAATTTGTACAACTCGGGAAGTGGGGTAGGAATCCTCGTCCTTCTGAGGTTCTGTATGAAGTACCCAGACACAGTCCCTTCTCGAGGGTAAGACACCTTTCTCACTGTGTGCCAAAAATGGATTCCAGCTTTTGCTCACTAAATGGATCTTAAACAGCTCTAAACAGCATAGTTCAAACTACGATAGCACTGGAAGATCCGACAGCGCTCACAGAATAGCAGCATGGAGCAGCGGGGCTACGACAACCAAGGACAATCTGCAACAGTGTTGCCTCTGTTTCTGGCCAGCCAGTCTTCTGGTTCTCTCAGATTCTCTCAACAAGCAAAATAAAATGCATCCTTGCAGGTACGGCCCACAAAGATGCATTTACAATATTAGAAAGTTCTGCAGCCTTCAGAGGCTGGAGTAACAGATCGTTGTTTTCTACAATAACCTAAATGTAAAAGACAGAGGATGACCAAACTGAGGAAAATTAAATTAAATCTGCAGCCAAGGTCATATAACCCCCTGCTGATATGCAACCATGCTGCAGACCTTGTAATAACTGAACTCGGAGAAACAGTGTTCAAATAACATTAAGACTCAGAACTTTACCTTGGCAAAGCTTGGGATGTGAACTTTGATTCTCTCTACTCCCTTGCCACTTTGGTTTTGGGACTGCAGTATGCCTGGTATGTAAACCTGCCTGGAATCCAAAAGAACCTTCCTACACTTAAAAATTGTGCCAAAATTAGTTGTGGATGAACTTATCCTTGTGACTCAGAACTTTCATGACTGCAGAAGTGTCACATTGACAGTGATACCTGACAGAGTTGAGCTGTTAACCTGTTTGACTCCTTACAGCAACAGTCCAAAGAGCATACAGGAGCGTCACCACACGCTCCAAGACCTTCCTTAGAACTGATGTAGTCTCTAGGCTCAAAGAAAATACAAGGAGTTGCTCAACACTGCAGCTCATGTGCTTCAGGAACTGCACTAGGTAATCCCTAAGCACCAGCTCCCCTCCTCCGGAACTCCATTGCCTTCTTGTCTGTCTTAGGTGCACCAAAATGATTTAAGCCCTCCAGACTGCACTTTTGGGGACTCTTGGCCCAGCTGATTGCAAAATTTCATTGGTGGAAAAAGCATATCCCAAGCAAATTGAAACAATGCAACTGCTTTCCCAGCAAAGTGAAGTTGATGAGAATAGCTTAAAAAAACCTCCCATCTGCCAAGTTCCAAAGTTAGAGGGTTTAAACAAAGCCTGTTTAAAACCCCTCCAGCCTGGAGATGAAGGGCCCCAATTTCCTACTGTGGGATTGGAGCAACTCCCTACTAAGCAGTGGGGGTTATCCAAGACCTGCAATGGAAGATCTCGGTCTAAACCTGGAATGGGCAGGGACTGCTTTACACCATCTTTCCTGATCCAAATGCAGGCCTGCTGCAATTCCTTCCAGCTCCATAGAAAAAGCTGTTTCCCCCCAATCCTCTCTGTCTAGTTCAGAGACATGCAGAGTTGTTTCTTATCCCCCTCCTCTTCAGGACTATTTTTATCTTCTAAACAACAGGAATTTGCAAAAGCCTCAGACAGAAAGCAGGTATCCAGCCCAGCAATCAGCAAAGGGACTCATCAGCCTGTGTCCCTAAACCGCAATGCGGCATGCACATAGGTTAGAGAAGCACACCAAAGACTCTCCCTCTGAAGGCTTTCTAGCAAGGGCAGCCCCAGAAATACTCCAGAACCGGCCTGGCCCCACTGCTAACTTCACTGCCCATGCTCATGGCCATACTCACTTGACTCACCTGCCACCACCAGGGGACTATGCCCCACTGGTGCTCATGTGACCAAAATCTTATTGTCGCGGCCAGAGTGTTTGTGCAATGTCTTCACTCTAGGGTGGCTCGATCTTGAGAGCTCCACAAGGTATTTAGCAGCTCTCTCTTCCAGCACCCGGCTCCCCCCTCTGAGGGGAGAAGTAATGGAAAGAAAGGAGCAATATCCATCTTTCCTCCTCACCCCAGCCTCAAACCTCCTTCAATTTACAGCATGATTCGTAAGCCACCGGCAACACACTGTCTTCAGGGAGAACAGCAGGAGGAAGATGGCACAGGCAATCCCTTCGCTAGTGAAATACTGCCCTGGGCCAACATTTCACCCAGGGTGGGGGTGGACGGGACCTCAGCCCCAGTCCATCATGCTTGGGACTTTGGCAGAAGAGAGTTTAGCTTTTCATTGACTAGCATTCCCCAGCCAAGCAGATGTTAGGGGAGACTACAATACACATCCAGCTTCCAAAGGGTTAGCAGAGCAGGCAGGAGAGGAAAAGAGATGGATGTGGCTCGTAATAGTCAAATTTCAAGGGTCCTCTCTCCACAAAATATAGGTCTGCAGTCAGAACAGCCAAAAGCCGTAGGGAAGTCGGGGGGGGGGGGGGAAGTTGGTCTGGCTGTGAATAAGTGTTTCTGTTGCTCTTCAGAGCTGAATGCTTTTTTGAAAGCCTAGCAATTGATACTGATTTCAGTCTGAGAAGCAGCCTCCTACCCACCCACCCACCTTGAAGTTACTCTCAGCAGGGTGCACTGTGGCTATAAGTCTTCTGCTTAACAGCAAAGCAACACATTCTGGCAACATCTTAAATATATTCATAGGACATCTGTGACTGGGTTTGGAGGGGAACCAAACAGGGTAAAGGGAAGAGGAGTGAACAAGAAGAGGGGACAAGGGAGGAAAAGGATGGGAAGGTTTAAAAATGTTAACTGTTCGTGAAAGATAAAAGTCATCTTCTGATATAGCAGCACTTTAGCAGTCAGCCGCGCTCAGCAGACCCTGTCTGAGATCAACCGCATGCCAACTTTGTTCCAGAAACAAGCCTCTCTCTTCAGCAAGTATTGGATACGTGGATAGTTCTTTTGTCCTGGCATTGGCAGATAATTTAAATACTGCAGCTTAAATGAGTCCTGGAAACAAAAAACAGAACAAACCAAACAAACCCCATTTATACTAAATCTTTTAATGATTTAAAAGAACATCTAATTGATCAGTGTTTTGTAAACCAAGATGGCAGATCTGACAGCTCTGGAGCTTTGCTGTATATTTACCAATCAACAGGATTCAGGATGTGCCTCATGACAAAGCATTTTCATGGGCAAATGTCACTGCAGACACTCCCCTGCAGAAGCCTGTCAGCTCTTCTGCCGTTTCTCTCAAGCTACTAATAGTAATGGTGCATGTATGCACCAAAGTGGGCCATCATGCTATCCCACTCTGTTCATACACATCAAATCCACCCTACAACTGACCCCCACACATGAAACATTATGTCTTCCCCACACTGTTTTGGCTACAACAAAAGGGCAAGGCAATGAGCAAACCAGCCAGGGTCTGACATGAAAAATTGAACACCCATGCAGTGCTAGAGAGAATGAGGGCTAGGCCCTATGAGTAAATGATGCACACTGATGCACCTTGATTTAATTTGCCTGGGTTTGTGCCTCAGTGTCTCCTTCCCAAGCCAAACTGTTCTCCTGCATCAGCTTGCTGCAGAGTGGGAAGAATGGTCACCACTTCAGAGGGAGGGAATAAAGCTGATGCTTCTTGGCAAAAACCTCCTGCCTGGTGACAACTGCCCAGGGTTAGGCCATCTGCATCCCCTTGTTAGGCAGCAGCTGCTCTACTCTCTCTGCACAAATTCTCTTCCTTCTGGACAGCAGCGATCGCTGACTTAATCATTGATGACGATCGACAGAGGAGGAAGAGTTCTTCAGGGGAACTCAAAGGTACTACATGCTACAAATCCTAAAATGAAGTCACTACTCTGAGGTATCAAAACCATTCCTGTCCTTTTACAAGACATTAATTACTGTCCAACCAAGATGAGAAATATTGATAGACCCAGCTAGTTATTCAAGCAGCATGCTCACAACTACCTCCACTGTCACCTTTGAGCCTCTTTTTAATTTTTTTTTTTACCTGTGCGAGTGTGAGGTACAGTATAGTGTTATTTATCTTGAGATGTAGGTGTATGTTCTGGACGGGGAACGACTGGATTCTGCTTGGGCAGCTGGGTCATTCAGAAAATCCCAGATGAGGATGGTGTCATCATGTGAGCTGCTGACGATCTGGAACTCATCAAACTGGAGTCGAAAGACTCTTCCAGAATGCTCCTAAATGCAAGCAGGAGACACAGCATGTTACTTCACAAACTTCTTGGCACCTGGGATGGAGTATGGAAGATGAACTTGAGCTTGGATTCTAGTGTTACATTATTTTCTCAGTCAGCTCCACATGACACACTGTGCATCACCATCACATAGCCGTCTACAATGTGTACATCACACATCACAATTAAGCCGTCTTTCAGCCTTGAAAAGGGTTTGCTATATCTGAGTACTTGGCTTGCAGGAAGTTTACATTACAGTTATCCTCTCACTCCTTAAATCCCAGTATTTGATATGCACTGTGCAGAACAAAACAAGCTCCTTCCACCAAACAATTCAGTCTGACAAGGCTGACAGGAGCATTGTCTTCCTTGTTCCATGGTGAAACACCTTCCTGAAATCAGAGCATTCCCAGATGCAGTAGGTTACAGGGGGAGAGATGAGAACTTCCGATTCAAGACTTGGAACCATTGCCACTACTGAAGAGGAAGAGCTAAATTCTGGAGGACTCTAAGGAGCCTGTTGTAAAGTCCAGTGACACAGTAATAACCCCTCTTAAACAGTTCTAAAAATACAAACTAGAAAGGGCATTCCTTATAGGCAGTTTGCATTCTGCTCTGAGGCTGAGTGAGAATGGCATGACAATTTGGCAAGAGTTCAGACTGTAATTAACAGGAGGTAACGGCAAGATCCTGGATATCACAGAGCAAACCTACTATGCTTTTCCTTTTGTGTTGCCTATTTTTTCTTGGTGCTTACTCTACTGGAAGAGTAAGCAGTGGCCTTCTCAGTCAGAAGGGAACAGAAACCATGCAAGCAGCGTGAGTTCTATCTCTTCTATTAACACGTTTCTCTTTAGTGCTCACATGTTGTAAGGGGCCTAAAGTCAGGAAAAAAAATCATGCTTTAAAATATTTTAGTACTGAAAGTACAGGTTTCTAAAATAGTTAGATAAAAGAGAATTGTTAGCTACTAAACGGGGTCTCTGTTTTATGGCACAGGACTACAAAAACAGCTCAGCACAGCACAGTTTGCAAAGCACAACAGCTGCTGTAAAGTGAAACTTTGCATTTTTAAGTTAAAATTAATGGAAAACACAGACACACATAAATCAGATTCTATTTTTAAGATAATTTTTTTAAAAGTCCAGCAATTGGAACCTTTCTGATCTTCTAACAATCACTTGTTCAAATTTGTCTTAAAACACCTTACGGGTTTCTATCTTTCCACCTATTCCAAATAGAAGCATTTTTACCAGTCTGTGTTGTAGCAGCGAAATAAATTAAGTTCTTGCTAAAAAATATCACTATGGTAGTCAGATTCACAGAGGGACTGCTCACAGAGATGATGCGAGAGAGGTACTTCCACAGCCTGTTTTCAAAACTCCCTTTTTCCTCCCAGTCACTGCAGGCTAAGTAAGTTTGCCCTAGAAGTTCCACACAGCACCTGCCCTTTGCTGTTACAGTGGCAATAAACAGACTGCACACCTTAAGTTGAGGCCACAAGGACCTGAATCTCATTAGGAAAGCTCAACTGTGTGCTTATTCCATGCCTGGAAAGCTTCTTCATGTGGCTGCTGTTCCAGCTAATGGAAGACAAAACTGGAAGGGACCTGGCATGCAGCGAGCATTTGTTATCTGTGCACTTTCCTCCTACTGTTTGAAAATTGAACACGAGCAGCAGGAGACTCACGATGTTCATTGTGCAGCCAGGTTTAATTTTGGAGGCCGAGGGAAGGGAAAAAAAAAACAAACCATGGGTAAGCGGGTATAAGGACACCCTGTTGTCACAAACATGGAAAGTCCTAAAAGCACCACAACAGCCTCCTATGCCCCCCCTCTTTTGGTCCCCTCCATCGCTATCAAATGGGGATTTATGAGTATCCATGTGTTGAGATTCCTACAGTGTTTCCATCCCACAGCTTCTGATTTATAACACAATTAGCTGGGGCACTTTGGCTGTCCACTGCTGGAAAATGCAGAGGAAATCACACCAGTTAAATTAAGTCTACAGGTTACTACGCACACATTTGTCTTAGGCTGGAGCAGGAACACTGCTAATTCCAAGCTGAAGTCTTTGACTCTCAGGATATGAGCTCATGAGCAGAGTTGTTCCACAGTTCGCAACTGGGTAGCTGATGACAAAAGGTTCTTCTGGATTTCAGCCATGAAACTATTTGCAGCTCTATTTGGCTAAGAAGAAGGTTTTTCAAGATGGTACCTGCAGGCATCCAAGGCTCTTACAGACTCTTACTCTGTAGCTTATGGTCCAAATATATGATTGGAAAAGAGTCAGCATGGCTTAATGATCTACTGCCCATCAGCTGAGACACAGTAACCCTCAGCCTGCACCAAATGACAAGTAAAATACTACAGCAAAATCTGCAGCACCAGTAGCAATTCAGGTGGTCAATGAGCGTGCAGAAGGTCAGCTAGAGCAGCTCAGCTGGGGAGAGGTAACCACGCCTCTAGACAGTCTGACAGCCTCGGTATGATATTGGTTTAGAGCACACACAACAGTCACATGCCACAGTAAAAAAAATGTTTAACATATACCAACTCCAACACCATTGCCCAAATATTTCTTATCTAAAAAATGAACAAATTTAGTACTTTTGTAATGAAAAATTGGTATTAGATTGAAACCTTCCCTTATCCCCAAGGCAACTGCCATAAGAGCAGCATGAGTCCAAGTTTTTTGGAGTGAATGTGATGGAAGAATGATTCTAGGAACCATTCCACAGCCTAGTACTAGCATTTTTCTCACAAGCTTTCCATATTATTCTAAGGCCAGTGCAGAGTCACTGTTAAGAATGACTGTGAATGCTGTTAACACTCACACAATGACATTTTAACCACATCATCACTAGATCTGCAATAAGTATCAATGCAAGGCATAACAGGAGTAGTTCCTCTTTAAGGATGATGCAATTTCACTGTTCTAGTCCTTACTTTCTCTTTCCTTAAACATCCAAGAACCAGCTAAAAGCAATCCCAAGGGTGTTTTTGTTCTTCTTCCTCAAATTTGGAACACACTACTTTTCTTTAAGAAATATCACGTTAACAATTCAAACATAATACTACATCATTAAGCAGACAGAAGTTAAAGTAAACCCAATGGCACATGGACTTCAAAGACAAGTCTCAAAAACTGATTTAGTTATCAACTTCAAACAGAACAAAACTGTTAAAAAGTGAATGAGAACTCCACAGGTTCTACGTTTTAATACTTTATAGTCTGACTTGAGTTTTCATGGCTGAAGATAGCCCCGATCAAGCACGGCTTGATCATTTGATTTGTCTTCCTTGTTCCATGATGAAACTCCTTCCTAAAATCACAGCATTCCCAGATGCGGTAGGTTACAGGAAGGAAATGAGAACTTTCAATTCATGACTTGGTGCCATCCCCACTATTGAAGAGGAAGACAGATCATTTCCGCCCTCTTCACCACCCCGTCAGAGGCTCTTACCACAAGGGTTCGCAAGCAGAGGGTCCCTGCTGGAGCACGAGGATCCAAAGCAGCCACAAGATCCCATACTTTAATTTTCCTAGCAGTGAAAAAATAAACATCATCACTCTGTTAAGGAGAAAAGAGCAAGTGCTCACAAAAAAAATTAACTAAGCTAATACACTATTTCAAGAAAAATTACAACAATCCTTCTACTCTTGAGACCTGGTTCTTGCATTTTGCCTTTGTACATTTTATAGAGCTTAATGGGAGAAGAAAAATGCTGTCAAAAAAGTAAACCACCTAAAAAGCAGGTGGTAATAGCTAGCAGAAACATGAGAGCGTAGACACCTAGTCTGTAGTGGCAAATAGTCCAGAAAACATAACCACAGATGGGAAAGATTGTTCTTACCAGTGGTTCAGCTAGAAGAGGTTTCAGGCTGAGTCGTTCAAATATTCTTACAAGCTAAAGAATGGGACCACACACATCAAAGCACACCGGCTTATTTCAAAAGATGAAAAAAAGATACACACTGCAGCATGGTTCTGATTTACTGGCCTTGAAATGGTCCTCTTAGTATGACAGACAAGAAGTCTAATATTTATAAGGAAGATACAGCAAAGTGGGATGTGAGACAGACTGGAAGACACAAGGTACTGACTGCACTGACAGCCTCACCCATCATATGCCCCGCTGACTATCCTCTTGTTATCAAAGCGTATGCATCTCACCAACTCTTCATGGCCTTCCAGTACTCGTAAACATGCCCCACACTCGATATCCCACAGCCTGGAAAAGAGTAGGAAGAAGTACTGAGAATTTTTTAATATCTGATCATTGCAATTAAACATTTGGTCTTTGCTTGTAGTTAATGGAAACTTGGAAATAAAGATAATGATGAAACAACAAAGAAACAACAAATAACATTCATCACTCCTCTTCCTGCTGTTAATTGGATGCACACTTTTCAACATGACTGTGTTATATTACAGTATCACACGGGAAACGAGTCAGAGATCCAGAAATTCTAAGACCAGTCGTGCCTAGTATATACTGTGCTAGTAACACAAGATCTCTCCCAGTTATCTTCACGGTGAGCATCTTATCTTTATTTTAGTGACGCTGATTCTTCATAGAAGCATCCCACTTGGATTTTAAGATGTTGAGAGAGAGAGACTTACCAATCCCCTTGACAGCTTGTTCCAATTGCTAAGACCACCTTCACAGGGCACGTGCCCCTTCCTGTACCCCTACAAGCTTACTTCTGATTTGGGCGCTACCATCAGACAAATTAAGACATCAATACAGTGGTGAAAGGTGGAAGAATTAAAAAGCCCTTTTTATTCTCATTTCCCCCACTGAAGCCATGTTTACTCTGTAATCGAGGCACCTCATGCCTCTGCAAAAATGGGCACTCTGTGTTTATTATTTTGTAATGCATTTTCTTCTTGCTCTCAAATACCTGTGGCTCTCTGCTAACTCTTTCTAATTCTCCAATATTCCAAAAAAGCTCTAGCACCAAAAGCAGCACATGGTATCCCACATATTATCTCAGCTGTAAATATCCCAGAGTTTTCAGCTTTCAGAAGGATTTTTTTTGCATGGAGAATAAACTAAAATACATTATTTTTTACACTTACAAACTACCTTGAAATGTATTTAAGAAACACTTAAAATAGTTATCAAGTAAGTCTATTTGCTTTCCACATTTTTGTTAGCTCTTTGACATGACTCTCATTTACCATGGGGAAGGAAGATTATATGTCTACAAGAACTGAAACTCTTTTGACATGTACAGTCTAGAGGTGTTCCACCTCTGGCTGAGACATGCTCTGCTCATACAGAAACCTTTAAATAGCAGTATCTGCTGCAGCTCCCTGGCACACAGCTGAAAGAAAGCAGTCACAAATGTTCTTAAATGCTCACTTAATTCCTCAGACTGACATGAACTTCACAAAAGTGAGAAATACGGGTGGTTTGCGGAACTTCCCAGGGTAACACGTCTTGAAGCAGCACAAGCTGCTGAGGGATCAGGTCACTTTCCTTGAGAGACAAAGAAAGAGATAAATTGTCCCCACATATTTTACTCCTGAGGTCCCCAGAGAATGATCCGCATCCAGTGGATGTGTGCCCAAGATTGGTGGATAAGGATTGCAGATTTCCTGCCATGATAAGCTGCTCTCGCTTTGGACGAAAAAGGAATGAATAGAACTCTTTTTGTTACTGTGAAACTGGGAAAGGGTTTGTCTATGCACACATTTGAGGCCAACGAGAAGTACAAGGTGATTTTTCAATCCATGAAGTTGAACCTTCAGGAATCTGTGAAGATCCCATTATTTTATACTTGAGTACCAGCACATCAGGCAAGGTCAGAGCAAGAAACTCTGTGGCAAAGGTCAGCCAAAGGCACTCTGGCTGGTCCAAGAGCATTAAATCTCTCGAGGACTGTAAACAGGACGAACAATGCCAGAAATGAGCTGGTGCAGAAAGGTTTGAAGAGCAGTCTTGTGCCAGGAACTTTCGTGCCATGTGTTTCAATTCCTTGCCATTAGTCTTGAGATTGTCAGCAGTGCTGGGATGCTGCATCATACTAATACAGGCCTGTATTTTCTGGTCCCCACTGAAGGTTTTACCTGCATCTGAATGGAAATAGAAAAGATGATCATGTCCATAGCTATGTGGGGAATGGGCCTTCATGTAGAAAAGAGATAACTGATATGTAAGAGGAGAATCTCCTAGCAGAATTGTTGCTAATGGAGTACTGGATTCAATAATCTTCTCAAGTTTCTACTTCTTTAAATAGTCAAAGGACTAAATAGTAAGAGAATTACTCTTAAGGCTTGAGAACTAACTAAACAAAAATCATTACAAAGTGTATGCAGTCAAAACCAATACCAATCTTCCTTCCTATAGCTTTGGGAAAACTTCTGGAAGTAGAGACAGGTCTGCAATTATCTCAGCCTTTAATTCATTTTAAGTCGTGGCAGAGCTGGAAGATGTACAGAAGGCAGGTAAGCCTGAATCCCCATCTCTTAGAGAGAATGCTGCTGTCTAAACCAGCTCAGTACCAGATCCCTGTGTGTACACACACTGGAGGTTGAACATACGCAGGCATATCAACCACTCGTTTAAAAAATTAACCCAAGATGATGTAGTCTGATTCTATTTTATTGCTCTAAATTAACTTTTTTCTTTCCCTTCTTTTTTTTTTTCTATACTAAGTCTGTCTGTAGCAGTTAAGAACTTTGGCCCTAGAGGCTAAGATACTGATGTGATTGAATTAAACTTCGTGGACCAGCTTCTACGAGATGGAAATTGGCCCAATGACAGTGATGCCTACATAGCTGTGTCCTCTTACATTGGTGAAATTTCTACAAATTTTTTGTTCTACAAAACCTACATTATTTTTGTATATGAACTCTACAGGAGAAATCAATACTGATTTCTCAGCTACTTCTCATGTTATGTAAATATGTAACAGTGGCACAACTAGAAATCACAGTCATCTTTCAGAAAAAAAGTCTCCCTGTAACTGAGGAACGATGGACTTCCAATTCTGTAGGAGGCAGCCTCTATTAAAGGCCAACACACAACAGCTGGTGTTTTATAGTGGATTAAAATCAAACATACAAAGCACCAAGCCATTCACAAAGACAACTTAGTAACCTGCTCTTTCTTGATCACACTTCCACTGACTTGTGCCCTCTGCTAATGACAGGGAGAAAAGAATGTGACCAGGTAAGTTTTATGCTTTGTACACACAGCTGCCAAATTTGATTTCCATTAAGATTAAATGCCAGCATTCCTAAAATTCTAGCACAATTTTTCTGTCAACGACGGATTTTGTCCGATGTAAGCATAAAAGTAACTGCATTCCTCTTCAGTGTTATCACTGCGTTGACATTTATTTTTATTAGCATTGCAAGTCATATTTTAGATCCTTCCCTAACTGCTGTAATATTTAACTATTTCTTACTCTAATTAGGAGACCAAGTTTCATAGTACAATGCCAGAGCGTTATTTTTTTTTCTATTTGAAGTGTAGGAGTTCTCACAATGTATAAGTGGTGCTACTCTTACGCAATGCCTATAATACTTTTTCCCCTGATTAAGAGATAGAAGTTCCAGTTCTCTTGGTCATGCTCTCAGCCAGCTCTCTACTAAAATCTGGCACAATGACCTGGTGGTATCAACGAAAGGACCACAATTTTCCTACAGAAAGCAAACCAAGGAGACACAGTGTGTTGCAAGCAAACTCCACAAGCAAATGGTAGCATGAATCATTCTCAATGAGGAGAAATTATTACTGACACAAAAAACCCGAAGGTTTTCTGCTTACACTGTCCAGCTTTCAAGTTTTATCAGAAGGCAAACAATTATTTAAAGCAATGACAAGGACAAAACAGAGGTTGCTCTTGCTCCTGTTTGCACAACAGAGCCACTTCCCTACATCACATACACTTCTATTTAAGCTTGCTCTGTGCACCCCAACATTAACGGGACATCTCTCTGCCAGCAGCTGCAGGATGTAGGGAGAAATCCTGGCTCATGATACCAGAAGGAACCAAATCTCAGATTGCAACCAAGGCAGCTGGAGAAGTGCAAAAGGCAACAAACAACTTCATGCTCTAAACCAGCTGTTTCAAACTTAAACAGGTGCCAAGTACCACAAGAAGAGTTTGGCGAGAGCCCAGGAGGATTTCTACAGAGGATTAAATGCCTCTTACTGCAAATCTGACCCCCGTAACTAGACACATAGCCCAATTAAAATATCACAAGAGGACATCACAGAAAGTGGTACTTGCCAGCTCTTTCACACACCAGAATTGCCAGAAATGCAACTTGTTGATTAGTATGGGACTCTTGAGATACAGAGGACGAAAGACAACATATCTAATATCTCTTTCCAGTAGTTTCTAATGTTCTATACCAAAGAAAGCATATTTCAAAGATGACAAGGGTACAGAGCCCTTCAGTTGCCTAACCTCTGCACATCCCAGGAAATCAGAGACAATGTGCTTGCACAGAACTCTGCAACGGGGAGTGTGTCTCTCACCTGATAGTATTATCTGAAGAGCCGCTCACTACTAGCCTGTCTCTGTACTGCAGACATGCAATGCCTCGTTTGTGGCCATTTAAGGTGCGCACAAATTCGCAGGTACTAGTGTTCCATACCTGTGACAGGAAGCAGGGAGGGAACCACACAGAGACAAAATTATTAAGAAGAGACTAACAAAGGCTGGTATCTGTATGATATATAGGTGCATCCAGAATGGTCTTAATTGCAGATGCTATCATTAAGACTAAGAAAATTACCCCTCTGATGACGTGTGTCTATACTCAGCAACTGTTAGCAGCTTGGGTCACCGAACACAGAAGATTTTTGCCACATTGTATGAGAATTAGCTTTCAAAATCAGGCTTTAGCACTCTCGGGCTATGACTTAATCTGTACAGGACCTAGATTTTTCCCAGTTTTAATGCTGCAGACTGGGATCACAGCAGTAACACTTAAAGGACTCCTATCCACTCCTCTTCACTTTTGCCCCCCCTGCTGCCCTCTGACAATTGTTTGAATGGCTGATGCTGAAACAGATTATGGGAGTGGTCAAGTTGAAAAAGAATACAGAAAAAAAAGTCCTTTTTCAACCGCATCTGTACTTGGATCTGATTCACCATACAGTTCTGTAAACAAGTTGTGCAAGCTCAACAAAGGCGGGATGAGTGGAAATGAGCTCTAATTAGCTGCTTCAAAAGGAAGATCTGTAATAATTGCCAAGGAGCATCTTCCCCTCCCGCTCACTGTTCTTGGTTGTTAAATACCCCAGTGCTGCAAACGAAAAGCCTCTCAAACACCTCACCTTTATAGTTCTGTCACCTGATGCTGATACAATGTACTTGTCATCAAAGTCCACTACGTTGACGGCAGCTCGGTGCCCTACTAGCACCCTCCTCAGGGTGATGTCTGTTGGTGAAGCCATGTCCCACACAGCGATGGAACGGTCTTTGGAACACGTCACCATCATGCCGTTGTTGAAGCGGAGGTGCAGTACCGCTTCGCAGTGGTGAATCAGTGTATTCAGCATCTCACCTGCGTTTACATCCCACACCCTGCAGTTTCAAATTTCAAATCAGAGAGAACAGAGTTAAAAAACTGTACGGTGGATTTTCTGCAGAGTGAGAGAAGGACAGGAAAAGGTAATTGATTCTCCAGCAATATTAGAGAAGCAAACACCAAGAGTTATAGCTACATCTATTAAATAGTTCATTAAAAGATGTATTATATAAACCTGTTGATTATGCATACATTGAGACAGTCCAGCAGCCAAAACCCCTGCAATGCGGTTCATACCATAAAAATAACCCAGCCAGGACAAAAGCATTCTTTAATTAAGGGAATTCAGTGCAGAGGAAAGGTGAGAGATTTGATGGCCTTAAAGACCATCAAATTTTTTCCTGGTTTTGTCAGCCTACCACACACTTCATTTCTAACCACTGAGTACTTAATCATGACCTGTGGAGAAGCAAGTTCAGCGACAGGTTTAATTTTTGACCTCTCTCACAGGACTATCAACTCAAAGGATAATTTATACAGAAGCAGGAGACAAGATAATGCCTTTCAAATGAATACAAGTAATTGCCACAAGTTGCACCATGAATTGCATTTACCCTGCAGTGCATCTGGTATACAGCTACATTCCAGGAACATGCTGAATACTCAAATTAAGACAGAGCATTTGTGTCAATTTAATGTTACTGGAACCAACTGTTTCAAGATGAAAGTTAGACAAAGACTTCATACAGAATTTCTAGGACTTTTAATTTAAGCCTTAAAGATTTTAAGCCTTAAAACTATTTATTTTGGGCAAACTTCTTTTACCCTCCATAAGGAGATTTCTTTTGGCACTATCACACCTGTATCCCATATATACTACAAAAGAGCAGAAAATGGCTGCACCATCAGGCACATCAGACACAGCTGAAGTTAAAACCTTCCTCTGCCAATAAGGTGAGCAGTAAGAAAAGGCAAGATATAAGACTTCTAACGTCTCACTTTCTAACTTCTGGAGGCTTATGTAAGTCAACTTATGGACTAAAAATGAGAAAGAAAACTACATTCCAATTACAAAATGCAAAGGAGAATTTCCCACAGACTAAAGATCTGAGCCATTAACAGACAAGCAGTTTGCAGACAGGGTTGCCAAACTGAACAGGAGCTGGAGACCTACTGACTTCTTTGGACAAGAGCATCCCTGAGATCTCAGAAGCATTAAGAGTCCATCTGTACTGTCTACTGGATGAAGCCCCTCTTCTGAGGAGACCCAAGGATAAAAGTGATGCATCCTATGTGCCTCTGGGGTCTGTAAAACATTTACAGATACAGTGGGAAACAGAGTATTTCTGGGCAAGTAGCCAGTCTGCAATTTGGCCTGCCTGGCCCAATATGGAAGATGATAGTGCTTGTTACAGAAAGCAGTCTCTCCTTTGTGTTCTGTTCAGCACAGTGCAGTTCCCACACCATCTCCAAGCAGGCAGTGTTTCCAAAATTCTGGATGATAATGATACGACCCTAAGTTCTAGCAGCACCACAAGACTGCACGCATCACGTCAGGAACTAAATTTAATGGTTATTAGCTTAATGGTGGTAGTTTACATGCAAGAACAGTGATAACCATGAGAATCTTGCAGTCACAGGAACACATGCTAATAGCTTCAGAAAAGGCCACTGACACAGCTTTTTTTTTCTGTTACTTCACTGCAGGGGCACGTTTTGTACTCTGCTAAGAGGAGAAGACATAACAACACAGAGAAGAGAAAACTTGCTTCTTTATATCCAAGTTCATATATTGTAATTCACTAGATCATATGTGCTTGTATTTACACTGCAGACTTTAAACTCTCTGGGATCCTGTAATGTGTCTAGCGGACTTCACATCTGCACAACATGCACCACAAGTGCTGACTTGAGGTGTCCAGCGTTTTGATGGAGTTTGGAAGGAAAGCAAAGTTAGAAAATTGAATGAAATGAAACATCATGCTGAAATTTAATTAAAAGTCACAGGAGATGTAGTCATACATCTTTTGTTAAAATTAAGTGACAATGGATAATTAAACCTTCAAGCTTGCTTTGAAAACTTCAACCAACTTTTAAAAAGTCATTCTCAGAGAGAATTTAAACATTCTCAGGGATTGTCAAAACATGCAAAACCTTGGTAAAATGCCAGACGGCCTTCCTAAGTCATCTTGACCTTGCCAGCCTTTGCTTAGGTTCTCATTTCTGCTTGACAGTCATTTGCATGGACATCTGATAAACAAGGACAGTACACTTCTGAACAAATATGCTGAACTGCTTCACACAGCTTACATTTAAAAAAACTGATCAGCACACATTTAAGAAAAGATCATGTCAGCAGCTTGCAAGGCTAAAATCCTAGAAGCAAACAAAGTTTCAAATTGCGAGCACACACCTGACTGTTGAGTCCGAAGATCCAGTAATGATCACCCGTTCATCGTACTGGAGGCACAGGACAGAACCCGTGTGACCAGTGAGAATTCGCTTGCATTCCAGCGTGTTTTTATCCCAGATCTAAGAAAGGTAACATTCAAAACTAGACAGTTCAGTAAGGTCTTCCTCTTTCAGTACTTACTGGTTTGACTGGTCTGGTTTTCACTACAACTTAACATCCATAGTGCAGGTAGAACACTTTTAGTGACACCTGTAGAGTCTTCTTTGGTGCAATACATTAATGTCTTTGATATTACCCGCTTTATTATGAACATTGTTTTTACTCTTCTCATCAGGGCACAGGGCACAATAATTACACATTCTGTAATTACTGATGGACAAAAACTTCTGCTAGTGAAGTCTGTTATAAGAAAACAGAATCCTTCTTGTCAGATGAAAGAGGTATACATGCTGTGCAGGTGCAAGGTAGGAGAAGGGTAGGTTACTAATAAGAGATTAGGTAGGTGTCACTGAAATTAGCACACTCTTATTTATGGCATAGGTATTACATGCTATTAGTAAGCCATTCTGGAGCATTCTTACCTTGATAGTATTGTCTCGTAGGCCACTTACTATCTTCTGATCATCATACTGTAAACAATAAACCCCTTTGCTTGTCTCACTTCGGCAGTGGATTCTCTGTAAACTGTGCCTTCCACACCGCCAGTTTGACTCTATTGTCTTGGGGAGAGAAAAGAGACCAAAGAGAAGTAAGAATAAAGGATGGAACTATCTCCTCCTTTTTTTCTTTGCTTGAGAGGACAGCAGATAGTGTTCTTCACTGTTTTTTCTACTACCAGGCTCATAAAATGACTTAATTGCTTTTTAGAAGAAGCAACACACATAACAAAACCAATCAAATGGACAAAAGCCTGGAAAACAGATCATAGCTAAACTTGTCTGGAATGATGAGGGAAAAGTGACATAAAAGCTTTTTTCTTTCTCCAACCTTTAATTCTCTGTGACTCAACGACTAAACAACAAAGAGAAAATCTCAGCTGAGCTCTGGCAAAGTGCTTGTACAAACCTGTCACAACAGTGCCTGAGCACTGCTTTTGCCATTAGGGAACTACCAAATCATGGCATTCTGCTCACACTAGATACAAGGCAAACATGTTCAGTCGCTTCTTGTTTCTCTGGGTCTTAGATTGAGGACTTTAGCAATGAGCTTTCCACATGGCTCAGTTCTCGATACCTGCCTGTAACATCTTATTAGGTCTCATCTGTGCTAGGTGAAGCAAAGTACTGCAGAACAGAGAAAGTCAAGATGGCACATTGCTGCTGTGACATCTGATGTGCAAGGTGCAGAGACTCCATCTACAAACAGCTCACTGAAAAATCTGACTCATCCTCTGGCTAAGGAAGCAGTGAAGCCTGGGACCTCATATAACGGTCGCAGATCCACAAGCTCTGAGCAAACACAGACGTATGAGATCTAATCAAATATTTAACAAAATATTCTCAGAATTTCAGCATTGGGAATAAATCAGGGAGTTTAAAAAAACACAAACCAACAAAACCCCCATCACATCTGGAAGATGTTTCTTACCTCTATGTCCTGTATAATTTTGGGGTAAAGTGCTCTGTAAAAGGAGTTGGGTGGTGCAGTCCCATCAGAAGGTTTATTTTTAAATAGATACTGTCCCCTGGAAGACAAAGAACACTCCCATTGAACATAAATCATGTTTCAGCATTTTGAAGAAAGGTCCTCCTGGCATTTTACAAATGGGTAATTGCTGCGGAAAAGCATAGACAAGATTCATATTCAAACGTAATTTACTCAGAAAGACGATGTGGTTCCTTGTTTGTTTGCCCTGCAACATTTGGTGTTGCACTTAGACACTGAAATACTCGTGAAAAATCTGTGGCTTATCACTCAAGGAAGTGGAATATATTACCTATTACAGGCACAAGCCCGTTCATCTCAATAGGAGGTACAAACGGCTCATGCCTGCAATGCACATACCCAGATCAGAAGTCACCTCTAAAATACAGCATACAAAGAAAATCAAAGAAGACAAGGAACCCCCAAACTCACTCTGCATTCAAAGCTAGCTTCTACTTGCATTAGCAGGAACAGTACCAGGTTTGGTACTGCAACTACGTTTTGGTAAGCAACACTTCATCTGCGGTGCCTCCCTCATTTCAACACTGATTTGGAACACTCATATCCCAAGTTAGATTTTTGCTACAAAAAAATTCTGTAAACGGCAATCACTACCTGCTGTGTAAAAAACTTTAATTCGTCATCCTGAAGATAAGAAGCCACCAAACACGGTGTGGAAGCTAGTAAACCCCACCACGGGCGTACTAACTGCTGTTCTGCCTGGCAACATGCCTCACAAAATGGAGAGAGGCACAAATGCCTCCGAGTGTAATCCTGGCATCAGAGGCACAGAGTTTACACTGGGCCAGCTCTCCACTTCTCCCTCCCTTGCTCCATTATGGCATAATTAATTGTTCAATACTTTCTTGCGCATTTTGTTCTTGTCTTTTCCACACAGCATTCCTTGATACTCACTTGATAGACTGTATTTTAGTTGCCCTGATGTACTTGAACTAGGGAAATCACAAAAATTAACTGAAATTTGTAGATTATAAAGTGGTAGCAAACCACAGGACTGAGCAAACAAAATAACAAATGCTCAAGAAAAGAACTTTTGATAATTCTTTAAATAAAGTACTTTAAGAATGACTTGAGAGAAATGTGCTTTTCACTTTGTACAGAGGAATCATCTGAGTCTTCAAATTCAGTGACCAGCAGCCACTCATATGGGGACAAACACAGGTGAAGAAGGGACATGTGGATGCAGGCAAACCACTAACTAGATGGCTGCCTATTTACTGTGATCCAGTCTGGAAGCGCATCCAAGGAAATTGTAATTATTGGCCCAGAGAGACAAAAAATGCTTTGGAAATACACAGAATACCTAGCACACATCCTGGAAGACTTGGGGTAGATTTACAACAATCTTTACACAAGCCTACATGCCTGAAAACCTGTCTATTGTTTCCAGCCTTACTAGCTGATCTAATAGGAGGTCATGTTGCTACCTACATGCAGCAAGGCAGGGCTTATAAAGTCAGTTGTTTACAGTTCAGCTAAAGGATTGCTTGAAACTTCCATTGCATCCCAGTGACCATTGTGCTGTGGCTCTGGGATAAAGGGAATTATTGTTTGCAGGTTTTGATGACTGGCCAATTCAATCAAGTATTCAGATGGACACAATTTTGTCCAGATTTTGGGCTCCTGTTTTGTATTTCCCTAAATCTGTGTAACCCTTACTGTTAGTGAAGGCTACCGGAACTGGGTGTTTCTGTTGTAAAGCATGAGCTGCAAATGCTGATATCAGGCAGCCCATTTAAGCAAATAACACCAGTCATCTACCATTGTTACTGTCCAGTTAGTTACCTCCTTGTGCCATGCACAGCTTTAGCACTGATAAAAAGTTATAAAGGTCTATATGGCAGAAATGCAATTATAGTGGATATTTCTTGTCTTTCTCTCTTAACCACCCCACCAGGCCTGCAGTTGTAGCTTCGAGAGCTAATTAGAGGGCAGTCTGAAAGACAAGGCACAACCTGCTCCTGTTGTGTCAAAGCAACCTCCAGGACACAGTGTAAACCTGAAGAAGAGTAACAGGGCGTGACTGTCCTTTGGGATCAGAAGCAGGATTTTGCCACTGTTTTACAAGAATATCATGTGTCGCTATGACTTCACTTCAGTGCCTGGTAAGATTAGGAGAAGATTATTCTGGGAGTTACCAAAAAACATCTGAAAGACAATGCAGTCATTGGTCCCATCCAGTAAGGGTTTACAAAGGGAATGTCTTGCCTTATAAACTTAATATCCTTCTACGACAAGGTCACCCACCTGGTCAACCAGGGAAAACCAGTTGATGTCATTTTTCTGGATTTCAGCAAAGCCTTTGATACTGTCTCTCACAGTATTCTCATGAACAAAATATCCGTCTAGAATACAGCTGGATAAATACATAATACGAGTGCACAACTGGCTCATGAATCAGGCTCAAAGAGTCCTAGTGAATGCAGTTACATCAGGCTGGTACCCAGACACTAGTGAGGTCCCATAGGGATCTGTTCTGGGGCCAGTGCTCTTTCGTACCTTCATAAATGACCTAGATGAAGGACTTGAAGGTTTATTGACAAAGTTTGCTGATGCCACAACACTGGGGGGAGCATCAACACTCTTGGGGGCAAAGAGGCCCTGCAGAGGGATCTTGACAGATTGGAGAGCTGGACAATCACCAACAGCATGAAATTCAACAAGGGCAAGTGCTGGGTTCTTCACCCTGTACACGTACAGACAGGGGTCTGAGATGCTGGAAGGCAGCCCTGCAGAGAGGGACCTGGGGGTTCTGGTCTACAGCAAGTTGAACAGGAGCCAACAGTGTGCCCTGGCAGCCAACTCTGGGCCCAAGAGGGCTAACTGTGTCCTGGGGTGCATCAAGCACGGCATTGCCAACCGGTTGAGGGAGGTGATTGTCCCGCTCTGCACTGGTGCAGCTCCACCTTGAGTACTGTGTGCAGTTTTGGGTGCCACAGGATAAAAAGGACATCAGACTACTGGAGAGTGTCCAGAGGAGGCCATAAGGCTGGTGAAGGGTTTAGAGGGGAAGTCGTATGAGGAACGGCTGAAGTCACTTGGTCTGTTCAGCCTGGAGAATTTGTTCTCTACAACTACCTAAAAGGAGGTTGTAGTCAGGCAGGGGTTGGTCTCTTCTCTCAGGTGACCAGTGACAGAACTAGAGGGCATGGACTCAAGCTTCGTCAGGGGAGGTTTAGGCTTGAGCTTAGGAAAAAGTTCTTCACTGAAAGGGTGACTGGCCATTGGAATGCGCTGCCCAGGGAGATGGTGGAGTCGCCAACCTTGGAGGTGTTTAAGGGGAGACTGGATGAGGCACTGAGTGCCATGGTTTAGATGATGGGTTGGTGCTGTGTTGGGTTATAGGTTGGACTTGATGATCTCAGAGGTCCTTTCCAACCTTGTGATACTGTGTGATAGACTGAGAGGGGATTTCATAGCTGTTTACTGCCTTCTCACAAGGGAGGGAGGTGAAACAGGTGCTAATCTCTTCTCTCCTGCAAACTATGATAGGACCCAAGGGAATGGCAGGAAGATGTGCTGGGAGAGGTTTAAATTGGGTATTAGGAAGAGTTGCTTCACCCAGCGGGTGGTGGAGCACTGGAACAGGCACCGAGTCTGACAGCACTCAAGAAGCATTTGGACAATGCCCGCAGTCACATGGTGTGAATGCCGGGAGTGTCCTGTGCAGCAATAGGAGTTGGACTTGATGATCCCTTTGGGTCCCTTCCAATTTGGGTAATTCTATGATTCTATGACTAGAAACAGGTGCTAATATTATTTCCAAAATCTGGAGAGAGCAACTTGAGAACTATCAGCTACCATCTCTTGACAAGATGTAGAAAATAGGTAAAGTTCCACAGAATAGGACACAAAAATGTAGCTGTTGCATTTTTTTAAAAGAAGAAGGTCCACCAAGGAAATGGTGGACTCTTCAACTCAACTTTGACAGCTTAGCGGGTCTAGAGCGCACAGTCAATCAGATGAGCACCTAGAAGATAAAGAGGTGACAACAGACAACACTGATCAATCACCATGTCAAACTAACTTAACTTCTTCTCACAGGCTACTCATGACTTAGTAAGAGAAGTATGATCTTGGAAGAGCTCAAGGGTGGACACACAAATGGCTGGAAAGCACAGATTACTCATGGTGCTCTGTCAAACTGGATGGCAACTGGGATCTTGCATGGAGTCTGTCCTAGTTGTGTCATTACTGAGCATTTCATCAATGACAAAGAATGGAACAGAAAGTGGATTTATTACCTGGCCAACGATACTGAAGCTACAAGCACTCTGGAGGACAAAATTAAACTCATAATGCTTCTGACTAAATGGAAAAATACCAAACAATAAATAGAATCTAATTCAATAAGGACAAGTGCCAAGTTCACTACTGAGTAACAACATAAGCATGCAAGATGAGGAACAATGGCTAAGCAGAACCTCCACAGAAAGGGTAATTAATTAAAAACAACATTATACCACTGTTAAATAAAAGCACATGCTCTACTGCAAAGCATAAAGGGGAATGTCCTCCATACAGCATGCAAAGCAGTACTTTCCACACCACCAAACTTTGGTGATGCCTCAGTTGAAGTAAGACGCCCAGATGACTACATCATCCTCCAAGAATGGAGCAGAGTAATTGGGGAGGGTCTAAACAAAGAAAACTTACTGTCACCTCAACAATACAGAGCAACTGTACTGGAGAGAAGAAGAAGTAAAAGGAACGCAAAGGTTACTACTGCCATGCTTGTTTTTATTTTACACCTTTTATAAACATTACACTATTGGAAGCAGACCAAAATTGTATTTATTTATAAAGGATGTTTCATAATCCTGATTTACGCACCTTTACTTCCTGAGACAAACAGTACAACAAAATTAACCACAAACCAGGAGTCTTTGTTTGCAACTCTCTATCTTTTTTCTTTTTAATAGCAACCAAAATGCCTGAGCTGTCACTTTTATCTTGTTTATGAAATATTCATACCCAGTTTCCTTTCTGCCAACATCCTAGGGATACCCTTGGAAAAGAAAACTACGTATTAAAGGACGTACCCCTGAGATGGAAAGTTCTAATGAAATGTTAACTGAGCAGCTTCAAACTTGAGTGAGACCCACATTGTAGTACGGCTATTCCAGATGATTATTAACTAATCTATCTGCATTCCTAAAGTCCCCTGATCTCCATGGTACCTACCCTCAGCTTCCAGTTTGAAAATCAAACAGATATCTAATAGTGAAAATCTGCTGAGGAAAACTAACAGATCTATCAGGAAACAAAACTAATTCATAGCACATGCTGCCCGGTTGCCACCCCAAAAAAAGCTCTGCTGCTCTGAACTGCTGACTAGCTCAGTGCTCCCCTGGGGTGTACAACTTCTTAATTTGAATTGAATGACAGCTGGGTGTAAAAATCTGTCTGTATATCTCACTTGTCACCAGTGGAATAAGAGCATGATCAGTTGAGGAAGGTGAGGAAAACGTCCCCATGTTACCTGCACAGTCAAATGATGCCCTAACTCCCCAAACCCTAAATCTGGTTTAAGCAACTGTCAGGCTTGGAACCAATGCAATGATTGAGGGTGTCAAATAATCCTCTTTAAACGTTGCTTGAAAAACACAGCACCTACTGGCCTGAACGGGTACAAAAGAGGTGAAGATGCAATTTCCTCACCATCCTCTCCTCTCTGACAACCCCCTCCACAGGGAGTCTGTCCTGACCATTCTCTCAATGAGTTTCTTCCACAGCATGCCGTCCGACGTCACCCGGTACCACTCCTTGCACACCAGCTCAGCAGCACACAACGATTTGGCATCCAGGTATGACAGAATGTTCTCAGCAATATGATCCAATCCCCGAGCTGGGGGAGGAAAAAAAAAAGGATTATTTTCTGGGGAGACAGAGTTCAAAACAACTCCCCTAGCTAGTACAAAGATACCCACTCTCCAACTCTTCTTCTGCGTGCAGAGCTGGACCAAATGCGTTCTCCAACTTCCTTTGGATATAACACAACATGTCATTAAAAATAATAAAGAATCCAAGAAGTCATTCCAATCTATTTCGATGGGTTTTAGCACTAGGGGGATATTCTATGGATGGCATTTCCAACTCAGCAACGCAGCCCCCAAAATCTCTCTATATTAGGACCATTTCTCATCTCACTGCTACAGCTGTTCTCATGTTCCAACGGCTCAAAAGCTGTTTTTGCTAAAGCAGTAGCTTTTAAACGTAATGAAGAAAAAAATATATATTCCCAATGTGTGCCCTGAAGGGTAGTGGTACCTTTAGACATGGGGGAGGGAAAGATATGCAGATGCACAGGGAAGTGGGGAGTGAAGGAGAGGCTGTGTAAGGAGAAAGCAGGTTTGCTACTTTCATTTATTTCAGAGGGTAGAAGAAAAATATGCACCAAAAGGGTATAATTTGTGAATATTTTCCAGTGTGAATACCAGGACTGGCTTTGTTTCAACACAGCTGGAGTGAAATGTAAAGCAACTGCCTGGTTAGCACCAAGCAACCCAATGTAACGTCTGCATAGCTGGGGGCCAAGGAAGGTTATGCTACGTTCCTTAACTGGATGGATGTATCCAGTAAAAACGTGCCCTTACCCCCTCAAATTTAATCACCAGCAAGAATTCAGGAAAATAAGATGCCTTTTAAATGAGATATTGCATAAATACAGCTCCTCTTGGAGGCTGTTTAACTCACAACACCATTGAGAGATTATCTCACTTCACAGGTTAAATTTCAGGAGGCTTTGTGAAAGCTGTAGTTTAGACCTCATCATCCCCCAGGCACAATGTTCAGACCAAGCAAAAAGGAAGCATGGCAGATTGGCATTACATGCATCTTTCCTCCAGTTCACATTTGGGACAGAGTTAAGTATGTCTATTCTTGCTTTAAAAATAACGGCCTCAAAGACCAGGCTCTGTTTGTGACAGCGAAAGAGAAAGCAGCAAGTGCATTTTTACAGTCACATGTCCATACTTCTGCAAACCCAAACTGGGTGCAATCAGCTGACTCTGATTAGAGTTCATGAGACATAAAAGACCCTATCTTTGTTCTTGTTAACTGAAAGATTTCAAAATTATCTCCCAATGCATAAACCCAAGAAAATTCAGCATGCCTCCTCGCTGTCCTTTCAAACAACCTAAATTTATAAGACACTTTGGGTGAGACATTCTGCCCAGCGTTTTATGCTTCCACTCATACAGTGGAAAAACCATGTGAATGATACCACACTCCACACAAACAGAGAGTGCAGACAGAGGCCTGACATTTCTTATCTTTATAGATGCAAAATTAGATGTCAACCTGCAAAATAAAAGCATCAGCAGCCTTTATTATGTATTTAATCTGAAAAGATCTATACAGCCACTATACAGAACTCTTAAAAAAAATAGAGTGTTAATAAATTTAGATTGACGCTACAGCAATTGGTAGAAAGAGAGATACAGTGTTTTAGTGAACCTGAAGTGGAGTTTTTAGGAATTCTGCAATTTGGTAGGGTAGACATGGACATCGTGTCCCCCCTGATACCTGCATCTTTGAGCAATCTCCACTGGGTTGAAATGGCACATCTGCTTTCACAATCTGTGTGGCTTCCATTGGAGCTACAGACATTTACAAAGCCACCAGGCTATGGCAAATGCCTGTGCAGTATCCATACTGGTGGCTTTACATAAGCAGCACAACAGCAAGAAATTATTTTATATGGGGAACCAACTGGTGGCTTCAGGAAGCAGGGCTACACTGCATAAACTGGGAACAGCAATCTTTCAAGGTCAGGTTGGATGGGGCTCTGAGTGACCTGATCCAGTTGAAGATGTCCCTGCCCACTGCACGGGGGTTGGACTAGATGACCTTCATGGTCCCTTCCAATTCAACTCATTCTACGATTCTATGATCTTCACCAACAGGTCTGCCTCTGATCCTCCTGGATCATCTGTAGTTGCACTTTAGATCTTGCTGCAATGAGGTGGTGTAACTACTCCCATGACTGTAAACCACCCTTTCGATTGATTCCAGAACCTTCACAGAGAAGGAATATTAATGCTTTGGCCTCTCCTTCCAACATTTACAAAAAGTGGAAGGGCAGAGCTGTTTGCCTGGCTGCAAACTCTATTTCGTTATTACGTTTCTTAGGAACAGTACTGCTCACTGAGACATACATGTAACAAAGCACTGCTTTCTTAAAAAAGAGAAATCTCTGCTTACAAAAGTTTTTGCTAAAATGATGTGAAATACGATTAGCCCTTCAGTCCTCCACACCAACAAGAATGTTTCAGTTATTTCACACATGAAGCCCTTATAAAAATGACTTTTCTCATAAAAAATGTTAAACAGCTTGGAAATGCTAAGCAGAGACCTTATTTTTCAAGAACAGAACAATGTCTGTTAAGTACACAGTTAAGCTGTGTTTTTCAAACAACTTTAATTCTATCCAAAGTACTGAGAAAATAATCTGAGCCAATTTTGCTCTATATTAGTAAAGCGTGTTCATGATTTAAAACTACCTTTAATTCTGCTCATTCTTTTGGACAGTGCTAGGAGGACAGAGACAAGATGCCTCGTGATTTTGAAGTAGCTTTATTGTTTTATTTACTTGAGGGGGAGAGCAGGAGAGAGAAGAAGTAAAAATGAAACCAGAATACCAAACACTTGAAAATTTCAGAAACCTAAAAAATACTCGAAAGAATTTAGTTTTTTTTTAATTATGTGACTTAATTTGAAATTTGACATTCATCACTCTTTCCTAAGCCGTTTCAGACCTTCTCCTTTCCCACTCCTCCCATTAGAAACCTGCCTATACTCAGGACATCCTGCACAGACTGCAGAGTCTGTGCCAGTGTAATTCCTCATCATTAATCTTCTCCCTTAGAGCTATATTCACCAGGATATTAGCACTTTTCAAATATGCAAATTAATGCACATATATTATTTAAGTACACAGCTATCCAAATTCTCAGATATGATTCCTATCTGTTCTGCATTCTGAGAGAGTCAAATTAGCTGCTTCCTGGGAACTGAAAAAACCACTAACAAATGCAGCACAGCCAGGGAATTCTGACTGCCTCTGAAAATATTTATAACATCTGACCAAATTTTTCAGATAAAGGCCTGTAGGATGAAATTAAGCAAGTGCAAATGAGACGTTTTGGCTTGTTTTTACTGAGAAAGACCTTGAAAAAATGTGTATGTAACTGTATGTATATGTCCATTTTAAAGGTGAGGAAACCAATGCACTCTCAAAATATTCTCTATTTTTCTGAAACGGAATAGCTCCACGAGTTATAATGCTGCTGTAAGTACACGAGATTACTGCCACTGGACTACTAAAAACTAACATAAAGTAGGTACTTAGCATAACTAGGATTTTTTTTTAATGCTGCAACAGCCATTTGATTACTGGGCACAATGAGCTTAAAAGTCCAGTGAGTCTACATATTTAACTTCATAGCAAAATGCCTGCAGTTCACTTATACTTTGTACAATTCACAGTTAAACATGCTTTTTTCCATCTCTAAATCCTAGAACTTGAATTTCATGTTGGGAAGTCCCTTCTGAAGAATGATCAAGTGACTGGATTGAATAAATCAGCAGAGTTCAGTAGTTCTCCAAAGGTATTCACAGAACAAGCTTTCAGCAAGAAACTCCTCTCTTTAACTTTTTATTTAGAGACAACACCTGCAGCACTTCTTACTCAGGTCCATCTCAAACTAAGGACTTATGCAATGGGAATAATTATCTATTAAGTATCATGCCTATCTATGATCTAACGGTCTGAAAAAATGACCAAAGAGCCAGGAATTTCCATCTGGTTCTGAAACTCTAGTGCTGTAGGTACTTTTTCTCCTATTGTCTCAGTTTTCCCCTTAACAACACAGGGCCAATACAAAACTGCATGTACACTACTCTGTGTGTGCATTCTGTGAGATACACCCAAATGCCACACCTACAAATAGTTGGGACAACATTCTCAATGGAAAGCACCACAGAAGTGCAAAAGCTAGAACATTCCCATCTTTTGATCTTACGTCCTTCATTCTCTATTAGCAATAAACACATAATCAAAGCGATGGTATTTTACTAGGAAAGAGAGACAAAAATATTAAAGTAAGAAAAGGAAAAAACATCATCTGAGTAACCAAAAGGATAAGCAAAATTTAAAAAATTTTTTAGTCATGCATCATTATTGGCATTCTGAGTACAACTACTTGCTCTGTGGCTTGCGATAACTGTCCTTATGATACATATATGAGCTATCATTTACTCCTAGCCAAACCATGGTGCTATTAGATCATGCCTTGAGAGCCAGCAGGAATACGAAAAAAATATTACTACATTTTATCCTGGTGCAGAGCTTTTCAATCAAAAGCTGTCATCTATTTTGCAAACTGACCCTAGAAGAGACCTCTCCAGCAGGGTAGGCCAGAATTAAATAGTCTTCTGAAAGACAAGACGGAGGAGCAAGCTCCTTTTGCCTGCAGAAATACCTGGCAGTGCAGTGATGAAGTCTCGCTGTAACATGGGTTTGAGGTATGAGTTTATATGTCCGTGCTGGTAGTGACACATCTGGGAGATGAGGTGCTCCACAAACTCCACCTGATCTGACTCAGACCACTGTTCAAAATACTTGACGCAGAGCTCCTTCTCCTTCTCATAGCTTGCAGACAGTTTTCTTTGCTTGGGCACAATCATACTGGAAGTGCCATTGGCAAGTTTTGTCTAAACAGGAAGGAAAGAAAAACTCGAATCATACATATGAAAAGAAGATCAAGTTTTATAATTTTTCGGAGGGGAAAAATTATATAAGCACTCTGATACATTCAGTTGGCTGAGGTCATGCATCCCATTCAGTGCTGTCCATCGGAGGGCAGCCACCGCAAACTGTATCCCTGCAGGACAACGCTGGCTCATTGCAGAGAGACACACAAAGGACTGTGGTTAGAGAGGAAACCTTGAGAGGCAATTTAATATAAACACAATTTTACTTGCATCGTGCCAACAGTAAAATGCATTCAGATTCATCATCTACAGGTACTGGTTACTCCAATGCATCAACAGAAAATTGCATTTGTATTCTGTTCCTTTCCTAAAGAAGGGACTGCTGCAAAAATTTACAGGGAATGCATGAAACGGACCAGAAAAAAAATTACAGTAATTCTTTTGAGTATAAGGTTATATTTTAAGAGCAAAGCTAACTAAAACACACCCTGATATTTGGTACATTATTCACGGCATAAAGAATTTTCAACTTACTGAGCACTGTTAATATCTTGTCAGAAGGACTCAGGTCCAAGAAGAGTTTTGGGGACAAAATGGAACACTGACATTTCAATTTACCATTTGATAGCAAGACATCATTTCTGCTTTCTAAACAATTTAACTGTAAATGCAAATTTTGCATTGCAAGGATATCTTTTGTCCAGGTAAGTTTAACTGTTTGCTGGGAAACTATTTTTTTCCTATGCTAGTCAAATATTTTGTATTAAACGCTGAAAATGTGATTTTCTCTCTTTCATTGCAATGGTTTAACAGCAGGCAGCATTATAATAACAGTCAATATTATTACATCATTTTTATTTACAAAATACATTTGGAGGTCCTCTACTAATTATCAAAGAATTAAAAACAAATTACAGATATCAGAATACATAAAACACTGATGGTAGGGATACCACATCTCCATTCTATGATAATTCCAGGCATCAACTGCACCAGGAATCTTAGACTTTAAAGGAAAAAACTACTACCTAAGTCTCTCTGCAAAGATATCCAATGATCTAAAAGAAATGCATATATTAATTGAGATTACATGAAAAGAAAAAAAACAACAGAAAAGCCTTTTTTTTCAGCAAGTGCCAAAACAGTGGGTTATTTAGAGACCACAAAATCTAGTTACCAAAACTGGGTTTGGAATGCAGGAATTCCTCATTTCTCAGGAGTAAATAATCCGTGTATTTTAATACCCCCCTCAACCCCCAACAGCAATCCTGACCTTGAAAGACCACAAACCTCATAATTCAAAAATATACTCAATTAATCACAGTGTACATTTTATTTTCTAGAGAAAATCCACCTAAATATCCTTTTCAATGTTTCCAGCAGAGTTGGACAGACCTTCCAGACAGTAATTAGCTGTTACACTTAACAAGTAGTTTCTTCTATTTATGAATTATGGTTTGAGTTAAGTTTCTTGGAGACCACAGACCATGGAGATCATACTATCAGTGTTCAATTCTGCAGCTTGGTGTTTTCAATATCACTTTTATCCGCATTTCTCCCTGTGAATTTCTGTGTGTGTTCACTAAGATCATGCCAGACAAGGGCTATGACTGAGCTTCAAGTTTTCATGGACAGCACTGTCTGCAGGTGAGTCATAGACACAGTTAGTGGGCAGAAAGAAAGAAATACTCTCTCGAGCCAACTTTTTATATGGAAAAATCTCTAAAGGGACAGTGTGCACTGTCTGAGGTGTGAAAGGCTGGAGTTATTCTAGTGAAGTGCACAGCAGGCAATAGCCTGGCAAAAAGTCATTACCAGTGGACTGTACTGAACATTGGTCTTAAAGGGATTCTGGTCATTTTTGCTGCAGTTAAGCTGCCTGCAAAACAGACATCCCTGTAAAAACGCTGGATTAAGACAGCAGAGAGATGTTCTATTCTACAAACTTGAACTCATTTCGTTTCTCATTTTGTTACTGTGCAGCTAATCTCACAACAGGCTGCTTCTACAAAGCATTTTTGAAAAACCTATATTTCTGCCTTTTAATTTGAGACACTGTGAAATCTGACTAATCTGCTGAGCTGGAGCTGATGAGCAAAGACCGCAAAGGGTAAAGACCACAAAAGGGTAACTCCTTTCACGGAATGTCATCACATTCCAGCCATTCCTTGCCTCTTAAACACCCTTCCCAGAAGCCTCCAGCTTCCCAAATTATCTGGGAATATAATATAATATAATATGATTATAATATAATTATTGGGGTATCACACAGGAGCTGCAACATCTCCGGAAACAAGCAATGGCTTATGTGTGTACAAACAGATGGCTTAGATGGGACAAAACAACCCATCTCGCCCGGATACCAAGTGAATACAGACCTCTTGGGTGGGAAAAATGAATATATTAAAGAGTCCATTGACCAACGCTTGTAACAACTCTGGAAGTCAAACCCCAGGTTTAAATAATGGCTCCGCTATGAAAAGCACTGTACATGTTACCATGTTTTGTCCAAACTGGTGGACAAAACATTACGATTCCATGACATGGGAACATGTCATAGAACAGGTTCATGCGTGTACTTTGGCTGCATTCTGACAGTGTCAGCTTGAGACCTGGTTTGGACCCTTGCCTGCTCTGGTTTCCCATCAGAAGGAGTGAGGATAAGCCCAAAGATAGCCATGGTGTGCCCACCAGGTCCTGTGGTCTATGCAAGCAGGGGACCAGGAGCACAGGGCAGGCCACAAACACACCAGTTCTGCAGAGAAGAGACAGATGAATTAACAGGACTCAC
The DNA here is from genome assembly GCA_033558185.1 of Dromococcyx pavoninus. Taxonomy (NCBI): domain Eukaryota; kingdom Metazoa; phylum Chordata; class Aves; order Cuculiformes; family Neomorphidae; genus Dromococcyx; species Dromococcyx pavoninus. The sequence continues at coordinate 233,331 of JAUMJL010001031.1, forward strand.
AAACCACTCCATCACAATATGAGCTCACATAGCTTCCCCAGATCATCTGTAACTACAGTTTAGCACAAAACTCTAGAATTTCAATTTGAAGATTCCTGGAAATCCAGTGGGGGTTCAGTGAAAAAGGGTCTTTATTAAAAAAATCCAACAATAAAACAACATCATCAAACATCTGTATTATTAAAGCACTGGGGGGAGGTGGCAGCATTTACTATCAGTAAGAGAATTGATTTTCTTCCCGAGAAACCCTGATGACTCAACCATTCTGATCAACCGCCTCAAGTTCAGGACAAACCATCTCAGAACAGTATCACCAACTATTTCCTGGAGCATACAATCATCTACAATCTCCTCCCTCTCCTGGTAAAATTCACCAGGCCTCACCTGTCCCACGTGCCATCCCTACTGCTAGCGTAAATGTCCATCCAAACACACTTCATACAGCTCAGGCTTTCTGTAAGCTTGACCTCCAAAAGTGGCAAAGGAGAGTAAGCACTGGTAGTCCTGGAGGCAGTTTGGGTATAACGGAACCATCTACTAACTTGGAGCAGATAAAGCTTTTCTGACTCCCTTGTCACAACCCCCTGTAAGCGAGGGCTGAGGTGCCCCAGCCAGCTCTCAGCGCAACATCAACATCTCATCAGCAGGAACAGCAGAGGGGTCCTCCCACGACGGTGCGCCTGAGCCAGTCAGCTGTGCCAGGAAACCCAGGGGACTGAGTGCCTCAGGTTGGTACCAGCTCGGGGATCGCGCAGTATGCTCCATTGCAGCCCGTAATTACAAGACCATTTCTACAAATGGCTACATTTAACACAAAGCACATTTTTATGCCCAGTGAAGTAGAAGAGGACTAATATATGAAAGGACTTTAATCTAAATAACGGCCTGCAACTATAGGAAGGTACAATATTTCAACACAGATAAATAAAGCCTGGATAAATCTACTGCTCTGCATATAAAAAAACCCAGCCATGGTGCATCACAGCTGGAACCCATAGATGACAACCAGGGTCACTTCTGGTCCTGTTTAGTACAGGGCACCAAGGAGCCTCCTAAAGCAAAAAATGCACAATCATAGTTCTCTGATTCTAGTACAGGTCCAGTGTTTCCCCACCATGTGAGTGGTAACAACTTTTATAATTGTTTCTTTAAAAAAATCATGCCCTCTAATCGTTGAAGAGCTTTGTTAAAGCATTTTCCACAGGGCAGATGAATTCAGGTTATGTTTCTTAAGGTAAGAAGACATCTCTTAAAGTCAAAGAAAAAGAGAAGCTGTCTGCTATGATATCGAGAATGGCTTAAATGATCCCAGCAAGGTTTGGGACCTTCCGAGCCTTCAAGAATCTTCATGCTGGAGCTCTGAAAAGACTGAGAGCTTAGACCACCACTGCAAATTTCTCAGAGTTTCTCTCCAGACAAAATGAAGGGACTTTCCTTCAATGTTCGACTACTGACAGGTCAGACTGGACTTCTCCCCTCCCTGGACTGATGGGGACTACAGGTAAGCCTTCAGCTGCCAGTTGTGGTTAAGTCACTGATCTAGACAGAGCCACCTTAACAGGAATTTTGGATGGGTCTTGGTGAAGGGGAGGAAAAAAAGAGGACATAATGTTTAATTATAAGAAATGATTGAAATAGGCACAGACATACCCCGGGTGCCTCTGCACTGCAGCAAGCTCTAAACTTGTTATCGTTAATGGTTTAAATTTCACTGTGCTAATCATTTCAGGACACAAGCCTTTCTTGATAATCTAATGAATTATTCCAACATCCTTCAGCAAAAAAAATCCTCCATGACAGCACTAATTACAAGACGTTTTCCCAGTGCTTATGTAAAATATGACAGAGCAGCAGCTTAGGGAATTGCAGAAAACTGCTTCTAATTTCCACTGAGAAACTGACAAACACCTCTCTTTCATCTCTCCCAGCTCTCAAGTAAGATTTAACTTTCTCATTTAGTTAATTACCGAGTGAGGATCATCATTTTCCCGGATCGGAGCGGCACAGAGCCTTTATCGTGTTAACTTGTGAACTTGATCGATGGCTGCTGCTAAAACTTAATAACTTCACCCCCTGGCAAATTGTAAGATAAATATAATAGGAGAAACTCTGACAGTAAAAACCTGCCAGAAATGAGCGCTGTGTTTATGTTTCTTTGCAGGCAGCAAAAAAACAACCAACAGCTTATTACTGGGTGCGTGTTACTTATATTTAAAAGACTCCAGGCAGTTAACTTTCTGCGTACTGTTCAAACTTTACTCACAAGATAAAAGACACTGGGGAAAAAAACAAGCAATGGGATAACAAAGAAAGGAACCATGGAAGTGTACGTCCAGAGTGGATGGGGGGAAGATGGGAACTTCACAATGAATGTAAAGCCACACTTGTCTCTATTGCTGAGTGTTCTTCAAGATTAACGACATTAAAAATACCCACAACAGTGAATCCAGACATGAAACTGGTTTCAGCAGCAGCACAAAGCTCAGGAATTTTGCAGCATGTTAGACGCTGTGTGGAAAAAGCAAAGGGATTAAAAGGTATCAATGTGGCAGAGAAACTCAGCACGGCTGGCTTTTCCAAAGCAACTTGTGTGGTCACTAAACTGTTTGCTGTCGCCCATGATGAAGTACTGCTCAACACCACTCCAATGTAGCAATGGAATGAAAATGGTGGAACAGAGCTGAAAACAGGCCTCCATGCTAAAGAGCAGAGCCAGCACTTGAGAATGGCGGTGAAAGCGTGTTGTTTGCATGGCCTAAAGGCATTAGGAGCATAATTAAGAGGATACAGGTTCAATTTCTATGGCTGGCTTCTTCTTTTTTAGGCTTGTAATTACCAAAGGCTGCAGAACTGATTCCCAGGCTGCCAAGGGTAAACAAAGAGGGAAGAAGTCCTTTGTACCTCTTTACTCGCAGCTTCCCCCTAAAGACCTCCTTTGCTTTGAGAATTGGAGGGTGGCAAGAGGGTGTCTCAACACGGAAGAGCAGGATCTCAAGAGCTATAGCACCTGAAAGGCACAAGCTGGATCCTCATTTTTCTCCTTTGCAAAATGAACCTGTTTTTCCAGTGTTTGACTTGACAGCAAAGCTACAATGCTAGGTCATTAAACAACTCACTCCATTTACTTTTATTTTAAAAGCTCAGTTTAGAATCTACCCATTTCTGTCCACCTCCATCTCACACAACAGTCTCTGTGAGGTTAACCATGGGTTTAGCACATATATGGACTTACTCGCTCAGTACTGAATAAGTTTCCACATTGCAAAGCTCACTGAAATGTTCTGAAAAACTAACATAACCCAGAAGTAGATGATCATCAATCACATTCGAGAGCCAAAAAGAAAGTACCATGAAGAAAATCCACAGCATCTTTACTATTTATTTTCAAGCGAAAATTCAAAATACTCACACTGAAATTCAGTCCCCTGGATACCCAAGGAACTGGCAGTTTTTCCTGTCTGAGGCTTCTAGCCCGCTCCTCCACAACTGGTTTCTAATCACATGGCAGAAAAACTTTGATAAGAAAGTATACATCTAGATGAAAGATCACTGGAATTATGCTGGACACAGCAACCCAACCTGCTGCACTTTCTGAAATCCTGGGGGGGCAATAGTTTTCAGAGGTACCATCTAAGTATCTATGATATGGTGTCAGCCTGGAGGGCACCTGGCTAAGGATATTACCTCAGACACGAAAGAGAGGGAGAAACTGGTCTGGTTAGAGCCAGAGAAAGCTGCAGACACCACAGAGGTAACGTGCTGAGTCTCTCCAGGGACTGGGGAGGCAGGACTGAGCCATGGGCACTTGTACATCAGCTGCACAAAGGGCAGCAATAATACCTTGCTAGAGAAACTGCTCCCCTCCCACACTGCTACACAGCGAACAGCAACAGGGAGAGGGGATTAAAAACTATTCTTTTAAGGTAATACTTAATGTTTCAGACAGACTAATAAAGTTTAATTGTCTGGAATCTCGTAGCTCTTACTGTAAACTTTCCTATGATATAGGCTTGCCATCTAGACTTTAAGTGTTGACAAAACTCTCCAAAACAAAATTTCTCTGATGCCAGCAATGAACATGAACTGGAAGTCCCTCTCCTCCTCCTCCTCCCTCATCTCCAAGTTGTCTTTGCAAATAACAAGCACTGATGAGAAATCTGCTTGCTTCAGCACAGCACTGGCATATGTTACTTTCCCAAACTACGAGCCCTGACCAAAGGCATATCTAGACATATGGGGGGGGGGAGGACAGACACCATCACTTTTAAAGAGCTCACCTTTTAGTAGTTTTAAAGTGATCATATACAAATTTCAAAGCACATCCTCCAGCAACAACAAATTACTTCCAGTGGAAGAAGTCACCAAAGGAAATGCTTTCTTCCTCAACATGGCTAGCAGAAACAGAGTTGAACTGCTGGGACCATTACATGTTATTACTGTTAATGGAGGGAAGGAACACGCACATTATCACTTGGAGAACCAGTTTACTAAAGTCATCGGGTAACGGCCAGTAGCAGCAAAGGGCTCATTTACGGCAGGGAAAGGCATAAGCTATGCTCTAAGCAGCAGTTTCATGGTTTTCTGGAACACTTGTTTCTGTTTTTAAAACACCCAAACATGATCTACTGCCCGAGTGAAGTTACTCTTTATGGGTGTTATCGTTGATTTTCTTTTTGCTCCAAATACTCCCTTAACTCAGAGAGAAAAGCAGTCAGGAACAGGTAGGTGGACTTGAGCGATTCAAAACATGGTTGAACAGTGAAGATGATACCACTGGGAACAACACATGACTACAGAGGGAGAATGACCCAAAAGGCCTGTTACTTGCACTCAATAACACTACCAAGATTTTCAAAGCACTGTGGTTCCATCTGTGTAAAGGTTTTATCATCAAGAAATACCCAGTATTATTTTCCATGAGTTTCATCCTTGGAGATGCATTTTGCTACCAACAAAAAAGAGGGCACAAGCGCACCAAACCATCTGACTGAGGGAGAGTGGTTCAGAACTCAAAGTCATGAATATATATGCTGACTATCAGATACCATTTCTCAGCTACACATTTCCAGGTATACTGGAGAGATACAAACAACAAAAACGCAGCAGTGCTCTGAAGAACCACAAGATTCCTGTACGTGCTTTGCTCCCACAGCGAATGTACTTCTTGGATCTGTTGGCAGAGTTGGCTACATGAGCACTCCCTAACCTATTTCAGTCAAAATAAGCTTGTTAGCAAAGACCTGCTATTTAAACTGTCTAAGCTAAAACACCTCATCTTAACTGAAAGCAGGTTTGCAGTTTTGCTGACAGATCCTGGAGGGCAGCAACTTGCAGCAGCTAGACGAAGGCCGAGTGCTATTCTTTTCCACTAGTACAGCCAGATCGAGAAGAGGACATGTCATCACCTCACACTGACTGATACCAATACTACTGCTGTTAGCAGCCACCACAGGGGCAGCAGAGGAAAAGCCCATGAAATACTCTTGCACAGTGTCAGGTCAAAGCTGGTCAGAGGGCAGCAGCCAAAATCTTGACAAATTTGCCTTGTAGCCTCCCACAACCCCTACAAGAGAATCGCATAACTCTCACCCACCAGTGCACACTGTCTTCTTGAGACAAGCTGTTCTGCTAACCTTGCAGTCTAATATTACCTTGCTGGCAAACTAGGGTGATTCCCATCAAGGACCTCCAAGACTGCTAGGAGAGCTGGCTGTGCTTGGCCCAGCGAAGGCTCAGGGCTATCCTCCAGCCTTCCACTATCTCGAGGAAGGTTACAGAGGAAAGTGAGACAATCTTTTCAGGAGTGCTTAACAACAGGAAAGAGGGCAACAGGCACAAGCTGCAGCAAGCAAAACTCTGGACATTAAGAGGAAGATTTTCAAAGTATGAGTGGATAAGGTGCCAAGCAAAATATGAAGGCAATCCTCCTCTGAATAGACAGCTGGACTGAAGACCTCCAGGGGTTCATCTCAACTTATAGTTTTCTATGAATTCATATTTTAAGACTGGGTCGGTCCATTCCTTCATTGGTACCTGGCAAGTGACTTATGACCTGAGGAACAGAGTCCAAATATCCAATCTAAGGATGTTCTGTAACAAATTCTGTATCTTCAGAAATGGCATTAGATTGGGTTAGGCCAAACTCTGTTGTTACATGGAAGTATATAACAGAAGAAGGGCAAGAAATAGTACCTTCTGCAACAACAAACAACCAGCTCTGACCACAACAGCACTTCAGGAAGACACACTCAGTATCACAGCTGGCCAGACATTCTCCCTAACAGCTGATACCCAAATAGCACAACCCACACGCCTGAAACACAGACTATCACACTAGGGATTCCTCCTTGGCTCAGTACTGAGCTGCCAATAAGCTCTCAGGAAATCTCTTCAAAGTAAAGGTGGGAGAGAGCCTTCCAGTATTCCTTTCCCTACAGTAGACTCAATCAAAGAGGAATTGTTTGAATGTAACACGTAAGCAACAGAAAAAAAACAGTAAACTGGGACAGAATAGGATTGCTGGCCTCACTTGGTCCTTCAACAAGCTGTATTTTCGACATAATGTTCTTTAATTGAAAGGCATGATTCCACTATTCCTTTTAATGAGATTAATAAACAGTGAAAATAGTCTAAATCTACCTACATTTCCCTTTCTACAAATACTGGCTAAGTTTTCTTTTCTTTCTTTCATCCCACTTCCAAGAGTTACTTTCTTGTCATAACAAGAATGTAATCACTGTGGAGCATATCATGTGAGAAACTTCTTCCATCCTCATGCACTGATGCATTCCATTGTAAATTCATCTAACCACCAGCAACTCTTTCATTAACTTCTACTATAATAGGCTAAACATCTAAGAACCAATTACATGCTGAGTAAAGTAGCTTTTCCTTCCAACAGTTTTAATATGTTATCCTTTAAATATCATTAGGTCTTCTACTGCGAGAATTGTCCTCCTCTGTCAAAGGAAGGGAATATTAGACTTTACCACAGCCATCTATTTGTTAAACACCTCTGCAATATCCCTCACTTCTTTCCTGTATTTTCAGTCAGCTCACAATAGCCTGTATTAAATCTGGTACTAGTGTACTCAAAACCACACTATTTACACCTTCTCATCTAGGAAGAGCAACCTGGGATCACACCAGTAAAATGCATTTGCAATCTTCTGATACAAAATAAAACTAAAACATCAAGAGAATTCAACATTTCCTACCACAGACCAAACTACAAATGCACCATTTGTAGCTCATTTCTTTGATCAAGGGGTTAGAGCTCCCTCTAGCACTCTCAAAACAGAAGAGCCATAGATGCTAAGCTGTGACTCTCTGGTCTCATCCAAAACAGTCTTGGGTAGGGCTGTCCATAATTTTATTTGATTTACTTTTTGCTGTCACATGAATAATTAAGAATATATCCACTAGTTTATCTGAAATTCAGGAGAAACAAGTGTCAGGACAAATTCCCTCTATAATTGACTAAAAAAACTTCAGACTGCTATAATTAAGTGAGGTCTATTTTAAAATGAAATTCAGGACCAGTTGAAGGATTATTATGCCAGCTGTGTGTACAATGTGAAACATAACAAGAAATTAAAAGAAAAAGTTGCTGAAAATTTTCAATTTTCCCGGCACTAAAAAAGTCTTACTACCTCACCCTCCCTTGCAGTTGACAAACATCCCAGTGCAGCTGACAGGTCGCCTGCAGCTGTGAATTACATGTTTCTATTTCAGCATTAAATATTGAGTAACACTGCTTAAGTAAAACTCAAATGTGTAACCCTGCTGAGTTCTGCACAATGCTGAAGACAGAGAAACATCTCTTGACAGAAAGAGTGTCATCCCTTTTTAATCATAGGTTATTACTTATTAATTCTTGATAAACTGAAAGCTGGCAATACGATGTAAAAATGAGAAAGGAAAATGGGAGCCAAGACTCTCAAGCTTTGCTCCTAACTCCCCCACTGCCCTCTTGCATAGAATCACAGAATTGGTTGGTTGGAAAAGACCTTTGAGATCATCTAGTCCAAACATACCTGCCCTCTACTAAAGCATATCCCTGTCTTTTAAATACCTCCAGGGATGGTTACCCAACCACTTCCCTGGAAAGCCCCTTCCAGTGCACAGGCTGCCATAGGCAAGTCGCTCCATATCACAAGTCTATTGGTTAAATACATGTATCCCAACACATGTCCTACAGAGGCAAATACTGGGAATGTCTTCAGACGCCTCCGCACGAAAGGTGTTTAGTGAGGGCAACCCCACCAAGTGACACCACACTTTACACAAGCACAAACTTCTCCTCACGCGCCAGCAACAAAATTTGTCACTTACAAACTAAACAAAACAGACTCATTAGAAAGGGAACCACTTAGACTTCACCAATAAGGAAAAAAGCAGCTGTACTAATCATTTCAGCAGCCTTCCAAAGCCGGATCAAATGTTGATTACTTTAAGAAAAAATTTTACCTTGAGCCTTCTCAAAATGAGCCATCACATCCAGACACCACTCCTAAAATCAATACAAACGTGGGGACAACTCACACACCCCTGGAGGTGAGTACCCTAGGGAGGATGTGCTCTCTGTAAGTCCCTTTACTCATCACAGCAATTTCAATCTGTAACCACCAGGGACTCGGGAACATTGCTTGGTTTAGAAGTTTGCAATTTTAATATTAGCATGTGACAGAGATGAAGAAACACAATAGGATGTGTTAGGCTATCCACAGCTACGTGGATCACTTCTCTGACATGTCCAGTAAGAAAGACTAGACGTAACCAGACCCTAATAGATGACAGAAGCACCTGACCAAAACTTCCCAGCATCACCCGCCGGTGTCTCTCAGATCCAGCCAACAGCTGTCCTTGCCATTCTGGGCCTCAACTCTGTACACAGTCCTGCTGCTGCATCCAAATCCTGATACACAGGACTTTCCCTCACACAGTACCAATGGCATCCAAGGCCATTCCTTTTATCCCCTTAAGAGGACTTGGAGAAAAGTTTTGGCAACGACTTCTCTCTCCCCACACCTCTCACATGTGGCAGGAGAGGATTACAGTCCGATATCTGACCTGTCCAGCGGGAGTGAAAGGACTCTGAAGTGAAAGCAAGCTCTCCACATTTGCAGATCTGGTCATGACACTGGCAGTCCTTGAGTTCCTCCCTGGGCTGACACTGCAGCCCACCTGTTCTCACTCCTATCTCCAAATAGTTGTGGCTTGGATCTGAACCAAAGACAGGTAAGAGGTGGTGCTCTCCAAACCACAGTAACACATGGAATCAGCAGCTCGCATGCCCAACTACTGAAACTTTTGAGATCTCTGATCACTTCTGTACATTAGAAGCAATAGATCTCCCATCTTAGTTTAGGAATCAGTCTACAGCCATTGGTTTTGCGCCTTTGTTATTTCCAGATTGCATAATTTAATGAGGTTCTTGGCGTTATCTTAGGAGTTAAAGGGAGGGAGGAAGCAGCTAGTGCCAAGTGTAGACCTTCTTATGCACACACATTATGTACTCCAAGTGTTGGCTTAATTTCTGGGTGCAGTGGGAGACCTTGAATTGTAAGGTAGATGTGTATTTAAAACTTGGGAGAAGCAGGTACCTAGCAGTGAAGGTTAACTGGGACTCCTGAATTCAATATTTAACCTGATCTGAGCAGAAGGTAGGACCTCCTGAGGCATCTTTCAATCTAAGTGACTCTGTGTTCCTAGCTCATAGTCAAAGCTTATCTAGACTTCCCAGGCTTCTGGAGAGAAAAGTGATACAGATTTTGACTGAAGCAAAGTTATGGTTGTCTGATGTTCATGTATTATCATAAGCAAAATCTAATTTTTTTTTAAGTTGCTGCATAGAGAATTATTTTTTAAAGGCTTCCCAACTCCAGGTTTCACAAGCTATCATATCATTTATTCTTAATAGCAACTGAATATCAGGTTCTTAAAGAGTACTGCAGATATACCTCCTCTCTGGCTACGCAAGTTGAGAGCATGCTGTATTCCAAACTTACCTTCACTTACGACCTGAACCAGTTTCAAAACCCAGGTCTCAAACAACAAAATAACTGACCATGATGTCTAATCATCTGCAATCTTCTAAATCAAATCCTGAAATACCCCTACTACAACCAACCCAAGAACTGTCCAGAATTACAAATTATGACTCAGAACAGGGCTGACAGATCTAAATATGGCAGGAGAACCACCCGATTCAACTCTGTAGTTCACATAATTCTGTAAAATCCAGTGACTCGAAAGAAAACAACACATGCACATAATTGGCATTAATTAAGTAACATTTTTATTACCTACAGACTTACAAGGAAAGATTACTTGTCAGAAAGAGGGTGTTCTTTGCTGAGAAATTACAAGTCTTAATTAACAATCTAATTTTTTTTGTAGGATAGCTGTTAACGTAAGTATTTTTCACTTTTATTTTCTTCGAAATGAATGTTAATCTAAGCACAAAGAAATTTAAGAAAAAACAATGCTGAAATAATTTAATCATCACAGATTTTCACTAAATTAGTTTGTGGTCACTGTCACAATGGTTTCATTTTCTCTTGAGAAGCAACAGGAGGATCTCAAACTCAAGGACAGGAGAAGAAAACTCTGAACCCGTGCATGCAATTAGGACAGATCGATTGTATTTCACAAGTTCATGAAAGCATGGAGGCACGTTTGCCTGTTGGCCACAGGTCCCAAACAGCCTGGCTGCGTACAGCACCCTTCTCGTTCCCTAACTTCACGCTGGCTCCATGAGCTGAGCGGGTAAGGTATTTGCCTATCAAGATTCACCACTACGGTAAAATAAGTAATCACAGGTACTTTGAATACTATTTTCAGCTTTGTAAGAGCAACTACTTGGTTGCTCATTTTTAATTTCCTCGGCAATAAGTTTCAGCAGAGCATATAGTGAGCACTACTGTTTGTCTCCAAGCTGCAGTCTCAACTAAGCCGTCAGTTACATGCAACTGCCTGCCTTGTTGAAGTTATCGTGGATATGAGCTTCCACAGGCAGACTAATTCAAATCTATTTCTATAAATTACAAATTGTGTTAAATATACATGAAGGAAAATACAGAACTGTTTCTTTTACTACACAATATGAGTTATTTCCCATTCCAGGTTCCCTCTGAGAAAACTCTTAAATTTTAAAATCTGCCAGCTAGTGGCAGAGACTACTGGTGAGACCTAATCCAGTCAAGCAGTTGTATTCACCGAGTACTGCAAAGGTCAGTAGAATGTTCCAAGAGTACTAATAGACCAGGATACCTGACAATAATGAGGAGTATGCAGTTATTTGCCCAAGCTTCCTTTTCCTTCCAGAAGAAACGCAGGTGGTACCACTGCCTTAATGTGAGAGTTAAACCATAAGCTTCGCAAAAGTCAGAAGAATTAGAATTTTACACTTATGTAACACTCTTGATAGCTGCAGATTAGGGCAATAATGTGACAATTTCTGTGTGAGAGAGAGGGATTGGAAAAGTAAACATAAATAAATTCCTCACAAAAAACAAACTCTTCAACCACAAATGCTCAAACATCTTCACTATTTCTCTTCCCTCACTTCTTAAATTAAGTCATTCCTCAAGGATCATTCAATTTATCCTAATAAAGCAAAAATGATACAACTGCTCCCTAAAAATATATGTGGATAAACACCAAAAAAAAAAAAAACCAAAAAAGAAACTCTTAAAACAATAGGAAAAACCAAGCCAAAGAACCAGTGGTACAGTCTCTTCATGAATAATCTAGCTCGGAAACTCATGAGAGGATTTTCAGTCATTAGAACAATTGGGTTCTGGAGTCATCTTCTGATGGAAATACAACGGAAAAAAAGACCTCAGACTGAACTTTAACTCGTTGAAAGATGAAACTAAAGGGACAAAGTAACGTCTGCTGGAACCAGTGACCCGCGAGGTTCCAGAAGGTAGAATGACATAAACCAGGCAATATCCTTTTCTGCAAGAGGACATGCATCATGTCAGAGTACACCTGAGCAGGCACAGACACACACTTTTTGAGAGATAACTAAGCAAACTGACTTCCAATGAGTAGAGAACATTCTTGGGACTGTGGGGTCCGCTCTGTTAAATATACAAAAGTAAGGCTTCATTCCTCTATCACAGATAACGGGCGACTGCTTCACCCAGAAAAAGAGCTGACTATTTTCATTCTTGCACATGCCCAATGAACTTGGGCAAACTGAGATTTATGGAAGGTATAACCTACACCTTTCCACTAGGTCCTGAACTGCTGAGTTGTACATGACACACAGGCACACTATTTCTTCTGGTATGGTTTTATCCATCTGTCTCAGCTCCAGGGGACTTCAGACTGCTCTGAGGCTACAGTGTCACTGTCTTTGTAGCTGGTCCAACAGGATACCCCTCGTGGTCTCTGATTCATTTATAATAAACATATTACACGGGAGCAGAGAATATCTCTTTTCACACCTTTACTGCCTCCAGATAAACTCTCTCAGAGTTTGGGGCAAACCTTCAAGCTGTTCATTCATGTGATGTTTGGATGTTAGATGAAATTAACATCCAGATTTTAGTAATGCAATTGCCCTCAGAGTTCCTGATACGGAGGCACTTTTGCTGGAGGAGTTACCTTCAAGTCACTTATCACTGACTGGGAAGATTAGGCTGTGACCTGCTGGGCAGTCAGCTGTTGTGGCTATGAACTCTACTGTCTTCATAATTAGAAGAAAAGATACATGGCTGATGACAACACTGTTGCTGTCTTCTGCTAGCCCCTACCCTTAACTGAGCAGTTTTCTGCATACAGGTTGCAATGGGCATCTGCCATTCTTGGGACTATGAAGAGCAAAAACTCAGACAGGTGCCATCTGGAGCCCAGTATGTCTCCAAATCAATTCTGTTGACCAGCAGGATGAAAACTTCTCCTGTCATCCAATGGTAGAGACAGAGACAGAATGATGGAGGCAAGTGTGTGACCTCCAGACAGACTATTCATATTCAGCCACCTGAGGTCCCACATAAGATGAAGAATTCTTTAGTTCAGCATCAGGAAACTCTGAAGGTAAATGCGTCTCCATGGGAGGACAGGATTTGAAGCTTGTGGATCTATCATATTAGAAGGGATTCTAGTTGTCAGCATTTGATCCAAAGGAGTTACTATGGTGACAAATGGTCCAAAATGAAGGTTAAGACAGTTACACATTTGGAAGTAAACCAAGGGTAAGACAACAAGTTCTCCAGTGAGAACAGTTTTATTCTATTAAACACTATTCTAGCAGATGATTCTGCAGACTCAAACGCTCTGCTCCCATTTCCCAGCTGGTAGTTTCTCTATGCAACCTATAAATTCACATTTCTCTGACCCCACCTTCATGAGAACTACAAGACATATTTTAGGGACTAAGACTTTAATACATATATTGATTTCATTAGTACAACTAAGGTTTTATAATCTCTCTAAAGATAAATTACATTCTGTAATAGTTTATAAGTAACTGTATAGCTATTAAAACCTTAATAGGTAAACTTATAAAATTGCCTTGTTCTCCTTGTGTTTTTATACTATTAACAGAAAGTTTAATGTACTTGCATTTTATATGTCAGATACATTGCATTACTTGAGAAACAAAGTTATCATGGATCACATATTGACTCATACCATGTATGCGATAAGGCGACAGCTAAAATCCAGTAAAAACTCTGAATCTTCTGAACTTTAGAGTGCTTCACCTATAAAAAGATACTACTGTAATTTTTAAGTAAGAAAATATTCCTGGGGAATAGTAATACTGATTATGCAGCTGGAAAAAACATACAAAACCTTTAGATATAGTAGACTTGCTACTACTTTTTCAAACAGAAAAGATCTCCTAAGCTAAAGTGAGTTTGAAAATAGTGACCCAGTTTAACCTGGTCTTGTTTTTTAGAAAAAGAGAGACAAATTTTAAAGAAAACATTGCTGGTGTCCTGTCAACAGCTAGCAGAGTTTGCCCTCAGAGAGCAAAGAAAGAAATACATAATTGGAATAAGGGAAACAGAGAGAGTTTACCTAGAGATAGCAAAATTCTAACATGTAGAACAAACAAGCTTGGTTTCTGCTTTACCAACAATATTCAGGAAGGTTTCTGGTGGGCTGAACAAAGCATATTCCTGGAAGTCTGTATTACCATATTCTGACCAAGATCCATGGAGTGTAGCATTCTGCTTGGGGCCACTGCAAAGGAAAAGCTTTGGCAACTTTTGCTACTTAAACACTGTCTGGCATGTGCTTGGTTGCTTGAGTGCTTTTTCTAGCGATACATTTATTGAGATTGTGGGAGCTCTTTGAGCTACAGGGCAGGGCGAGAGACAGAGAAGGGTTCTGGGAAAATTTCTTCCTGTATGGGCTCTAATTACTTAATGATTTTCTTTATTAGATCCAAACGAGGTTGGCTTGTCCACATGACTTGCCCTGTAGCAGTTTGTACAGGGATTCTGGGTAGTTTACTCAAGGATGAAAGCTGCCTCTCTACAGAGGAGCCCTGGCTGGGTGAGGACTTCTTTAGATTGCAGAGGCCAATACAGCTGTATCCTCCTCAGAGCACACGTAACATTGTCTGAGAACCTGGCTGTACATCAAAGCCTTTGTGGGGGCCTCAGGTCATTGCTGGCTTTACAGAAGTAGGCATATTGCTCTGTGGGGTTCCTTTCAGAAAGTTACAGTCATATGAGGAGCATTTCAGAGAGAGTTTTATGAAGAAGTGATAGTTATTGAACCTGTGATAGAAATTGGTGGGAGTCCAGAAAGTGAGAACATATCTCTGTGAAGTGAAAGATGAACTAGCAGTTAGAGCAGAAGACCAGACTGTTAGTATCACTAGAGGATAACTTTTACTCCTGATTCTCCCTGGGTTTGGGCCTAAGCGTGACTAAGATGTCCCTTTTCTCCTGAGATACTTTGCAGGGTGTTGCAGAGTTCTTTATTGCTCCCTAAGCCAACTGAGCCTCAGGGAGAAGGCACCATGTATAACAGGAATGCTCTACACACAGCTCTGATCCTGGAAGATGGTAGAGAAAAACTTTAGCATGATCAGATAAAAAAAGGTGAAGCAAAACATCCAAGAGAATGAATTTTTCCACACTTGCTGTGGAGTAAATGTCCCTCACTCTCAAAGCAGATTCTCAAACTGAAGGGACCTGAACAGAGAGAGCTGCATGTGGGGGTGAGAACAGAGGGAGGCAGAGAAACCACACAGAGAAAATGCAAAACACAGACAACGGAATGTGAAAAGTATGTGAAGCATTTTAAATTAAATTAACAGAAAAAACCCCTCTAAGAACTTAACACTGACAAAACCATCCAGTCGCAAAATTCAACTAGGAGCTTGTCCAAAATTGTTATTATTAAGTTAAAAAACTTAGGCTTAGCTGTATGCTCATTTTAACATGTATGTAAACATTAATAGTCCTTAGGCTGCCTATTAACTCACATGTGGCATATTTACACTATTTATGATATTATGCCCCATGCTAGGACATCCGATTACAGAGTCACGGTAGTGGCTCCATACTTAAGGTGAATTCTGAAACACATCACCTCTTTCCTGTTACTCTCTTGCAGTAAGATTACTTTTGGGCAAGAACTCACCATTTGGTTTCAGCCCACAAGGGAATCTCTTTGGGAACCGACAAACTGATTTAAGCAGCTGTGGAAAACTCCACCGGGGTTTGTGTTTTATTAAAGGAGAGAACAAAAGGCTTTGAGAGCTTCTGGTGTTTTGTGCAAGAAGAATGCTTGGCTTAGAAGGCATCCACTTTTACTTAGACTTTCCCCTTGCCTCCCACAAGGACCACATTTGATTCAAATTTGACTGTAACCACTGGCAGGTGCATCTTTCCCAAGACGCACGTCTAGCAGAGCCTTTTAAAAACGCAGACAGACCTGGGGAAAGAGAAACTGCCACAGGAACATCACCCAAATCAACATTAAGTGTATGTAAACAAAAATAATGGTGAAGTACAAAACATGCTTCAACCGATACCATGTTTCCAGAATCCCATACGTCTAATAAGGAAATGTTAACTGGCTTTAATCCTTTTTACAGATGGAATAACTGAGATGGAAAAGCAGAATATGACAAAGGCAAAAAGACGTCACAAAATCTGGAGCTGTAATTCCTAATTTAATATTCCCCCTGTATGGCCTCATTACTTACTACAAATAAATTATTTCCTCCTAGATTTCAGCTGTTAAAATAACTTTTGAAATTCTCCTCAAAAAAATGGGACAATGTGAGTCAGCCCTCACCCCAAGAAATACTTGAAGGATTAATTAAGGTTTGTGAAGCACTGAGGGTATAGGGGAACCCCCAGGAGGAAGTCTGTATTACCATATTCTGACCAAGGCTTGAAAGACACGCAATAAACACAGCCCAGGGCACAGAACAAACAACACAAATAAAATAAAATATTGAATAGCTGTTTGTTAAGTGAATACTGTTCATCCTGCACACCAAACTTTATTTCTGCCTCAGGCTGCAGGGAGTTGAGGGGACCCAGACTGAGGTCCAGATAAAATTTTACTTCAAAGGGTTAAATAGTAGCAAAGTTATAAAAAAATGAAACTGTTTCTTGTAAAGTGTAACATTAGACAACCTTTACAAGCAGAACTGCAAGCTCATTATTATATTAGGTGTTTATCCTGTTCAGATAGTACTATAGGTCTGTGATTTACCAGTTTAACCTTTTGCAGTGTTGTGATGTCTTTCAAGCTATAAAAATACATGGATATCAAACTCATATAAAGCCCCTTTGTCTTTGAAGGAGGGAGAGGGAAGAGGCTACATCACACTTATAAAGTAAGAAAGTCCAGCATACTACAGTGAGCAAAAATGGTGAGATCTGCCCAAAACTAACACCCAAAGAAACCAACCTCACCCACACAAGCATTCCCTTCCAGGATGTTTACCACCACTGACCCAGCAGCAGGCAATGCCAAGTGTGCGGGTGGGTGCGTGCGTAACTACAGTGGATCCTCATGACGAGCCTGCACAGTTCGCTGGGTGCAACGTGTGGGTTTTTGGCTTCTCTTGCAAACTGGTATGATTTAACTTGCTTTTCAGTATCAGAAAGCAGGATACCGGGAAGTGAAGAGAACCTATATCCTGATTAGAAAAATGAAACATAAGCAGCACCAACACCGTGCCATTACAATTTCAACCCTTACAACTTCCTTGGGAACGATGGGGAAGGAGAAAAGAAATGCATGAAAAACACAACGCAGAGAACAAGGAAGGAAGAACAGGAACCATGCTAATCAGAAGTACCTGGATGCCCTTGCACTGCAAACATTAATGCTGTTCCATGATGTTTCTTATTGTCCATCCACAAATTGCCCCCTAATATCACTCTTTCCCCCACATTATTTTTTCGCTTTATAAAAATACCAGTTTTCCTAAGACTGATATTCAGATCTGACAGTCATTAATTCCAGTGTCTGTTTTTAGAATGTACTTGAGAAAATTACGATTTTATCAAACCACTGGGGGAAAAAAAAATCAAGTCAATCGTCTTAGCAATTACAGCAGCCAAGTCTTTCAAATCATAATTTCTTGTTGGTAAATGAATAAAATGAAAAATACTGGTGCAAAAAAATTCAACAACAACAAAAAAAAAACACAACAAAAAAGAGCATTAGGAAATCAATGCAGCATTTGAGCTCTCCTCTCTTTTTGCTGCTGATAGCCACATGGCATGCATAATATTTTTAACTGAGGAGTCTCATTTCAAATATACGCCGAGGAATCTTATTTCAAAGATATACTATAAAAGGACGGGAGTAATAAAACAGCCAGTCCCTTACTCTAATTTTATCCTTCTCCCTCCTCTTCTTTCCTTGATGCAGTGAAACTTTAAATCCAACACAAACCCTATCTCTTTTTATGTAAACAGTGATCAACATTTTCCTAAATGACCCCCGAAAGGACCTACTTCGAAACCACTCATTAGTAACAGCCACGTTTGCAATATTAACCTGGATGTGGCTGTTTATTAAGATCTTTTAAGGGGTTTAGAATGAAGACACACTGCCGGTGTACAGGGAGCACAGAAGGGGTAATTTAAAACCCATGTTCTTCCTCCCCCTCATCGAAAACATGCCCAGCATTGTGCAGCTGTGCTGCCAGCTTCATCACTCCCTCCATCTCCACTCTTGCTAATTAAAAGGTTGATCACAGAACAATGCTCTTCTCATTAATTTCAGCTTTCTGATTGGGCAGGATTCCCGCTCGCTCCGCCTGATCTTTTCCACACTGCTGAAGTTAATGTGACAGGAGCCCGAAGATGGATTACCCGCTGCCATATTGCCCATCACCTCCAATCAGCAGCTATCTGGGTAAACTGATTGTTCTAATTTGCTCTCATTATTTTTACAATATCAGGAGAAAATAACGCACACAGCTCACTGTCAAAGCTGTGAAAATCAGCCATTAGTTAAACCCAGACACTGAGTGGCTTTATTAGGAGCACTGCAGTCTATTGATGCAGCTTTGGTAAACTAAGATAATACCTGCCCTCTTCAAACACACTTTTTTGGGTGTATTTATGTTGAAAGAAAGTATTTATTAGGATACTTTCAGAAGTGTTTGCTGTCAGTCTGTTATCTTGATACGCTGGCAGAGAGCAACGATTAAGAACAATGGAGACTTGACTTCCACATAAAGAAGGGCAGCATTATCCGCCCGGCAGCCTGCCTGCACATCTCAGCTACTATTTTACAGTTTAAATAAAAATCATCTCAGTACTAATGACAGGTGAATATGAAAATGCACTCCAAAATCACAGGAAAAACAGCATTATCATAAAGGCAAACACAGTATGGATCTAATTGTGTGAGCTGTACGTACAAGGTCAACAATTTAGTTTTAGATCTGGGTTTTTTTTTTTGCTGAGCAAAGGAGCCTGTGTAGCCCAGCATCAAAACACAGGGACTGAAAGCAGGAGCTTCAAACGATAAAGGAAACAGTTTTACATAGCTGGGAACTGTTTCTCCCCTCCTATGAAAAAAGCATTGTGCTACCACAACTTGGGAACGAGTCAGAGTAGAAATGTCACTCCACACTGAAGTCTCCCAGGATCCCATAGCTAAAAAACGAATAAAGTATTGTTAGTGGTATGAAGTCAGGCATTTTTACACCGCAGCAGTGATAAGGACTGCACTGAAAACCCTGCACCTCTGACAGTCTCTACTCTGTATATAAAAGGACCTACATTATTTTGCCTTCTGCCTATCTGCATCTTAGCAAAGAAAAATGCTAAATAAAGGGATTAACAGAAATATATCTTAAATCTCGCTAAACATAAACCTTAAGCTGGTTTCTAAGATGCTGTAACTTGCAATGTGCTCTAATAGCGACAGGCAGAGCGCAGCAGACTGATTTTACTTTTAAATAATACCTAAATTAGATTAGTTCTTTGTGTAGATCTGCATGAACCAGAGGGGACATTCATCATTGTGCCAAAAAAGTTAAATTCACTGGGGTATGCTCAAAGTGAATGGTTCTAGACCTACGTTTTATCTCCCAGACATATCATCAAGATGCTGTGCCAATATGCATGAAGCCAGCTAGGAGCTGCAAGAAAGACAACGGGAGAGTAACTGGATACCAGAAAAGGTTTAATTTTTTCCTTTGTAGATTATGAATTGCTTGGGACAGGATCCGTGGCTTCTCTGTCTTGTAAGCACAGAGCATCTCTTTTCAATACTTGAGCTTCTTTTTTAATATTTAAAGGGCTTAAATGCAAGGAAGGGCATTCTCCTCCCTCCGCTTCCAAAACAGATTTAATTCTAGTTCCTTCTCCTCCCTCTGCTGTAATTTAAAATGCTGCAATTTTAATTCTGCTTTTCAGTATTTTTAAATCCTCATCAGTTGAAGCCTTGTGTTTGGGGGTTGATTTTTCCTCCTTTGCAGAGAAGCCATCTCCCAGCTTTGTTTGGTATCTCTTTTGACCCTTGCTAATGGTTTGCTCTTGGAGGGGCGTGCCATGCTTTTCTCCTTAAAATTCCTGCACTGAAAGACTGCACCACACCACACTCCACAAAACGTGCTGATGGCACAAATTACAAGCCCCCAGCCGAACACTCCAGCCCCCACCATTCGGGCAGATTTATGTGGGCTCTTGCCGACGTTATTACAAGTCAGAGTTTATTGGGAAATTGTTACATTATGCGGAGTGTCTAACAAATTGCTTATGCTGCTATAATTGGATTACAACAGCCGCTTGCTCCCACCGGTAAGATTAGGCAAGTAGGACTCCTGCCGATCTCTGAGCGTTAGCAGTAATTTTATTTGCCTTGCCTCTCTCTTTCCTAACAACATGCCTCTTTCCCTGCCAGCTGTCTGCTGAAAAGGCACAGGCTTGTTCCTTGGCCCTAACAATGCAATTACAGCCCTGCAGATCGCACTGTTTGTGCATTAAGTACAGAGCCAAAACGAGGCGAATTGATCGTTTGACTTTTGGAGGAGCCATGTGATCTCTGCGTGCGGTGATCCGGCATGCATCACTGGGCAATGCTGCAGTACCCGCCCGGGGAGGAACTCACTCCACACTCGCTCCCCTCCCGGCCACTCTTAACAGCAAAGGCGGTCGAGCCTGCTCCACGTTAACCCTCATCGTTACACAGAAACGGGCTTGGTGTTAGCAGTTTTCTTGCTGGGCTAAACTCAGATCTCACTCTGCCTTCTGGAATGTGACACTTGCCCACACCAATGGCCTCCCTGCCATGGGCTACGCTAGGAAATGATTATTCCAGTGTTCCACAACACAAGCTTTAGTGCACGAATTGGACTTATTTTCAAACACCTTTTTCAGTTCTTGCATTTGAAGAACACTGAAGACATATCTAGTCAGTGTCATAATGATGGTATTTGCATTCTCTACCATCTGAGAGTGCTGCCCCTGCAAATGACTGCTTACGAAGTGATGCTTCTCTTCGTGTTTGCCACTGTTTACCACTTGATTAAAGCCAACAATAATTTGGATTCCAAACTGTTGCACATTTCCGGCTCAAAAGATCCCAAAGTACTTTATAAGTGCAAGTTGAGACTATTTGATAATGGTGAACACTCCTGAGAAGCTTAATATGACAGGACTTGGATGAAGACCTCAAAACTGTAATTCTTTACGCAGAGCATCCATCACCAACACAGCAAACACTTGGGGTGGAACTACAGCATGTGACACCACACACAGTACAGATGCAGGGGAAGTTTAATTAAGGACACCAAGTCAAGTTCTAAATGTTAAAAGGTTTCTCTTAGATCTCCACTGTCTTTATACTGAGAGGATCCCAGGATGGTTCCATTTAGTATGGACCTCAGGAGCTCTCTAGCCCAACCTCCTACTAAAAGCAGGGAGCATTATGAGCTCAGACCAGGTAGCTCAGGGTTTCATTTAGCCCAGTGCTGAAAACGTCCAAGGATGAGGCTGCAGTACTTCCACAAGCAACCTGTTCCAGGTGGTTGACATAAAACACTAATTCCTTATAACCAGTCAAACCCGAGAAGCAGTTTAAGATTGGTGTGGAAGCCCTTCCAGTATTTACTGAACTCATCCACACAGATAATGCAATTTGGTTTCTTGAGATTCCAAACCCAGGGCTCCAAAAAGTAAAAGCATCTTCACTGAATTGACTGAACTTTGGAAATGATTCCTTATACCAAGATTTCACACATCATCCAACCATCCTTACTGCACAGCTTTGAGAACTGATCTCCAGAACATTCTTAGAGATGCTCAGCTACAAAGCAATTTATGAATTAACTGTTATATTACTATTTCTTCAAAGTCTCTTTTGCATTTAAAAAAACTCAAGTGTAATTATTTTTTAATTTGTGGATTCATTGACATGCAAAGTCATTTTGGGTGGTAAGAGAAGCAGAAATGACAATCACTCCACAGTGTTTGTGTAACTGAAGACTAAAGCAGCCTGTTTACATGTAGTTTAACACTCAAAAGAAACTCTGAACAGCTGAAATGCCTTATAAATAGCTCAGACCCAGAGGAAGTGCAAACGTCTGCATTGTGAATTGTAGATCTTAATTACAGACAATGGCTGGTACAGCAAGTAGCACAGAAAAAAAAAGTGAAACAGTTGCACTGTTCATGGTTGGCAATAATTCTTCAGGAAAATATTTACTATCAATCAGTTATGAGAAAAGGGACTCTGCGCTCATAAAACAGCACGTTGCTTCTCATACCAGGACCATTTTGCTTCAGCATAATCTGAATTTAAACAGCTTGTTTCCTGCGGATATAATTTTGGAAATAAATAAAACAAGTCTATCAAAATCTGGAGAATGTGTATGGTGGGGTGGGGGAAGCAGGAATATCACATTTCTTTATCTGTCATTTGCGAAGAGGTTATTAGACCAAGGGGAAACTAAAGCATAAAGATTGTCTTGACCTTAAAAAAAAATAAAAAAGAGTAACTCCCAATTAAGATGAAAGTAGACATATTACTAAGAAAGGAAGACCATCATTAGGTCAAAGCTTTTAGATAAACCTCCGTTGCTGTTTTCTTCTTGTGCTGGCTAAATACTGAGAACTCACAGTTTCAAAGCACTTTTTAAACATTAAATAATCCCAGCAATGTCCCTGCAATACCCGCCATTCACACTACTGTCATTTTACAGAGATTGCTTCCAACAGAAGGGTAAAATGTCATGCTTAAATCTCTATTAGCCAGTGGCTGAGGCAGCATTTATGCATTTCACAAGGCTTCAAAAACTGCCATCCCAGAGAAAAGTCCATCCAAAAGGGGGTAATGCTACCGAGTGGTTTGGAGCTGGAAGCGTGTCCACTGACAGTCCCTTTACATCATTACACAGAAGCTTAATACTAAAAATTATGGTACGGAGGAACATACTTTCTCATTAAAACAGAGGAAGGAGTATCAAGAAACAATGTAGCAGTCAAATAATAATTGCTCATGATTTAATGGCTCTAATTTCAATCTCAAAGACTGGAAAGGCTTCAAAAGCACTGGAAAACTATGCATTACCTGAAGATATACCAACTCAGTGCTATATCACAGCAGAACTCTGAGCTGGTTTTGCTGTTCATCCAAAGGAAATGCACAGACACTCGCAGGAAAGAGGATTCATCAATCTGTGACATAAAGGGACTTGAGAGTACAAGAGGGACACTCTTCAGATCAATTTGTCCTACTGCCAACTGGAACATCCAGTTTGGAACCCTGAATGTTTGTTTATTAAAGAGCACTCACAGTTTCTCCTTTTAATTCATATAGAAACTATGAGCTCAATGTTATTATTGTGTAGACTATTTTTATTCTAAAATTTCAGAAGTAGCAATACAGAAATGACTGACAAAGGAAGACAGATTTCAGTTACCAGCTTCTTCCACCAATCCCTGCTTTATCTGAACTGTTCTTCAATGCAAAATGTATAGCTATAGCTAATAATACCATGCACCTTTGAAAGAAAATTTCATATAGGATACTTGAGGTGCCAAGCCCTGTTCAGTGTTTCCAGAACTGAGCATAGCTCTGTCTGCCTGTACACTACCAACAGTTTGCCAAGCAGGCAGAACATCACTATGTGCTTAAGTTGTACTTTTCATCCAAGGGTCAAAAAAGCATCGCGCAGTTAAATTTCACAATATTTCTGCAAGGAGAGTATTATTTAGCTCCCTTTTTGAAGAGGAGCAAGAAAAGTCATCATGGTCACAGAGGTCAGAATCACAGGATTAAAAATAAAGAGTATGAACCCTTTGTAGATTGCTAGGTTAACAGTGTAACCATGCACATTTAAAAGTATGATGAACTGCAATCAAAGATTCCCTATAAGACACATGTTTAAAAGACCCTGAGAAGCCCACTGGTTTTCTGGGTCCTTTGAAAGGTAAGGTAGCAAGGAATAGCATGAAACACAAGTCTAATTTTCTTTCTCCAGCTTCGCTTATCTCAGATAAAGACAGAGGCAGAGAACTTCTCTGAGACGCTGCTGAGTTCAGAACTAAGTAGAAACCTGGGGATGCTGTATGCCATTCAGAGGGCGTCTTTGTGCTGTCTCTGGCAGGTATGCCATAGGGTGCCCATCTCTGGCACAAGTAGGAATGAATCCAATGTACAAAATGCAACTGAACACTTCTTTAAATAGATACAGATGAACTGGAACTGACTGCTGGAGTTAATAAACAGTGAAGATCTATCTAATGAAGGCAGGAAATGGATACTGACTGTAGAACTCCATGAGATCAGCCATACACCAGCCTCTTGCTGGGAAAGAAAAGGGCAGTTTGAATCAAAAAGGTATTTCCATGATCCAGAGAAGCACAAAATCTCACGGACTCCAAGTGAACAACAAAACTCAAACTGAATACAGCCCACATCACGAAAGTGTGAAAAGATAAGACCTCTGTTTAAAATCAGGAATATACAAAGCATCCAAGCAAAGACTCATCCAACGAGACTGGAGACACGTCAGAGCAACCCCCACTGAACATCAAACAGAAAGTGTGAAGGTCACCACAGAAAGTAAGCGGTCCCGACGCAGAACAGAAAAGAAACTTGTTTGCACACCCAGGAGCATCACAAGAATCATAGTGACATACCAGATGCCAGGGGATTTTTAACTGTGCCCCTCTCTAATTGAGGATGAAGCACACACCAACACCATTATCTGGCCTGAAGATACTGGCTTACAAAATATGGAACAAACAATGGGAACAGATGCTCATTTGGCCAGATTTCAATAAGCCTCATTAAAATCAAACACCCTGTCCATGGAGCTCAGGTTCACGCTACATTTCTACCTTATTTAAGCACCTAACAGCAGTTCCTGAGAAAGCTGTCCACTTGTGGTTGCACATCAGTAATTTCATAAAAAGAAATCCTGTCACAAACATTTTTTGGTTTCTACAGAGACAGGCAGGAGGATTTTATATATATGTGCGTGTGTGCGCATGTACACATATATAAAACACAATTAGTGACTGCACTCCCTTTTTAAAGACATTAGTTTAAATATATATCAGACCTACTGATCACTCAAATGCAATGGGCAAAAAGATACCAAAAGATTAATGGAAAAAATCCCAAGGATGGAAGAGAACCAATGTTACAGGTCACACAGGTAACATCTGTGCATCACAATATATAATCTCTTTAGTCAAAACATGAGCAGACTTGAAACAATTTCTACTGCTCCTTATACGTTTCTACACCAACGTGCCCAAGTCCCACCAATGGAGTTTCAGAGAATAAATACAAGAAAAACACAGCTAAGAATAAAATACAAAGATTCATCAGAACATAATAGTCTAGTTTTATTTTTAAATGCCTGAATAAAACTAGATAATCCACAGGTTTGCAAAAGTCACTGAGCACAGTCAGCACAGAATTGCGTAGACGACCAGGCAGACAACATTTCCTAACAAACACAGACTTCCTCAAGTGACCGAAAAGACAGCAGCCCTACACTACTCTCGATACTGAAAATTCATATATGTTTATTATAAACTTCTTTTCCCTCCCTTTTAGAAAGAATGTCAGTTGTTAGGTTGGTAAGTTACACCTGACTGCCCTGTACAGAAGCATTACTTCACACAAGAGCTTGATGGATGGGCAGTGCTTCAGCCTGAAAAAAGAAATCTCAGTATTGATGTGTGTGGTCTCCAGGGAAAACACGTCATTCTTCGAAAAAAAATTCAGAACCACCAAGCACATAATCAGCAAATGGCATTAATACAGTCTTAACTGAACACAATTTTGAAAAAACGTGTCCCTTGCAGACTGACTGACGCTTCTGACAAGCATGTGATAATGCTGACCGTGGCTCCCAGTCAGGGCTGATTCTGTACTGCAGAAGCAGAAAAGGTAAATAATTTCTTATGTAATCCTTGCTCCTTAGTAAGATGATCAGGTCAAACAAGATGCTATAAAGCAGATGGGGTTGAATGGGTTTACTCTAGCTGGCCTGATGTGAACTGCTTCACATCATCAGAATGACACCCTACACTGATATAGTTCAGCCAAAGCTGCTCTGGTGCCTTGCTCGTAGAGTTTCACCTACTTTGTATCATAAAGCAACAGGCAATACCAGTTGTCTTAAGCTAAGAATGGAGGTGTCAGTACTAAATATTGGCACTTATTACCAAGACTGGCAGCTTCTCTCCACAGTGCTACTCCAGTGGAAGGTAACCTGGCATGTCAGGCAGTTTACGAGCATTTAAGGCACCTGCAAGCACCATGACAAACTTTTACGATGGCAAATCCCCTGACAGGAAGCAGAAGTAATGGGACATCCAAATTTCACCAGTAAAATCCCAGCAAAGATTTAGCTAGGAAGTTATCTTAAAGGTCAATACAAAAGTGGGCCCTGAAGGGACAAGGCACCTTTAACAACCGCTCAAAGTATGAAAAAAAAAAGGACTTCAAGAAGATCAAGGAATAAATAACCAAAAGAGAAAACAGGCTTTTTGAGTGGTCAGGTTTGTGGTGACAGAGGAGCAACAAAACGCCAGCTGGTTTCAGTAACAGATGGCTGCGTGCACTGATCTGTCCTGCAAGCCCATTCCAAACTTCCTTTCAGTGGAAATAGGAAGCTCACACAAAGTTAAATGCATTCTTTGTGCAGCCTTTTTATACATATTGCATCACAGTTCATATGTTTTCCATTCACAAACAGTCCTAGATATATGTTATGTTACTCTTGTTACACTGAATTTTAAGAAAAAAAGGTGGCTGATGGCACTTCATCTTTTTCAATGACATCTACTACAATTCTCAAGGAATGACTTCTCTCTGATGGGCAAATACATCTGTTTTCTTTCCATTCTGACTGCCAAATCTCCCTCCATCCTTTCCCTTAAATACAGCATTCGTTGTATTTTAATTGAAAGGTTGTTCTTTTGGTACTTCCCCTCTAGTAGCTAAGAAAGGGCATCATAACATAAAAAACTCTCACCTAGTATTTTTAGCATATATCTGGACATTTAACATCTGAAGTTGCCACAGCTAATTACATGCCAGGCACAGATCATCCCACTGGAAAAGCCTAGAACAGCAGAATGACCCCTTCGATCCTAGGTAGCTCAGGACTCAAATAATCATTTTGAACAGATAAAACCAGCAAGACTGAAAACTCTACAGTGAAGGACAGAAAAGCCTACCCAAAATACTTTCTTTCTGTTTAAATTTTCTTTTTCTAATTGTAATTTTTAACAAGAACTTTTATTTGATTAACAATGCACAATCTGCTAAAAAACCCTGTAAACCAAAGCTGTTCTCTTACTTACTTTGGCCACACAATTTTCAGTCTTCATAGCAGTGCTTCCTAGACATACTGTTTCCTGGTTTAAGCACAGTCTGGCACAGCTGTTGTAGGTCTGCAGAAAGATTAAAATGGTTATGAATAGACAAACATGATTTTCTTTCAGGCACCACATTTTTGGCATGGGAACCCACAACAACTCTACTACATTTCCTTTTTCCTAAGGTGTAAACATTTCTAACCAAAATAAACTAGTTTACAGCAAAAGTCTGCACTGAGGGCATGCACGTCCTCTAAGAAGCTATGTACAGTTTTATAGTTCTGAAATACAAAGAAAAAAATATTCTTCTCTTTTCCTTTGAAAAGAAAAAAAACCCCACCTGATCTCAGTTGTTCAGTCTTTCACAAAATGCTGCATAACCAAACAACTAAAGCAAGGCAATTTCTACACACTAATTATCACAGTGTATGTCAAATGTTAATAAACATTCCCTGTCTTTAACAGGTAAAAATACATGGGGACAGTACAAAGGTTATAATCAGAAGGGAGCAAATGCAGATCACATCTCACTTATATTTACTCTTCCCAGTTCTGGAAATCTTATCCTTTTAAAGTAGAATGTCTTTTTTCTTTAACTCGCTGTCCTGCCCAGGGGAGCCTCAGCTGAGGTTGCAGACTTTGGAGTCTTTGCAGAACACATTACTTTCGGTCCCTCCCTTTTCTAAGGGCAGCATATGAACAGCACTTATAAAGTCTGCTTGAAATTATACTTTGGTTAATTTGGCTATTTCAACTAAGATGCCTGAAGAACTCAAGGGTTTCTAACAGAGCCTCCCCTCCTACCTTCTTTCAACAGCTTTTTAATTACTTGATTAAGCTCACATTTTCTACTAGTAGCAGGAGTGCAGCAGCACCTAAGAACTCCAGTATTGGATTAAAACCCCAGTGCCTGTTGCCATTTACAGAAAACTGCTCCCAAGCAAAAGTGGCAGCCCAAAAGCAAGCACTAACTTGCTTTGTTGCAAGAGTACTAAGTGGGCCACAGAGAAGAGGCTGCTACCTCAAATAGTTGTGTGGGGAAAACCCAAGAAGTATGTTGAAAGAGAATGAAATTAAACTTGCTACAAAGACATTTCCAAGAGCAGTAAGTAAAACATTCTAACATTCATGGTGTTTTTAAGCTTGCCTTAAGGGGAGGACACACAAAGGTTTGTAGTGAAGTGCCTGTCAGTTCTCTCCCTGTAATATTCACTGGCAGTCTCTGAAGATCTTACTTTCAGGGCTTGCTACAGATTCCTATTTGCTCGATTTGAAACTAATTCAACCCCAAACCTGCCATAGGTTACAAAACCTGTGGGCAACATTGGCATGCTAAGGGCTCCTAAACCTCTCCATCTGCTCCAAAGCTATGGCACCAGTGCCAGATTCCCGCAGCCCTGAGCACCATACAAACGATCTCCCCTTTCTGACCCTCTGCCACAGGCCTGACTGTGCAATACGCAGTCAGCAGCAGCAACACAAGAAGCAGCAGAGGAACACATTGCAAAGGATGGCAGATGAAAGGAAAGCAGAGATTATAAGGGGGTTATGCTGAGCGATAGGAGACACATACACAAACCGCGTGTTCCTAACAGTTTCCAGCTCAGGAGAACAGGAAGCACCAACTGGTGGGAACTGAGTGCTCACACTTAGTTCATAGCGTTACTCACCTAAGTTCTTAGGACTCTCATTAAATCCTCCCTACTGCTCACCATGGGAAATCAGTAGACTGGCTCAGCCAGATCTGTACCAATCTGGCAGAGCACAGTCTTGTACGATTTCAGGAAATCACAGTCCTTTCCACCTTGCTTCTTTACAGACCCCCCTTTAAACTTCATCATGAAACAGAAACAAACAGGAGCACTTAAGCCCTATCTTCTTCATCACTTTAGCAGTCCACATTTTATTTCCGAGTGAACTTCCTAACCAGAAAACCACCAGTGCCAGACAAGAACACAGCAAGGCCTTTGACACTGTCCCCCACAGTAGACTCCTAAAGAAGCTGTCAGCCCGTGGCTTAGATGGGAGCACTCTGTGCTGGGTTAGGAATTGGCTGGATGGCCGAGCCCAGAGAGTGGTGGTGAACGGTGTCTCATCCAGTTGGCGGCCGGTCACCAGTGGTGTCCCCCAGGGATCAGTGTTGGGTCCGGTCCTGTTTAATATCTTTATTGATGATCTGGATGAGGGGATTGAGTCCATCATCAGCAAGTTTGCAGATGATACCAAACTGGGAAGAAGGGTTGATCTGTTAGAAGGTAGGATGGCCCTGCAGAGGGACCTGGACAGATTGGAGAGATGGGCCGATTCCAATGGGATGATGTTTAATAAGTCCAAATGTCGGGTACTTCATTTTGGACACAACAATCCCATGCAGAGCTACAGATTGGGGACAGAGTGGCTGGAGAGTAGTCAGGCAGAAAAGGACCTGGGAGTGCTGGTTGACAGGAAGCTCAACATGAGCCAGCAGTGTGCCCAGGTGGCCAAGAAGGCCAATGGCATTCTGGCCTGCATCAGGAATAGTGTAGTCAGCAGAACCAGAGAAGTTATCGTCCCCCTGTACTCGGCACTAGTCAGGCCTCATCTGGAATACTGTGTAGAGTTCTGGGCCCCCCAGTTTGGGAAAGATGTCAGGATACTGGAATGTGTTCAGAGGAGGGCAACGAAGATGGTAAAGGGGCTGGAGCATAAGCCCTATGAGGAGCGACTGAGTGAGTTGGGGCTGTTTAGTCTAAAGAAGAGGAGGCTCAGGGGAGACCTCATTGCTCTCTACAACTACCTAAAAGGAGGTTGTAGTCGGGCAGGGGTTGGTCTCTTCTCTCAGGTGACCAGTGACAGAACTAGAGGGCATGGACTCAAGCTTCGTCAGGGAAAGTTTAGGCTTGATGTGAGGAAGAAGTTCTTTACTGAAAGGGTGATTGGCCATTGGAATGCGTTGCCCAGGGAGGTGGTGGAGTCGCCGACCCTGGAGGTGTTTAAGGGGAGATTGGATGTGGCACTGAGTGCCATCGTCTAGATGATGGTTGGTGTTAGTGTTGGGTTATAGGTTGGACTTGATGATCTCAGAGGTCCTTTCCAACCTTGTGATACTGTGATACCGTAATATCTTGGCTCCAACAGATCTCCTTACAAGTTATAACACTGATATCTGCTGCAACCAGCAGCCAGCTAGAAACTTCTGACTCAGGATACAGAAGGAGAAATTAAAAAATTCAAACACTTGAATTCTTTCGAAGTACTGTGCAGATGAACAGAGTGCATCCTTCAGCAGGGGAGGTTCAGATTCAAACTAGGATTAGGTCACAAGCAAACAGAAGTTTGATGGACTCAACTTAGCTACTTGCAAATATTTGCCAACGTCATAAAATCATCACTCTGGTATGCACAGCATTTTCTCCTCAGAAGAAAGATCAGAATGGCATAAACTATTCTAAATCATGGCTTAAAGGTAGTGAACCAACTGGTGGACAGAAAGTTGACACCATCTGCTTTGCACTGATGTTCAGACAATACCATGCAAACTTCATTTTATAAGCCCTGTGTTAGTTCTATTCAACCAGATTCTAAAGGCGAAAAAACATGAAGAGTTGATAAGATTGTTCATTATTTACACTTGTGTAATTTAACCCATTTATCATAAATCTGTGATATCTTTTATTTGAAATTTAATCCTAAAATTCCAGTAGCAGTATTTCTGCACAAACTATCTTCTACATACTGTAAATTTTATGAGGAGCCCTGACTCAAAGAAAGCCACTAACTTCGCTTTGCAGATGAAAACTCCACCACAAAAACATTTGCTGAAAGCAACAGGGAAGCCTGTGGCTCCATGAACTGAACCATGAACCGAACTCAGATCTTGTCAGTCATCGTCTTCTTCCCAAGGCAGGTGTGTGCAAACTCTGGTAGCAAGCCAGCTTTTCAAAAGCTGGGCTTACACAGAATCACAACAGTCTTTCTGTCACATTTACAAATGAGAACGAGCAGCCAATCCATGTACATAGCATGAAATAGTAAATGCTGAATTTAAAATCCCTAAAACTTTCTGAGAATTAAGGAAGCTCACTAAGCCCCTATTCAGAAGTTGTGTGCATGTCAGAATGTATATACAAATAACTATTCCAATGGATTGCTTAATTTTTATTAATTTCATCCATACAGTACATCTTTGTGTGAACAGCACCAATTCTAGCATAAATTGTTAATCAAATTCCACAATAGCAGGACTAGTGACATTTCATGGAACTCGTAGAGTATAAATTTAAAGCAGATAAAATTAAACACCCCTTCACACAGCAGGCAATGAACTTCTGGAGCTTGCTGCCCCAGGACAGCGTGGAGAGAAACAAAATCAGCAAGTGGAAAAAGGGATTAAATAACCTCACAGACTGCAAATCCATAGAGTACTTGGCAGAGATATCCCCTGGACATCCCTAGTGCAACAGCAATAGATGCTGCAGCAGCAGGAGGGGAATGAAGCACATACAGTGGCCAGATCCATTTGATTCCATTTAAGAGTATCTTCCACCGACAGTGCTGGAGTCGGCAGCGGATGAGCAGACACTGGCTCTGACTGACCTGAGCATTCCTGTGCTCTCTACCCTTTGACAACATGCTACGATACTCAACTTCCTCCCCTCCAACATTTTCAGCCACAGAAATGAGACAAGAACCTGCTTTTGCTGTGAGAATCAACTTTTACAGAGTAATTTT
The DNA here is from genome assembly GCA_033558185.1 of Dromococcyx pavoninus. NCBI lineage: Eukaryota > Metazoa > Chordata > Aves > Cuculiformes > Neomorphidae > Dromococcyx > Dromococcyx pavoninus. The sequence continues at coordinate 265,343 of JAUMJL010001031.1, forward strand.
AAGAAGTAAATATCTGTGTTAAGTGCCAAATTATCATTCTTCATTTCTCAGTAAAAGTAGTGGGGGAAAAAGGAAAATTAGAGTATGTATAATGGATTCAGCCCATCAGGATACAGAGTTGAAAATAAAACATCCAGTAATCTTCAGTTCAATGTCCATTACTGTGTTTGCAAAGTTAAAAAATTCTTTTGTTCTTATTTTCACATTCTCACAAAAGAATGCATTAGCCTTGTGCGATGAATCAACAGGGTAAAGGAAGATTCACATGCATGTTCTACAATATGTTTAACAAAGGTTTCAAGCAAAACACACAGACAAAAGACAAGTTCGCCCTGAAGTCCAGGGGGAAAAAGTAGTAATGTCACTCTACTTAATGGGTCTCAGTGGGAATTTATTCATAATGTTGCAAATAATCACAATCATAGAACCATTTATGTTGGAAAAGACCTTGAAGATCACTGAGTACAGTCACTAACATAACACTGTCAAGTTCACCATGCCACTAACTGCCACATCTACACACCTTTTAAACACCTCCAGGGACTGTGACTCAAGAAGCTGCATCTAGAATCACAGAATCATAGAATCATAAGGTTGGAAGAGACCTCTGAGATCATCGAGTCCAACCATGCCTGTCTCCCTAGTAAACCATATCCCTAAGAAACTCATCTACCCATCTTTTAAACACCTCCAGGGATGGAGACCCCACCACCTCCCTGGGCAATTTGTTCCAATCCCTGACTACACTCTCGGTGAAGAAATTCTTCCTAATGTCCAGTCTAAACCTGCTCTGGCGCAACTTGCGGCCATTCCCTCTCGTCCTGTCGCTCTTCACTTGGGAGAAGACAGCAGCACCCACCCTGTCACAACCTCCTTTCAGGTAGTTGTAAACAGTGGTGAGGTCTCCCCTCAGCTTCCTCTTCTCTAAGCTAAACAACCCCAATTCCCTCAGTCTCTCCTGGTAGGGCTTATTCTCCAGACCCCTCACCACCCTTGTTGCCCTTCTTTGCACACGCTCCAGCACCTCAATGTCTTTCTTGTAGCAAGGGGCCCAAAACTGAACACAGTACTTGAGGTGTGGCCTCACCAGTGCTGAGTACAGGGGCACAATCACCTCCCTGGTCCTGCTGGCCACATTGTTTCTGATATAGGCCAAGATACCACTGGCTCTCTTGGCCACCTGGGCACACTGCTGCTTCATGTTCATCTGGCTCATGAAGTCAAGTCATAAGAAGATGGGAGAATATATTGTGACAGTAGAACTACATGGCTGCCTCCTCTCAACGTTCCTCTCTAGGCAGCTGTTACTGGCTACTGTGAGGCACAAGATTACTGCTGCACACGGAGATTTGATTCACCTGATACTGTCTTATTTGTGTTCACACACTAACAGTAACTAGTGAACAGATCTAACTGAAAGCTGAAGGAACGTCATATCAACAAGGAATAATGCAGAGTCCTACATGTTAGGTGAAACATTTGATGGTGTCTAATGCTACACAGCAACATCAGAGTACCTCCCTTCACTCATTCCAATGCCTATGGGAACACCGACTAACCTGGAAGAAAACCAAGGAAATCAAAATGGGAACCAAGCCTCAGAAAAGTACATTTCTCAAGTTCACCTTTAAAGGTGGACACTTCTACAAACCTCATCTAATTCACACCAAAACTGTTCTCAAGTTTCTCCTCACCTTTCATCAAGGAAGTGTTTTCTTCGCCAAGGAAAAGCAGTCTGAAACGGTAGTGTGTTTCAACACCAGAGGCAGAGCTTTGCGTTGGAGTGCTTTAATATGTTTTTATATTGCATATAAAGCATGCAAACATAAACCAGTTTGTTGAAAACTACCCTCTTTGTGGAAGCCGGCTGTAATTCTGAACAAGTTTTCAATTTTTGCACTGCTGCTAGGGTAAAACATTTTAAACAGTTTAATTTTTACAGTGACTTCAATGACACGAGATTATCTAACAAAGTAATGGTTAATCAATAGAGGGATTAGTTGGCAGGTGAAACATATAACACACTAAAAGGGATTGATTGCAAGGCTCCTCCTTATTTACTGGGAGGTATATATTTAAAATGACACAAACTTGTTACCAAGCTGCATTCCCTTAACCTTGCAAAAGCTGTCTGAGAACAGTGTTAAGCAGCCCTATAGCAAAACAAGCTCTAATGAAAAAAAAAAACAAACTAGAAATATATGGCAGCACCAAATCATGTCAGAAGCAGGGGAACCACAAAGCTGTATTCACTCTCAGCCAAAGGCTTAAAATGCCACAGAGACGCTAGACTATGGTTCACTAAAGATAGAGCTGTATCTGATCTCATTCCTCAAGTGTCTTTGGTTACATTTTCCTGTTTAAGGGAAGTATGATCCTGCTCTTTGACACAAACACATAAACATTTCTGCTTATGTCTGCATTGCTCTGGATGATTGCTGAATGCCAACCTGAAGCCTTGAAGCCCAGGCAGAACTCTGTGTGGTCTGCGTTTGTGTGTACAGCCCTTTTGCCAACTGAAATCCATTTCTTTGGCTGTTTATTCCGAGAATCCCCAGTCCCTGAACAAACCCACACTTTTTAATAGAAGCTGCAACCCAGGAGTTCAGTAAGATTCCACCCCCCAATAGTTAATAATTACATGATTTATCAGCAAAAAATAACACTAATAAAAACACAGCAAAAAGACAAAACCCATACCCTCACTTCAAGTCATTCTCAGGGAAAAGATTATTAAACTGTTCCTTTTGAACAAGGGCTTTTGTAGCTAAGCACAAATTTCCAAACGGTTAGAAAAAAGTTATTAGACTCAGAAGAATTCAGTAGAAGTGGGAAGTTATATAAACAAATCACTCCAGCAGATTTGGAAAGATCGCTTTCATCTTACTTAGAGTCCTAGGAGACTTGCATTAATTACCCTTTAAAGGTCTTTCACACGGGCTATTTAAAATAAATGCAATTTATTTATTTATTTCAAATGAGGTGCTTCTTTGTAAAGAATTAAGTAATCTCAACAAATTTAAAAACGTTTTTATAAATAGATAATTAAAAAAGACGACCGGAATTAAGTTAAGCTGTAAGACATTACCCAGGATTTGCCACAATTATTTTCTTAAGATGAAATTTTTTTTCTTCCTAGCCCAGCCTTGGGAAGGAAAGCCTCCATGGAAAGTTGTAAGGCAAAATAAAGACTAGCCAAACAAAAAAATAGATCATTTAACAGATTCTCCCTAAAGCACAGTCTGTCATATTGCAATTACACCTTGCTGACTGCGAAAGCCAGAGTCCTTAATATTGCCACTAGAGGGAAGACGTGTCTCAACACATGGCAATGGTATTTGGGGAGTGGGTTTTCTTGAGTAATTACCATAACAAAGCTCCCTTGGCTGTGTGTACCTTCTAATTACTCAGTACAATTAAAATGACTTACCTAAAACAAACAGGCAAAAAAAAAGGCTTCTAAAACAAAAAACCTCAAGACAATACAAACAAAAAACTTACTTAGACCTGCCTGTTATCTGCAATTACATTAAAGCTGAAGATCTTTTTTCCTCATCCATCAATGCACAGGAGGGGAAACAAAAAAAAAAACAGAAGTGCCACAATGCTCAATGTTCAGTGAGAAAAAGCATTAAAACAAACAAAAACAAAGAGAAGCAGAACTCTTGTTAAAGAAAAGAAAAGAAAAAAAAAGAAAAAGGAAATGTCGTGGTATTTAGCCATCTGGTAGCTGCTCAAAAACAAATTGTCCTCTAAAGAGCAGAAATACAGTATGTCTTCTCTCAGTTCACTGGCTTACACATCCGACTTTTCCACCCCTCCTGGTTTTAAAAAAATACAGGCATGGCAATGTTAAACTCCTGCATCACTGCTGCTTTCACTCCCCTCTTGCCCCACTGCATGAAGGCAACCATGGTCATCCCGATCAGATCCAGTTATTCCAACTTGGATGCATTATTCGCAGTCTTGCGGGATACATCTTGTTGGGCCTGTTGTTCAAAATCCCTCAGGATACTTTTTTTTCCCCCGACAGTCACTTGCTGATTTTGAAACCCTTAAATCTTTCATTTTATAAACCACGTCATTAAGGGAAGATGGCAACCAAGCAATTTTTCTTTCCATTGACAATTTGTGACATTTTTCCAGCAGCACACAAGGTGTTGAAAACCTGGCAGCTGTTACCTCCTAGGATGAAGCTCCTTTTTTATCCTCCCTTGACAGTTTAACTCAATGGGTCAGCACCTTTAAAGACTGCAAAGTACCACTGAAGTGGATGGAGGCTTGAATTACTGCTCCCTCCCTAATCAATGTAAACCCTCACTGCAGGTGAAACTCTTTATCTATAGAGGTGCATGGGGGAGGAAAATGCAATGCCCTGAGCCAGATGGTTTTCATCTTGTTTTTTAAAGAAGAAAGGAACAAGCTAACAAGGAGACAGCTACTTTGTTAGCTTCTTGGCCTCTCTCATGGCTTTGGATCCCCAGGGTTCCAGCCACACAAGAGAAAGAATACAGAAAAACATAAACACTTAAAGAAATATAACTGGGGGGCTGGCAACATGCTGCTTCCCTGCTCAGCGCTTTATTTATCACTGCCCACGTTCTTCGGATGGTAAGTGGACATGGACACAAAGGGCAGGGGGGAGCAGACAACACTTGCAATTTACTCATTTACAGAGGAATGCAGAAATGCTGTGAGGTGACAGATTCCTATTAGCACTAATGCTGAAAGAACCCAGTGGCCTTTCTGCCACAAGGCAGCACTCCCATTGTAACTTAGACTCCAGCACAACCTGCCCTGACCAGTTTTTTAATATGTATTAAATATCACACAGGAATTTGTTTGAGAATAAAGAAAAAATTAGAAAAAATAATCTTAAAAGTAAGGCTACCTATGTACCTCTAGAAATTTCAGGAGGCTTTTCAGCCAGCAACTCCTTAATAGTAAGCATTATTAGTGTAAAAGAAGTGATAACCAGGATAACTTTACAGACCAGGCTTGTCCTGCCTTGGCCAGCTCTCCAAGAAAAGCAAATTTGAGCTGCAGTGTCTTCCCCAAGGGAAGAAGGGAGGAAAACAGGGAGGGAGCTGAACGAGTCTCACTCCCTCCCCACTATGTAACACTCCCCACCAGCTAAAAAGAGCTTCAATTTTGCACAGCAGAAACACTTCTGAGGAGAAATACGGCTGGAGAGGAGCTCAGAGCTGCAGGATAAGGCTACCAGCTGGAAGTAAATGGTTGAAGGTTGCTAGTTTCGGTCTTTCCTTTGCTCTACCTTCCTTAACTGTTTTCTGCTTCTTACATTTTGATTGTGTACTGGCTTTAAACTCTTAAGATCAGACTGTGCCTTTTTTAACTTTGATATAGCGCCTGGAGCATGTTATAGGTGCTTCATGTAATTTTACAAAATAATCTCAAATCTGTAAGAGTGAATTCAGGTTATGTTCTGTGCCAAAACAGTAAGAGGGAAAATTCTTAAAAATGCTAAGGGGCAAGTCTGAATGGGGTAATAACAGCGATTTTTTCCCCCAGACTTCCATATGGAAGCTTACAGAAAGACAGCAGAGTCCAACGCAAGGTTTGCAGGAGGCACAGCGCGGCAGCCTCGCTGCTGCCAGCATTTCCCCACAAGGCACCTTCTCCCACAGACAAACCACAGCAGCAAAAGGCACTTCATTATTGCTCTGCTGAAGAGAAGGGAGGGAGGATTTTAAACAACCTGCATTGTGCCCATCTTCTTTAAAAACCAGCGGGGTAATCAAGTTCAGGGCAGCCCCGGACAGCTGCCCTGTGACCTATTCATGCTGACCCCCACTATTCATCACTTTCCTTAGGACTATGAGGGCAAGCTCCCGGGGAGTGACCACCACAATAGACAGATACGAGCCAACAATAATACGGTTCCTGAAAAAAAAAACAGATGGCACTGCAATAAATTTACAAATCTGCATTCATGGCTCTGTTAAAAACACCCAGAAGCTAAAAGGCTGGAGGGGCCCCCAGAGAGCTTCCCCTTCACAGTTTCTAAAGGCCAGCTCTTTCCCCAAGACTATTGAGCTCATGTTCTTCATAAATGAAGAATGGAGACATAGCCCTTAAAATAACAAATGCCTGACCTAATCAATCTAGTGTTTGGGTCTAACGCTAAATGATAGGCACTGAAAACTAATTATGTTTTTTGGCAAGGAAGTTGAATTAAAATGGAAACACACAGGTTAAAAAGGCACTGAAGCATTTGTGAGTCCCTTTGAAAGGGCGGCACACACACACACACACACACACACACGCTCACACGCAGGGCTTGAAACAGGAACCTGATTCAATAACTCATGCATTTATTTTTAAAATGAATCAGATTAGTCCCATGTGTGACCTGCCGGTCCATCTGTATGAGCTGGACTTAATGGGCACTCTTCTCACGCTTACTTCAGTTTGAAGTATGAGAGAGATAAATTTAGTTTAATTTTCAACAGATCAAGCTATCCATTTTCCAAATGGACCATCTGGATCAGCCTATTAAAATTAATTTATAACTTTGCAGTGTGAAAATTCGTTTGTTAGCTTAAATAAAGTTGCCAAAAACTTTTGCCACTTGTCATTGTTTTTTCTAAAGTCTGTTTTCAGACTACGATTGTCAGTTTACTCCTTCAAAATTTAATTTTGTCAGCTCAGACACTGAACAGGAACTGAATGTTTGCATCTTTACTGTCACAGCTTAGACCTTTTCATTCTTCCAGCCAACAGTGTCAAGTTCATTGCCTTTTTTTTTTTACTTTCTGAGTGGTGATCTCCATGTCTCTCCTGCCTTCCTGACCCCCATGCACATAAGTGTGGCCACGCACACCAACAACACAGCTCCACTTTTTCAGACTTCAGAAGACACCCTTCTCCAAAACCCATTTTAATCAACAGAAGCATGATACTTCTCCTAGTAAGAGGTCCAAAGCTCTGCATACAACTTCAGATGCTTAAGTAACCATTATACCTTTTCATTACCTCCATCTCCTTGTATGTCTGTTCCAGAAACCCACCTTAAAAAACATTTATGGCTAAGGCTGCGTACCAGCACAGCAAACAGGGCAAGAAAAGATAATGCATCTTTACTTAAACCTGTCAGCAGCTGAACATGCCAAGACATCATATGTCCCCTGAACTGGTGTGATGCATCTCATTAATTTTCTAAAACTAATCAAAAGGTATTAAATACATGGACACTTTCACAGAAAAGAGCATTTAAGCAAACAGACTTCTCCTCTCCCCACATACACACATTGAACTCTTCTGTGCATGTAGGTCCACGTTCCCCAATAATGATATTAATAATGAACAGCAATGTCTTAAGGGAGGGACAGAAAATGTGAAATTGTGTACTCAATATTTACCAAGTTAGCATCTTTCCACTACGGTACTAGTACAGAATTCAGCACTTTTTGTGTATTACTGCTTTGGCAGCATTTGCAGGTCAAATCTTTTTGGTTTTACAAAGTATGGTTAAATGTAAGACAGGAGAGCAACACTGCACACCTTCCTGGAGGAGACGCAGATCTTTCCAATAACTACCACTCTACTCATTGATCAGGACAGAAGAGAGCACATGGCTGCAGAGGTGTCTTTCCTGCACCAAGAAACTGCTCACTGCTTCTCATCCATCACTAATACAGAGGAGCAATGTCAGTTTCCAAAATCCTCTGACAGCTTCTATTTACTTCTACGACAGGCTAAAAATCTTTTGTCAGCCACCTCCTATGATCGCGACAAGAGGGCACTTACTTTAAGACTACAGTTTGAACGTGTCCACAAACATTGTTCTCAACACAAATGGCTCCAAACAGCAACCAGAGGACCCAATGATTTTGTCCAGCATCTGTCACTATAAAAACTGGACACAAAGATGGAGCTTGATACAACATCTCAACAATACCCTGAAACACAGCTAACCATCTTTGTCATAAACAATGTCCATGTAAATTACTTCCAATATGAAATATCTGGACAGTACAAGTGGTTTTTTAGGTGTATATCTCAGTTACAATGAACTGTGGGAAAGACAGTTTTCCCCGAACGTTAAAAATACTCCTAGTGGATTGAAATGAAACAGGAAAGAAATTCAACTCGAGAAACCTTCTTGATCTGTATAACACTACTCATGAATATTTGTCTCCTACTTAACCAGTAATCATGAGGAAGAATATAGTGCAATGAGAAGGCACACAGGACAGGTAATTTCTACTCCTTTTGACTTAACATCTCTTACTATAAACTTTTTCTTGGAGAAGAGACATATGCCTTGGCTTGTTGAACCTGAAAGCTTGCCATCAATAAAATAACTCTAAGATGAAAAAAACAAGTTTTCTGGTATGCTGAACATCATGTTGGCTATCTTGGGGATACACGGTAGGAACCTGGTAGCTCTGTTCTCTTCCTCTAGCTCGTTTGTTGCTGAACGCTAGAAATTTTAAGTTAGGTGTAAGATATTTAACCAATCCTATAATTTTCTCAGCAGTATCTGGGACCTCACTTATTATCATAACATAATGCTCTTATCTAGAAAACTTATGTAGACTATGTCTGTTAGATGGACCTGTCTTTGCTGCTGTAGTCCTTCATGTGTCACCTCAAAACCAAGCAAACACGTTATTTTTAAAAAAAAACAAAACACTCCACCCCACTACCCCTCACAAAAACCAACTTTAAGCACAAAAACACTGTATCAGAAAGATACTCCTTTCTTTACCACAACTTTGACCTACAATTCCTCTTGGAAATAGCTGCAGTGGGGCAGTGTATAACCACCCTTTTCCTCTGTCTGAGACTGCTGCTCCTGTAGCTGAGACGCAGAAGGAAATGTGCCAATTCCTCAGCTGCTACAACCTGTGGTCTGGGGTATTCAGTTACGTCACTTTCATCAATGGTTTTACCCTTGATATACCAGGCAGCAAATTTGGGCAGCTGGGGTATAGATATATTTTTGCTTCTGCTGCCTGAGTGTTGCAGAGGGAAGAAATAGCAAGTTGCTATGTAAAGCAGGATCTGAAATTACTAAATCCAACTTAAATACCCCAGAAATTACAAGCTGTGTTCCCTTTGTTGACCACAAGGATTAAAAAAAAAAAGTGATTCTTTTGAATTGGTAAGAAGGTTGCTTTACTATATAAAAAAGGCAAAGAGATGTTTTATTAGCCCACCTTTCTCCTTTCTACCCATTAGTAATTTATACAAGTGCTAAAGAAACAAAAGCAGGTCATTTTTCACATTATTAACCTCAATGTCATCTCTAAGGAAATCTACCTTCAAAGGTAATGAAAAGCTTAATTGTTCTAGAACACCTTGAAATTCTTGAATGCATCATCTAGAACAAGGCAAAACGTACTACAAACCAGACAGGAACATTCACAGAAGAAAAGGCCAAAGAGGTCTTCATGAACAGCAGATGGAGAAAGGTGAAGCTAAAGAGTCACAGCTGACTGCACTACACAAAAGTCTGGATTTCTTCGGAATAAGTCAACAGACTCTCCTGAAGGCCAGATCTACATGTCTAATTTTCCTGGGTACAATGTGACTTTTTCAGACTTCAAAGAAGAAAAGAAAGGATTTCCACAAGCACGAGTCAGACTTTAGCTTCCAGAAGCGTTTAAGCATTCAAATAGCTAGAAAGTTTTATTGCATTTTTAAAGAGACTGATCACATACCTGTCTAAGTGAATTCTTCTCAGGAATGATCTTCCTAGGGGGCTCATCATTATTACAGTCTTCTCTCTCAGAGGAATTCTGTGAAAGAAAGTAAGCTTTAATTCAGTTCTTATCCCTAATATTACTCTGCGAGGAGAAAAGAAACAGAATATTTGTACTTCACAGGCTGTAGTATTTTACACACACACCAGAGGCTAACTTGTACTTTTAAGCCAAACAGCTTGTTATGGCAGAGAAAGAATTTCTCCTCAACAAAACAACGTACCATTGTGTAGGTATCTGTTGAAGAAACCTGTGCTTTGGGGATTTATTCTGAAGCTACCAATAACAGCCACTTCAAAAAACTGAAATGACAATTGGATCAGCATGGCAACACCAATGCTCCTGACCACCCCAGAATAAATATTTAATAGTGGAAGCTGCTGAAACTAATACATTGTTAAGGTGTGCAACTGTTGTTCTCTGTGCCCCTATGCTTTCAATCTGCCTAACAATTATTAATTGCAATGAGTCTGCTGGGCTGCCACAAATCATAGAGAAATGATGATAGAGCTAAATTCTGGTGAAAGAGGTTGTCAGGAATTCCTTCAAAAAAGAAAATTGTGTAGGTAGTGCATGATATCACGGCTACGTTTTTCACTTCTGCCCCTTGACTCTACATATGCGTACAATTTCTAGAAAGACTGATGCTCCAAAACTTAAGCTGCCACCTTCAAAAAAACACCATCATTAAGGCAAGAGAAGATCGACAAGAAGAAACACGAGGGCTTTTCCAGCATGAGTAAGAAAGACCACCAGGAGACTTTTGTCTGGTTAAAATCATGATTAAAACCAATTATTACTTGCTTTAGAGCAAAGACAGGCTATAGTTTATCTTAGGACATTCACAGTCTGTAACAAACGTTTGGTTAAAAACTGCTGGGTACATGGGGGGAATCCTGTCCTTACTGTCAAAGTCAGCTGCTCTGGAAGACAGCATTGCTTTGCACGGGTTCAGCCACCACAGTGACAGAGTAATGACAGCCAGCTTTGGGGGAATCCCACACACACATCTAAAATCAGTTTGATCACCACAGTATTCTTAGCCTTAGGCCACATTCCCACACATTCAGTAGTGAGCAACTAAACAGATTTTAAAGAGATACAGAAAAACTGCTCAGGGAGAGCTCTGCCAGGAAAAGGGTGGTTTTCCAGTTATTTGCAGACAAGCTCAGGAGCATCTATTTTAAGGCAGAAGTTTGCATTTTGTACCTCTACCTCCTTGTCCCCCAGATAACCTGTCCTTCATTGAGCACAGCTCTGCCCAGTTTCTTGCACAGCCAGCTTCCAGCCCAATGCCTCAGGAGACAAAAGTGGCATCTGTTGGCAAAGGCAGAGCTGGGCCCTGCAAGCAGCCAGCGTGGCAGAGCAGGGCCAGCAGAAAGCAAGCAGGCTGCGGAAAGCCATCAGAAGAGCAGCGTGCTCCGTGCCCGCTGCAGTGCTGCGTGACCAGGCACCGTCCAGGCAGCTCCCGTGTGCCAGGCTGGGGAAGGGGAAGAAAAGGTACAGCCAGGAAGTAAGGCAAGGGCAGAAGCTGTTTGCTGAGAAATTTTAGGTAAAGGCAAAGACCAAACCTACCCAACTTGTTATGTCATAAATTGGTCAGGAAAATTTTGTGTAAGTCAAAGCCAAGTAATTTTTGAGGGCTTTCTTTTTAAAAAACAAGATACAGAACTCACAAGGCACTATGACATCTGGGATGCCATAACCAGGATTTTATAATGGAAATCAATTCTAAACAGGCCTGATAAATCGCTGTAAGAGGCCAGCTTTTAAAAGTTTTCATATGAGGTCTCAGTCAGGACAATGTTATTACGTTAAATCCAGCTTAGAAAGGCCTGTTACTGTTAAAACACACCAGTCAGAATCACCTATCTCCGAAAAGACAGGTCAGGCATTAAAGTGGCTCTTTCCCACTCAGGAAATAGAGTTTAGTCAGCAATTAATTCAAGAAGGGATTTTAATTTTTGTGCAACCAAGTGCAAGAAGCGTAAGAATCTGAGGTGCGTTACTAAACATTTCCAGGAAATGCATTTTGTTAAGGGGTGAGGAGGGTTGTTTATTATTTCTGGGTGCTTTATCCCTACAACAAGCACCAAAACAATTTCCCCCTCCAAATAAACTTTCTGTGACAGTGAAATCTTGCATTCTTCTCCTCTTTCAAAGCCATTAAGGATCCTCCCTCAAAGAACATCAAAAAGCAGGAAAATCAGTGCTGCTGGTGAACTGTCAGCCCTTATTTTGAAATTCCTAGTTACTGCAAAGCATCAAGTTATCTACTTTTTCTTTAAGCTGAGTATCCAATTTAAGAGCAAGCAGAGGACCATTTTGCATTCATTATCTTTATAGGTGGCAAGGCTAAGAGGTTGGCTGAACAAAGACCAGACAAAGACTGCCAAGTGCATATGGTGGTTCACAGCTTGGCGCCTCACCATTCTATAGCACCAACACAGCAGCTCCGATCGCAGACTATTAAAGTGGAGCGCTGCTCCTGCACTTTTGTCGGCAAGTAAGTTACGCTTGGTGAAGACAGAATGACTGGAAAACATTACACTTAAGAAAAAGCACAGATGTTTATAACTCCCGCTCATTTCTCAGGAATCAATCAGGAAACGCATCAATTCAGGTGCAGGTACAAAACCCTGCATATTCCAGGACTAACTGTAGGTGCACGGAAGTGAATTTCACTTGATTGGGCAACACTTAGCCAAGGCCTTGAGAAGAGCATAATGTAATCGACTGAAACGGTACATCTATATATTCCTCCTTGCTGAACAAGGTGGGAGTAGGGATAAACATGTGTGAGGTCAGAATAACGTTTGCTTCAACAGGACTTCAGTGACGCTCTCCGCCACAAGAGGGGCAGACAAAGGGAGGAACCACTCTGAGCACCCTCTCGTGGTTACCGAAACGCACGTCTCGGGCACAGACCTGAAAAAAAAGCATTTGGTATCCAGACGGCAAGTTGGGTGTACTCACTGGGAATATTAAAGATCTGCAGCAACTGTACTTGACGTGTAGCAGAGGAATGATGGGATTTGTTAGGGTGAAGGGAGTGAAGAAATGCAGTGCATACAAAAAGCTAAAAATTCACTTCCATCAAGGAAAATTTTTAAGTCCCACAGGCAAGCTTTCCTTCACAGACTAAAGCCAGACTGGCCAAAAGCATTTGCGCTTACACACACGGGCTTCTCCTTTTGAATATGTACAAGGAAAATAAGATGAGAACCACTGAAGTCTCCAAAGCACAAACTGATTAATCTTGGCGAGATAAATGCTGTCCCCCTTTTTCCACAGACAGGTAAAATTTTTTTTTTTATTTGCCCAAGGTCACCCAGCGACAGTGGAAATGCTGGGAAGAGAAGTCAGGAAACCCAGGCTCACAGTTCTTGTAACCTTCAAAATTTCTCTCTGGCAGTAGGTTCTTGTGAAGGGGCTCTGCCCTTCATAGCTCATTTTTTCCTAAAATGGCCACTGTCTGTAATGAGATGCTTTTAAATCTGATTTGCATTTAAAACTTCAGCCTGTAATTAACAGAATATAACTCCATGGCAGGTTGTTTTAAAAACCACTACAAAATTATTACTATTTAACTCTCCCCATGAAACCTCCTCCTTCACCACTAAACACAATATGCCACAACGCATACAAAATCCCTGGACTGAAGCGTTTGACGGGAGATGACACACAGTATTTTCTGTACCAAGCCCAGCAAAACACTGCTGGGAACGAGATATAATACACGGAGAAATGCACTCCCAGGGACTACCAATTGGACAGAGCTACCTTTAGTACCGCCTCACTCGTCGTGGTGGAAACCAAAGCCCTGCCAACCGGGGGAGTCTTTCTTTGGTGCTGTTCTGCCCCCCAGTAATTATAAAAGAGTATACAGACAGCATTTTTTCCAAGTGTGAGGAGGTGGGGCAGAAACGTGTGTCTATGTGAAGAGCACAACTATTTTTTATGCTTTCAAATTCTTAATCCTGTTTGGAGCTGTCAGTGGGGGTTAATGGAAGCCTTGGATAGGAGAATTCCAATCTGGTTGGCAGATGGATAGGTTGGTTATAGCTGCATAACTATGTCTTGCCTGCAGGCACAATTCAGAACACTGTTAAAGCAATATAAAGTCTCTGTCAAGCTGAACCATTTGGATCAGTAGCAAGGAGAAATAATAATAAAAAAAGGAGTTCATTTCTGGGCCTTGCGCATTTATGCTAGTATGCAGAAACTGATTAATTGTCATCGTGTGCTGGTCTGCTATACCTCGGATTTCTACTTCTGGAGTAGATTTTGCATGCTAATATAATCATTCTCCCTCTTGAGACATTAGCAAATAATCAAATGAAAAACAGGATCATAATTTACTGAGATTCGGGCAATTCTCTATGCAAATTTGACTTGTTATTGCTGCTGCCTCGTTAATCTGAATGCCTTTGACAAACTCCTTTGATTTATGAACTCATGACAACTCCAATGTGTATATATTTTGCTAGATTGACATTATCATTAAGAGTGGGTGGACTGAGCTCACATGAATGGCTGATTTTATTCGCTGGTGTCTGCTGCTCAACAGCTGAGCATCTCCTTCTCACAAAGCCCCTGAGCGCCAGGCTCTTCCCATCTACCCATCCATTCATCATCTCGATGTTAATTGGCCCAGGCTTTAAGCAAATTTTCAACACGATTTAAAGGCACGATGACACTGATTACTGACCCTCTGCCATACGGTGCCTATTGATTAACCTGACAGAGATGATGAGCTTGAGGGAAACTAGGTGTGTGTGGACCTCAAGGGGGGAAAGAAAAAAAAATATATATATTGTTTATGCAGGCAAAACACTTGTCATTATCCCAAAGGCCAGAATTTGCGCTGCACTGGCCCCTAAAACACACTACAGCTCTAAACACCTGCATCCAATACAGAAAATGCTCGCTTGCTGTGGAAAAATGATTACAAATTTGAAGTCATGTGCAGTCTGTATTTTAATCGAGTTCTCTGATAAAGAGACCCCCTTAAGCCAATCAAGTCTCGCTCTTGCCCTTGCATGCATATACATCATTTCAAACAGAAGCTGGGGCAGGGTATCTTTTTAGTGGTATCAGCAGATCCAGCCACATGTAGGAAATCTACTTGGGTATTTCAGGTCTCTAAGCAAATAATACAGTGGGAACACAGTGTCCAAACAGTTACAATAGAGTAAATGTTTCAAGGGCAAACTGGATGTCAGACAGAGCTGTTTTGGTATTTCTGTTGCTGCATTAAAACAGAGGCATTAGCACACACCAGTGAAATGGTGCATTTCTCCTTTTCCAGTGCAAATCGTTGATATGACCTGACCCTCAAGTTCCTAGGTGTATTGACTGAATGCAGCATTTTATCAGAACTTAAAATTAAATGACATCCTCTTTCATGTTTCTTGAAGTGGCTCCACGCGCACTTGGTCCTCCTCACCAAGGACAGAGAGGTACTGTCTCAGCCAAGAGGAAGCCGCTGAATAAAGTGGGTACATCAGCATTCAGCCTACAGACTGGTGCTATACGAAAGGAAAATTAAGCAGAAGGCCTGTCTAACCCCCGCCCAGCTCCAGGTTAAGTCTGTCAGTCAACGCACACTGTTCTTGTTTCCCAATTCAAGCCAGCAGCCTGCCAGCAGTCAGAATATTTCTCTTGTTTAGCAAGGGGGGGAGTCAGGGCCCAGAGATGCTACAAAGTCAGCTGTCTCCTAATTTGCATCAACTGCTTTCAGGAAACAGGACAAGGAATCATTGGGTAAAGGTATAGAAAAATTAGCTGTGATTGCGTGATGCCCCTGTCAGCCAGACTGGACTGAAAATGAGAGGGCAATGGAGGAAGTAGAGAAAGAGAGAGATGTGTGGAAATAAGTGCCAGTCTAAGACAAGAGGCACATATAAGCCTTACGTTCCCTTTCCAATAACCGTTGTAAGTGATAGATGAGTCCAAGCCCATTGTTATCGTTAAGGGACTGTCAGCATCCTGATCTTATAAATGCTGCCTGTCAGTTTATAAATATCTCAGCCATTTCAAACAGTGCTAGGATGAATCCTGGCATAGCCAATGTCAGTCTGAAAGCAGCATTACCATTAAAAAAATATAGGTCTAACATCCACTAAAACCACTTAAGGATAGCTTCTCCTTTCTCTCCTATAAAGAGGCCTGTAACATTCCAATTATTTGGCCAGTTACAAGAATATATAAAAGCGGCCCTTAACATTGGCAATGTTCTCTGAGAAAAACAAATATGAAAACTGCAAGTTTGAAGGCAATTCTCTGCCTGTTCAGTAGATAAAACAAAAATGACAGCTGTAACACTCAGGGAGATCCACAGCAATGGAAATGTAGAGATAAGTATCAGATCCCATTCCTCCTTGGCATTTGCTGCTCTGAACATTAGCAGAGATTAGATCCTTTTAGAGAACGCCATAAATCGACACGTGTAGGCACAAGGGAGTGACTTCAGCCCAGAATGAAGGCACAGACAAGTTTCCCAGCTCTTACAAGTTTAGAGTTAAGTGGTATTTTTGCAAAGGGTTTATGGCTAACCATTAGAATGACGGAAGGAGAGAGCAGAGAAACTGCAGCCTGCCTTGCAGCGACCAATATCGGAAAAGGAAAGGGAATAAGCTAAAATGGCCTTCCAGTTCAGTGCCTGCTTTGCAGACTGGTACACACATGCGTATCATGATTATATATCTATTATCCTGGAAGCTGCACAGACTCTTGGCTTTTTTTCATCTGACACGTCTATACACTCCCTATGACAGGGATTTCTCCACTCCCACCCCAAACACTTGTGTGGTGCCTAAAGAAAAGAAGTTCAAATTCATGCCCGAACAGCTCAGCTACCTACTGTAAGCTAAATTCTTAAAACTGGAGCTCTGACAGCAGTGAAAATGGCAAAGTACAACAATGACCCTCCAGCCAGACACATACAGGCATGTTCGCACAAGTCCTAGTTTGGTCTGCATCTATACTAACACTGCCCATGATAACAAAAGTTTCAACAGCCTTTTTTGCAGCTGAATACCAGGACAAGAGTCTGTTTTTCACAGATGTAGAATGGATCCTTTGTATTTTCCCTTCTTTTTCATTCCAATCCATAATTAGAAAAACACACATTTTCAAAGCAATTAGAGTAGATAATGAAACTTCATGACATCAAGAAGAGATTTTTATCAAGTTATTTAACTTATTAATTATTGATTGCTTATAAAGGGTGATTTTTAGATCAGCAAATTCAGTTTAATGTTAAAATACCAAAAGCCAGCACAAATATAAAAGACCTGATGAACAGATGCATTTTGAAGGGCACAAATCTAGTTGTAGTTAAAAAAACAAACAGAAATCCAGGTGCTGGGAAGCCATTTAGGGAAATTTAAAAAAGCTAGCTTCACTTCATACACAGTTCTCAAATGAGTGTGAGAGAGACCGAGAAAGAGAGAAAATATGGCTAATGAGAACAGTCTTTCCATGTTCCCCAGGAAGCAGCCCTGCTTAACATTTCTGTTCTGTGAATTTAAGAGAGTCAGCAGTGGTAAATTTGTTTTTAATATTCAAGCTTCCAAGCCTTGCAAGCTAGTTGGCCAATGGCCCTTTCCTATTCCAATGTTTGTTGGTGCCTTATTTACACAAGCATTACATCCCGAGAGCCTTTGAATATAATTTCACGTGGATTAAGGGAAGAACATTTGCTTCTGCTAATCAGGACATCTGGTTATTTTTGTAACTCACAGACATCTGCATTAGGCAGTTCGACTTCCCCATTCCTCATAACAAGGTTAGAGCTTAAGAAGCCTCAAGGATCTCTCACTGAATTTTATTATTTGCATTTTTTTCACAGCCAGGTCTGTTTCAGAATTTCTTTTCCTAAATAGCACAAATCGATCAGCACCTTCACAGGTACACATATGCTTTTATAGCTTGCACCTTCTACGCGTGATTTTATAGCGTACATCTTGTACTCCAGGATTTTATAGTAATTCAAAGCTATCTACATCATTTTAAGGAACAGAAAGCACACATTCCCAAAAAGCATAGATGAAAACATCTAATTAACCTTATGATACACATAAGACAGATATAATTCCAAATATCCAACCAGGCCGCTTATATTAGACTGGTGTCAGGACTTGTTCTGAATCTCGTTATCACTGTGCTTTGGTTTGTCTCTCACAAGCAGCTTCTCCTGCGTATCTGCTCCCCACGCTGAACAAAACAGCGTTCTTCCCTTTCTATTCCTCAGATTATCTGAAATCTTAAAAATTTCTTGAGTCTTTTAAATTCTTGCTCAAATTCTTCTTCATAAACAGCTTCAGATGAGGTTAATTTCTCTGCCAGGCTGCAGAATTGTGCCACACATAGCTCAAGAAGAGGGATTTCCCATATAACAGAAGATTTTTAAAGAACAGAATCAATCAGGGCTCGGCTCTCGCTTCTTTGTTGTTTTCATTTTCCCACATTCCTTTGACGAAAAGTCATTTTCAACACTCATCCTGCAGTGTTAAAATCCTAAAGTTTGAAATCATAAACTCTCATTCTCAGCTCGAAGGATCCTTCCCACCCCCTCCCACGAAGCACAGCTTTTATCAATGCTTTTGTATGCAGGCATAAAGTTTTTTTTTTTACTCTTCCCCCTACATTTAAGGGCGAAAAAGCTCAAAGTCAGCATTTACAGGCTTTGAACATAAGCCAAAATCCAAAAAAGATGTTGAAAACGTATTTCTAGTACTGCAAAGAGTTAGCAAGAGTCAAGAGATCCAGAGAGTTTTTAAAAACTTTTTATTTATTAAAACTCTCTGGATACAGATTAACATTCTTTGTACAATATTTATTACAGCTTCATCTGCATAAGAGCTGCAAGTGCTTTGAGAAATGAGTTGTAAAATGGGCTGGTTTTGCTGGAGATTTCATGTCCTTCTTGAAGCATTATTTTCTAATTTTTCATAACTACATCTTCAAAGGACCAACACCATCTCACTGACCTCACTATAAAGCCCCTTCCCATTCCATCCTTGGTCATCATCTACTCTTATTATTTCGTTGTTTTTTTTTTTCAAAACCTCTCCTTCTGAGCTTTCCTGTCAAGTAGACAAAAAGAGCTTCACTTCCCATCACACCCCTTCCTTAGCATCCATGGCTTTTTCATTCCCAAACACCTAATTCAACCGTACTATCCTCATCTCATTGTATGGCTTTATGTTGTTCTTGCTTTTTCCATCCCATTTTTCATTGCAGGAAAGGAGAACAAAGCTATGAGACAGAAGTTGTCTGCCCAAAGTCAAAATGACATCATGGGGGAAGAAACCCCAAATTCTGTGTCCCACTATGTTAACTTTTTTGGCGCAGTTCCTCCCCAAAATACTGGAAAAAAGCAGCTCAATTGTTTAAAGAAATGGCTACCCAGTGATATCTCCACAATGGTAGACTGACGTGAATTCACAGCACTTCATCTACACCACAGTATGTAGAGGCACCTGTATCTTTATGTCTTGAGAAAATGTGAGCCAGGTGACCCTGTAGCCAAGGTGACTTAGTTTTCCATCTAGAACAGGTTCAAAACATGTACAAAGCCATCATGCAGCAGTTCATCTGACACAGCTCCACCTCCCCAACATGACTCATAGTAGTTATTTGTCCATATAGACAGGCCTTGGTGCTTATTTCAGTTTCCAAAGCTACATTCATTACAGGAAGCATCATCATCCACCACTGGACTATGGTGCAAATTTAGCTGATTTCCTATACACAGTGTGTTCACTTCCATATGGGGCTGCTGAAAAACCTGATATAAAAAATCCAAGACATGTGAGTCTATATGTCTCAACCTTACATTGCATAAAGCAAAAAAAATGTATAATCTTCTAATAAAGAATGGAAAATTACAGATTAGGCACTGCACATCACAACATTCGGCTCGCAAGCATCATGGCCTTTTAACAGCTGCCACCCAAGAAACAAACCCCTGGGTGCTCCTGCTTTGGCTAGACCAAATTTGAATGGGGTAACAGAACAGCCCCTCCTGTAGCATTTCAATTTAAAAACCTGCTATTAGGTTCTGCTAATTACAAGATAATGCCAACTTCAAACATCATTTTCTTGAACTAGAGCAAGGAGCTAGAAAATGTTATTTCAAATCTCACTCTGCTGGGTAAAGAAGAAGAGTTGGACTTGCTATGGAGGCTATCAAATGGGGTGGGTAGCAAAGAAGGAAAGATAAAGGTGTAAATAGTATCTCGCCTCCGGGCTAGCAAACATTTTGTTCCTATAGGAAATTTTGCAGCTCTAGATCACTGCGTATTGAGATAGACTATTCACAGCTTTTTGCTACAACATGAATGGCTTATTAAACCTACAACATATCTGTTTTAGTTAACTTCTTGGTGGAGAGGGGCCAGGAAAACAAAATGTACTTAAATGCTGATTTTTTTTTTCCAGGCTGAATGCCTTTCATCCAATAAGACATTCAAAGCAGTGACCCAGCAAATGGATTGAAAAAGCAATCTTCCGTCTCAGTGCCACATTATCATTCCTATTCAGTATTCTCGGTGAGATATCTCAATCAGCTGGATGTGTGTGTAAGTGACAGCGCAGCCCATTGCTGGGTTAATTAAACATTTGACTTTAACACCCTCCCCGTCATTAAGCAAATAAAAACAGATAATTCAAACCACACTTCATCCACGGGGTACACAACATACATGTCAAAATTAAGAGAGTCCAAGGCCCTCAGGGAGTTCTACTCGGGGAGGTAATCAGTTTAAATCTTATCTGGTTTATCAATTATTCTATTGATTAAAGCAGGGTGATTATACAAAACTCCCTCTTGCCACATGGGATACATGTCAGCAGAGCAGGACAACACACGGAGGTTCAAAAACGATTTAAAGAAAATACAGACAGATGAACAGCAGTCTATTAGTACATGCCAGCAATCCATAGATGGAAAGCTCGGTTCTTCTTTTTAAGCAAGTGAATTAAAGCCCTTCCAAATTAGAGTGCCAACGTTGTTACCTCATCTGCTTTAAAGTCAAATCTATATGTTGAAAGGGCAACATTGCTTCATTTTAAACAGATGATTCTTTGCACAGTATTTGAAACACGTTCTATTGAAACATGTTCTGCTGGTCTTAGAACATAACAAAGACCAAACACAAGAAATCCCAGACTTTAAAAGGCATTATACCTATCTATCAATGGCTCTTGAAAAAAGGATGGAAAGGGCATGCTGAGGACTTTAACTACCCCACAGCCATAAGAAAAATGTTATATTTTAACTATTAAAGTGTGACACCTCATTTCAGACACAAAAATATTGTGCTTTTGAGCTTTGGAGATTTTTTTGGTTTCCAAACCTCCAAAGTGAGACACTGGCAACTGTGGGAGCTGCCACTGCCACATTCTCCTGGTTTTCACAAGCCCTCACACAAAATCCCACCACAGCAGTCCCTACTGCAACTTCTCTCTTGCATGCTGCCACAGTACACAAAGCAATTCCAGTTTCTTCTCAATTTTTCAATTCCAGGTGAAGAAAGGTCCAAAGGACCTCTGTCTCTTCCAAGGTCTGCTTGTGTCCTAAGTCTGTGAGCACAGTCCCACCTCACTATCTTCCCAGAAACATTTAATTTCAAGTTTTATTGTCATATCCTAAACTGGATCCTAAACTGGTTTATACAAGACACGTAAACTTTTTAAAAATGAACACAGTAGTCCAGCAAAAAACAACTGCAATTCATTTCTTAAAGTTCCCTCAAAGGAAACAATTAGCAACAGAAGAAAGCTCAGCTATAAACCAGGAGTTTTTGCTTTTTTTTCCATAACATCTCCTACAATTTTTCCCATAACAGTCAGATTATTTATCAGTCAGCTCCTCACAACAACTTTTAACAAGGACAGGGGTTAGGAACCACAGTGGTCAAAATGCCAACAAGCCAGAGAGCCCCAATGCCCCACTGGCCAACACTGCTGGCAGACACAGAAATTCTAAGAAACAAGGAGAGCTAAAAAGCAAGCCCGAGGTATGTTCTTGCCCTTCACCTTCAGAAAAGGATTATGTGCCACTCCATATTGGCACTGCATGTGCATCCAACCATCCTTCAGCCTCCTCTTCACAGATCTCTTTTCTTCTTTGGAAGCAAACTAGAAGTCTGCATTAGCATGCTGTATTTTACTCTCACCACTAGAAATACTGAGGGTGCTATTTGTAATTGTATTCTTTTAAGAGGTTTGTTCTCTGCAGCTGTTTTCTGCTTGCAGTGTATTTTGTGTAATCAGCACATCATCATAAATACATTGGCTGTTCCCCCGAGGGAAGCTGTCACTGTTTAATTTACAGAACAACCTGGCCAATGCGAATTGTAACACTACAGCACTATGGCAAGAAGTTACCACACTCAGAAAAACAGGTTTCTATGAATTTTTATATCAAGAGCTGGTCCCTGGACAATTTAGGTTCTACAAATAGATTGCTTTTAAAAGCACTTTATACACAGGATGGAATGGATTCTTTCCCACTTACAGCTTCTTAATGCAGCACCAAACTCACTCCCACATTATTTTAGAGTTGACAACCCCAATCCCCCAACATGACCATCTTCACTTCTGACTTCTACCAAAAGAAGGCACTGTCTGTAGGTGTCTTATGCTACTCATCTTTTTGTTTTTGTTTTTTTTAATGAAGAACAACCAGAACTATCACCATGTTAGCTGCCTCCATTTCAGCAGAGGAACACACTCTGTTGCAAGGTCAAATGTTATTACCTACATGAAAGGGTTGATGCAGTTTATTACTCTGAAGGTGCAATAGAAAAGCAAGCCGTATTCCTGAAAGAGTAAAAATGTATGCAGCTTTATTGACTGAATGAAGAGCTGCTTCCTTTGTTTGCTGGATATATGGTTGTATTTTAGCAGAATAGAACACAATGATTTTTGTAGGAGGCAGGCAAAAGGCAGATGGTTGATCTTACCAGGTACCGGTGCAATTTATAAAATTCCACAAAGGTAAAAAATTATACTGGTAATCATTTAAGAATTAAACATGAACCCCCAAAAAACACCTAGGCTTGACCAAGGAGTTATCAGGGTATTTCATTAGCAATAGCTACCACAAGCAGTCTACCCAACTACTCAGAAAGGGAGCCAAGGCAGCTGACAACCTGATTTTATCTTTTTTGTACTTATACTTTTATATACATAGAGTGTGTGCATATATAAAATAAAAAATGCTAAAGAGAAACAATAACAAATGTAAATAAAATCAAAACCAATGTAACGGACAAATTTAATTGGGAATTCTCCAAAAGCAAAACTACTTCATACATTTTAAAAAAAACTGCTTTCCATTTTGGGGGACAGCAGGTTGTTAAACAGATTTCAATGAAACTGAAAATTCCCAAGTTCTGTGTATAGCAGCACTTTGCTAATTCTCAGAGGTAATTAGAAGCCCTGTTTAATATCACCAGACATGGGGCAAGTATACAAACATAATAAAAAAGAATCATGCACATCAAAGTATTCTTTATGTATTTTGACAAGCATAGTTTAATTTTACTTAGTTTGAAAAGCATTCTAGTAAATTATTTTTGTCTATCTGAAAAGTAACAAAAGCTAAGGAACAACCAGTGAAGCAAATTAAATACCATCTTATCTTGGATATGGTTTATGAGAATGATCTACCAAACATGCAAAAAGCTGAGTGGAAACGGCTGAAATTTTATGGAAAACAGAGTCATCTGATTGTCTATAGAAGAAAGAAAATATCTGACTATTCTTATGCACCACGGAAGTCGTAGCCAACAGAAAGCAGAAGAAATAAAAAGAAACTCACCCGACACAGTGCAGCAAGGTATCTCCTCAAGCTATGAATGTTAAGATTTGGCAACTGCATTTCTACACTCAGTGTTTGGGTTTCTCCCCTTGAAATTTGCATGTAGTCACATAAATACCTGATTTCAAAGAAGAAATATCTCATTTTTTTCTTTTAACACATGTGCATTTAAAGTTACTCAGAACTTCCTCTGCATGTTCTACTTCTCAAGAGTCACTGAATTCTAACTAACATTGGCCTACACGTTGGATGATGAAATACTTCATGACTTCCTTAAATTTGGGGTTAAATTCCATATTTTAATTTTTAAATGAAAATGATTATTTTATGTGGTGTTGGCTCTTAGCTGCCTCTCCAGAAAGAGGAAAAACCCATGTTGTGCAGCTGTCGCCCTCTGGAGCAGCACCCATGGAGCTCCTGAACTCCTGATGGCAACTGGCCCAAGTGCCTCCCAGCCGGCTGCTCCACTGCGCACACACGGGACACCAGTAACCGCTGTGTGCGGCAGAGTGCGCTTAGTGCTGCCCTTCTTCATACACAGCGAGGAAGAGTAAGAACAGGCACTGAGAGAGCATGGAAGAATCACCAAAATGTTATTTAAAACCTAAAAACTATCACACTGGTAGCACGGGGAAGCGGTTTCATTATCGATCCCAAAGCTGAGGCCCACTGAATCCAATCAAGCTGAGCTGAACCCAGCCCAAATCAAGCTGAGCTGAGTCAAGCCCAGCCCATGCTAAGCCCGAGCCAAGCTGAGCCTGAGCCGTGCCCAGCCTGAGTCTAGCCTGAGCCGTGCCCAGCCTGAGTCTAGCCTGAGCCGTGCCCAGCTTGAGTCCAGCCTGAGCCGTGCTCAGCCTGAGTCCAGCCTGAGCCGTGCTCAGCCTGAGTCCAGCCTGAGCCGTGCTCAGCCTGAGTCCAGCCTGAGTCGTGCTCAGCCTGAGTCCAGCCTGAGTCGTGCTCAGCCTGAGTCTAGCCTGAGCGGTGCCAAGACGAGCCTGAGTTGAGCCCCAGCCAAATCGAGTCAAGCCCAAGCCAAGATGAGCCAAGCCGAGCCGAGTCAAGCCAAACCCAAGTCTAGCCCGAGCCAAGCCAAGCCGAGCGTGAGCCTGGCCCGAATCAAGCCCAAGTTGAGCCCGAGCCATGCTCAAGTCAAGCCAAGCTGAGCCCAAACCGAGTCTAGCCCGAGCCATATTGAGCTGAATCGAGCCGAGCCGAGCCCAGCCTGAGTTTATCGAGCGTTCCGAGCCGAGTCCGGTGGCGCCCCTCGCCCTGTAGTTCCCGGCGCGGCCGCCAGGGCGCAGCACAGGACCGGGCTGGCCGCGCTCCGCCCGCTCTGCTCCCGCGCACGCGCGGGGCCGAGCGCGCGCACACGCACCGCCTGCTTCTAATTCAATTAGTGCAGCCGGCAACTCCAGAAAAGAGTAATTCAATTAGTGCATTGTGCAGCTCCACAATACCTCCGAGCAGATGTTCACGATCCCGAGGAACCGGAGTCATAGCTTTAAGGATACCTGTATACCTCCAGCATGGCGCATGCTACTCGTCAACCTCTCCAACTTCTAACAAGGGGGACACAGCACCCCGCTGAGTCTGGTTTGATTTTTGAAACTCATAATTTGAACTAATGCTGGTGTGCTAAGGCCCTTGCCCTTGCCCTCTGCACACTAGGCAGCGCAAATTCAGTAGTGACCCGATCATCAATGTGGAGCCTGAAGGAGTGAGGTTTTTTGGCTACAGAGCACTCAACACACCATGTTGGGCATGCTGCGGGCATCTCAGACACTTCTTGATGCTCAGGCCGATGTATCAATAAAAGCACACACAACTGACAATCAATATGGGTGCAGAATAAATGTCAATTTCTAATTACTAAATCGTAATGTACTACCAAAAAACCCGAAACCATCTCCATTGATCCACAGAAAAGTATTTCGTTGACATCTGAAAGGAGGGAAGCGTCTCTTGCCATTGATGCTACTCAAGAGCGGAGATACAGCCCCTGGGTTGTGCTGGAATGAGGGTTTGGGGGGGCTTCCCAGCATCAGACATGCCACTTGCCAGACAAGCGATGGATTTAAAGGGGGGATAAACCCTCAGTATGTTTTACAAATATGTCCTCTAGTCACTGGGCATTTACTCTATAAAAAAGAAATCCCTGGTTAGGATAACCCTCTTGATCCTCCTACAGCGAAGCTCCCAGAAGTCTGAACCACAGAAGGGGGCTGGAATCAAGTGCAAAAATGATGCAACTCATTTGCCTTTGTTTCTGCTCCCTCTTGTGCCTTTGTTAATTGCTCCTGCCAAGTGGTAAGACGAGGAGAAACAGGAGAAACTGCTGCCTAACACCTCCAACAAAAAACTTTGCTTAAAAAAAAACAGGTGTCATGTTGTGGCAGTTCAATATTTCATAGCCAATACAAGGAATGTGCAACAACACTGCAACTTTAAATCTTTGCCTCCCATGTCAGTCTCTCTCCTCTCATTGTAATGCCAAAGGGAACAGCAATCAGAGTGGAGATGTTCAATGTGATAGAGGTCAGGACACCAGTGGATCAACGTACCAGAAACACGACCTTGTTTATTTTTTTCCCCAGTATTACTGTTTACAGGGTGCTTTGCTCATGTACCTTGTGGTTCTTAGCTAAAAGATGAAATTACAGCCCAGGATGAAGCGCTCAGGCACACATCCAATTTGTGTTTCCATCTCAGAAAACAAAAAAGCTTCTGAGGCCCTCAGGCTGCCATTCAAACTTAGAGAGGCTGACATTTTTAACAGCATGAACCAGAGACTGGCAGAGGGAATGATCTAATGCATTTCTGACTTGTCAATCAAAGATCTCACCTCCGCTGTCTTGTAAACAGTTGGGGGCCACCTAACGACATTCATAACCAGGGCAGAGCCAGCCGCCAGCTGGGGGGGATGGTGGAGCCACACACTCTGGCTATTCGTCACCCAAATTATGATTCTGTTGGAGAGGTGCACCGTCAACAGCCCACAGGCACATTCACACGGCCACTGGGAGAGCATGACACGGGAATACAAAGCAGGCCTGGTTGAGGGCGGCCATGTCTCCACACTGATGGAGTCTACTGACTGGACATCCCGTCTCTCTCCCAATTAGAGACAGAACCGTGTACATCCAACATTGGCTCCAAAGGCAAACAATTTCCTCCAAATGTATTCTCACAAATGCACTTCTGAGCAGGCACAGTTTGCCCACCCCAAGACCTCAGCCTCCCATAATGGATTACCACGTCTCACATTTACTCTGTATTTCCCAGCAATAAAATGTCAACTTTAAGGTAAAATGCATAAAGAAGCTAAAGGAAATTTACAAAGATGAGCGTTTACAAGTATTTACTGACAATACTTCTTTAACAAATATTCCACTTCCTAACGCAAAAGTATAAACATCAGAAAAAACACAATATATAAGAATCATTTGAGAAATCAGTTTGTCTCTTCCTCACAGGTGCAACAGGCTTCCATCACTACAGACATCTTTCCTTCTCTCACCTTTCTCCAAAAGTCATCTCAGTTCAAAGAAAGGAGCAGTGTACATCATGTCGATGCTGCACCACCTCAGGTGCACTCCTGTTTTGCTTCTTTTTGCCAAGCACAGCACGCCCATGCTTCTCTCAACCAGGACAGAGCATTCTGCCAAGACCAGGGAAGACTTATCTCACTTCTGCAACACCAAGCAGAAGGCAGCTCCCTTCATTGACAAACCCTCACGTGCAGTTCTCTATGATCAAGACTGCATTTTGGGTAAAGCAAAATGTGAACTTCTGGCATCCCAGACAGACACTTCTGCATTCAACAAGATGCTGCTACCTCTGCCACAATAGTGAATCCTTGTCTAGGACTACTAGAGCTGTTACAAAAAGAGTTTCAGAATTGGCAAAATAAAGCTGACAGCTCTTTGCTTTTTCGCTGGTGCCTAGGCTCTGGACAAAGTAGTAAAAGTACGGCTCTTGTCCTAAAAAGTTTACAATCTAAACCGGAGCTGATACTTGTGATGGGTGTCAATTAGGTATAAAGGAAGAGTTTGACTGTTCTCTGTGATTACCCTGATAGATAACCTTTGGCAAGACTTCTAAATTGCTCCTTAAGCCTCATCATGCATACAATAGCTTACAGAAATAAATTCAAGGAAATATTATGGTCTCCAGCAAACCTGGGAGGATTAATATAATCATTTCCTTGGCATCTTTCATGGCTGTGATTGCAAATTAGAATTTTCAAAGAGCTGTGACTGTTAAAAGCAATATAAACTAAGCCTTCTGAGCATGCATGGAAAATACCTTAAAATGAAAAGTAGTTATCTTCAAATGAAAACAGACCTGTTGTCACATCGGGAAACTTCCAAAGCAGAGACTTCTAGGAAAAAGAAGGTACTCTGCATAAGTTTATTATTAAGAAAATCTACACGCAACCTACTTTTCAATTGCTTTGTAGAATAACAGTACAATAAGGCTCAGCATCCAGGACACTGAAAACAGAATGGCTGATTGTTTTCTCTTGTTAAAATATCCTCTTTGACCCCTTCCCACTGCGCCTTATAGGAGTTCACATTGCAATGCGCTGCCATCTTCCTCCACAATCTCTATGAAATCCAGTTACACAATAGACTATCAGTTGCAAAGCCCTTTGAGATAAAAGATGTTGAAAAGAACTAGCTCCTTATTGCCCCGTTCACAGGTTTAGCCTTAAAACATTTCTCACTGTGGAAGGATTGGCACACAGAACTGAGGAAGATCCTCAGAAGATCCTGTTTGCACACAATTGTCTCCAATAATAAAAACACACAAAGAAGAAAAATGAAGCTATCTGACACATTAACAGAATCATCACTAAATCGACTATCTGCCAATGTTTCCCATGAGGAGTCAGCAGGGCTTTAACTGAGCTATTCAAAAAGAGCCTCTTTTCACATTTCTGTCTGAGCATCTAAAGGTAAGCATGTAAATAACTAGACAAATTCAGCAGTGACTAAGTAGCCTTCCAGATGGCGTCTTCTCTTTTGCCATAAGCAAAGAACATTGATATGCTTCTCCAGTTACTTCAAGCTTGCTACTGAAAAAAATAATATGAGAAAACATGCTGGGCTACAAGAAAGTAATGATTTGCTGAAGATTAAATACCAAAAAAACCCACTAAAGAACAATAAAATATTGCAACACCATAGCTTCAAGTAGGCTCCAAACCACTACAATGTAGACTTCTGCACTGGAAAATGCAGAAGCCATGTCTCATAGAGGGGACTTTTCCTCAAACCATGCAAGTTAATGGGGATCAAAGCCCACTGAAAAAATGGGCTGAAACAGGGATGACTCATTGCTGCAGAAGCTGTTGCTGGCAATTTAGTTTCTCAACTGGCACTAAATGTGTTCCTTGACCTAGCAGTCAGAGTGCTGTGCAGAGTACTAGCACACCATTTTGGATGACAAGTGTGGCAGCCTTCCCTAATTCCCATAGACACCAAAGGCACACAAAAATGTCTCTCAACACCTGCAGGAATGCAAATGTCAGTCCTACTATTTTCCCAAGAAGGCAGTACATGGTGAATGGCTGTGCAGCTAACTCATTTGATCCCAAAAAACAATGTACTTCGTTATTGGAAAAGCCATTGTTCATATCTATCATTAGTAAGAACATCTTGGGCTAGAAGAAGTTGATTTCCCTTCTACTTTGTAATATATGATTAACTCGAGTAATCAAAAATCATTCAAATAGAAAGAAAGGATTCCCAATTTGAGTCTATAAATTGCTTCCCATATCCTGCTGAGGTTCTCTAAAACTCGAGCTTAAAGAGATCTGAGATTTATTCCACAGCAGAAAGCCCAAAAATGATGACCATCAGATTTAGTCAAATTATGCGAATCAGGATTAGAAGTAGGAGTCTAAATTCTGCTTGTTACCTCTAGAGCCCTCTTAGTCTAATAAAAAGTCGTCTTCCCCCTCCCCCACAGAAAGCTCCACTAAATGCTTCCTTCAGCAAAGGAGGCCTAGCAGGACACCTTCTAGCGTCCATCAATGCTACTGCTGGATCAGCAAAAAGAGTTGCAGCAAAATGATGCAGGACACTTAAGCCACCCCTGAGACAGGCAGGATTATTTATTTCCACAGCTCTCTCTTAGCCCTGGAAGCAAGAAGCCAAACCCAAAAGGATTTTTGCATGCTGTCCTTTAGAGGCAAGCAATGAACTTTCACCAAAACAACTGAAAATTTCAGAAAGATTCTAGTTTACTCATTATGTCTGGTTTTCCAAGATGCTGGTGAATAAAACTGCCCCAGGTTAGGTCAGCAGTAGCACAATCCAGCAGCATAAACCTTGAAGTTCATGCTACCATGAGCTCTCTACAGAAATAATTTTAAGGTCACTTAGTCACTGCAGTTCACAAAACATCTCAGAGTATCCAACATCTATGCCACCCAGCCTCTGCTGTGTATATCCACATACCATTGTAAAATTCTTGTAACGAACTTGAGAGCCTTCTGCAGGTTTCTAGATGCTCACCCAACAGCTGCCTCACTCTCTACATTCAGGAGAGTGGCTGCATTTTGTAATCACCTGTTACCCAAAGCGTCCGAACAACTTCGTTTGACAGAAAGTCATCTCATGACAGAGAAAAGCTTGAATCCAACAAATTCAGAGACCAAAGAAAAGAACTGGTTTTCTGTATTTGCCTTTCGATTGACAGCTTACTTGTAAAATCATTTTCTGTAGTCGAAATGCCCAGACTAGTGCTAACACCTGAAGTAAACAAACGCTGACATCAGTTATTGCTGTGGCAACGAAACCACCCCCTCAGTCCTCTCAGTGCTGTACAGAAAATTTAGATAGGAGGGGAATCACCGCATGAATAGCCAGACTGGAGACTGTGTGATGGATACTGTTTGCCAAATACAATTAAGTGGCATGTCTTTGACATAACTGAAAGTCAATAGAAAAGATGACGATACCAAGCCAATTCAGACAAAATAATTACATTACATTGAGGTAACGGAAATGCCCCAATACTGAGCTGCCCTGAATCTACATAAGATGGGTTTAAATACCACAGGAGATCTGAATGACATAAGGAGAGGTATACAGTATGAGGCAGAAGAAATAGAGGTCAAGCAAGCAAGGAAGGAGGAGATGCACACATACACAGATGGAGAAAAAAGGAGGAGTGGGGAAGAGACAGAAAGTACCTGGAAAGCTGGGAGTGCGCCAGTCCCTGGATTATACAGGCATCGCAGCGAGGGCATGCTGTCCGCCAGGCTGGAGCAGCCCAGCCACAGAGATCTGGGCATAGAGCACTGCAGAGAAAGGACAACTATGAGATGGGACTGTGTGAGACAGGATGGCACAGATTACAGGAACTTCAAAGGCTTAGCCAAATGGCATCAACACAACTGCACTTGGCCTTAAAGACTGAGACACCTTTAAGAAAACACAACTGCCAATGAATCTTTTCCCTGGAAGAAGCTTTACAGATGTCACAGTAGCAAGAAAAAGGCACTGTGGATCAAGAAAGTAAATTTTTGGTCTATTTTTTACACCAATGTGTGAGTTTTTCCAGTAACAAAAAGATTTCTTCCAATTAACCAGACCTCTTTTCTCCATGCACAGCCACGCTCCAGGCACAACACAAAGCAAGCAATTTTGCAAGGGAAGCAGAAAAGGAAATTACAACTTTTAAGTGTAATACTGGCAGAGAAAGAGATTTTGTATGTTTGATTTTGACTGTAAAGGGGATAAGGAAAAACCTGTAATCCAGTGTGAATAATCCTTGGTGACACTTTACTACAAGAGTTTCACGTTTCTGCTTGCCTTGTTACTCATTAAATAAAATACAATTATTATAATAAATTGATTCTATTTTTCAAAACAGAAACACAAAAAGGAACCAGAGCAGCCAAACAAGGAAAATACTAGCCATTTTTATAGTTAAAGCCATTACCCTCTGAAATATAGAGCTGCTTGTTCATTTTACACCACTACTATTAAATTTAGGGATGCATTATGATAGCAATTGCTTTTACCAGCCACAGAGTTTTTGATGCCATAAGCACTGCTGCATTTGTCTAATTACTGGCAAGGCAAGAAAACACAAGTATATTTTACATTGGCAGATAGCCATGAAAACTGTAGGATGTGATAGATTAGATGCCAGAGATTTCAAACCCTCATACTATTCTCTTCTGCAATCTTCACCACCACCACCACCACCACTTTTTTTTTAAAGGGGGGATGGGAGGAAATCTGAGCAGAAAGGGCAGCTGGAATGGGTATGAAATGACAGCTGCCTTTCGAGCCACCATTTCTTGTTGCTTGAAAACCTTGCACAATCTTGCTCTAAATTAGTATGTAGGAGCAACGTAACCCATCCTTGAATGAGCAGAAAGGTGATCACCAACATCCATAATCTGGTGCTGTGCAGACAGGCACAGAGAGATTAACCCTGTCTGTCACCACGTTCTTTGCTGTACTTTGTTGCCATTTACACGACTGTTCCAGAAATAGTATTAAAAGACTGGTGAGGAACACAACCTAGACAAATATGATTATTAGAAGCTTATGATATCGTAAAATAAATTCCTCACCTCATTTTTGTTTTTAAAATTACTCTTCTCTTTACAAAGATACTGCAACTCGAGAACTTGAGTACTTTACAATATTACATATCACATGAATTTCGAGATAATGCCCCTCCTGAAGACAAAAAAAATACAGCCATAGTATTATAAGAAACAAAAATCTGAGACATACTTCCTTGTCTGCCGTCCTAACTTCCCAGAAAACAAACACTCCCACATACAAAAACCTTCCAAGTGCTAGCAATCTTTTCTTTGTAATGTAATATGTATCACTCCAGCTATTAAAAGCTGTTGTGACAATTGGCCTTAAATACATATATACTCACATATGAGGTGGACAGATCTATTGCTAAGCATTTCAGTGATTAAATAATACATTTACTTAAATCAAAGATGTTTATCAGTCTACAAGAACATCACAGTAACAAGGGAGATTAACTACAACATGGTACCTCTGATGATACAGAGCAAATCCACTAGGTAAGCAACAGCCACTTTAATACAACACAAAGTAAGAGATTGGGGGGGGGGGTGTTCTGTTTGATTGTGTTAGTTTAGGGGGGTTTGCCTATAGATTTATCAAAATCTTGCCCTAAACATTAATTTCCTCTTCTCAGGCTTTCCTATCCCTTGCGCTGGCTCAAATTTTTGTGCTGTGATGATGAACTTGAACTGATTGCCATTAAAATTAGATTTACAAGATAAAAGAAGTTACTTCAAGTATTTTACTAAGAAATTATGGAAAGACATAGAGGCAGGAAAAACAAGAACCACCCTGCCAGCGGAAAGGCATGTTTATGTTCCCTCAAAGTGTAAGTGAGGTTATGGCTCAAGTCAGAGTCACTACAAACTGCAGGTATGGCACTCCATTGTGCCAATGCATGCATAAATTAATGAAATGTCTTTTTCTAGAACTGCCATGATAACAAAGGAAAACATTGGAAGCCTATTCTACAGTACTCCCTGCACCTACAGAGGATATCATTACTTGCCCATGCACTCTCACTGCTCAGTACTATTCCACAACCAGAAACTACGTAGTGAAAAATCACCAACACCTTACACGAGTTCTGGATCTGCTCCAGTATATAACAAAATTTATATTACCGATGCAGCTGTCACCTATCTTAAAAAATAAGTGTGAAGTTGCAGACAGTGCGGGAGAAAATGTCATTCCTGTACTTGCCTTTTACCTATTGAAGGAAGCAGAGGCGCTAAATTACTGTTGGTGACTGAAAGAGGCTTATTCACAAGCATGAACAAAAGGCCCCAGGTGCTTCAATAGAAACAGCTTGTGCGTAAATCAGATGAGTGACCCAATAGAACAACTTCATTTACAGCCTGATCTCTGAAAAATCTCAACAGCCTCTGTCCTCATTCACGGAGTGCTCCATGTGTCAAACGCTCACTTTTGTACTGTCAGCCCCTCAAACGACGGACTGGCTTCAGCGTTCACTACTTGAAAGCTGACTGACAAAATCCTCTTCCGAGCTCAAGCCAATCTACATTGATTTTTCAAAACAGATACAGAGGCACCGTGTTTGGACTACAGCCAAACGGGAATGCTGATACTGCTTGCTAAGTGCTGGGCTAGGATGCATAAGTTCTTCTGGCTTTCTGACTCCTGACTGCACTGATACTTCAAATATCTGCACAACTTTCAGACCCAGAGATGCAAAGGTTTTCATTTACAAAAACTAAGCATCTTTAATACATACTGAGTGGCATAATGCAAATTATTTGACAAAACACACGATTTCTTTTTCCAACTAATTTTAAGTCCCTGAACACTGAAATATGTTTTCCCACTAAAGAAATACAAAGAATACAGTTTCAAACAAGACCAGTATCCTCCTCCTGACAGAAGCTCATACCAGCTGCTTCCCTGGTGATTAAAATGGGCTTGTCTTCTTTTGAATTAAAATAAGCTAAAAGCATTCACAGTCACTGGCTGAGCTGAGTGGGCAGCAACCAGGAGCTGAAAGGAAGCTGTATTTTAACATATTTAATTATTCTTGTAACTATATTACAAGAATATTTTTGACTACATCAGATGTTCTGCCTCTAATAGCCTACCTCTCTTGCAATTACTTGATGTCCTAAAGACAAATCTCAGTACACACCCAATGGCTAAATTTTTGCCAGTGCTAAAAATTGGTTATTTACTTTATTTGCCACTGCATTACAAGATTATACATTACAATTTCAGACTGGTTTTTTATAAAATTTGTTCTCTTCTAGTCCTTCAGCAAATACTAACTAACACAGTTTTAGTAAATTGTGTTACAGGTCAGAAACATATCACCTCGTCCTGTAAAACTAAGTGGCTCTACGTGGGGAAAAAAACACAACTTGTTGGACTACCACAACCTACAACAATAGTACCCAGGCATGAAAATACAAATTCACTGTACTGAAGTCACTATAAAACAAGAAAAGTAACAACAACAACAAAATCAAACAATAGTTTATGGATATTTTCTTTAAAAACACTTTGGAAAAATTAATTAGACAATAGTACAGAATTACTGTCTTTAATTGTGGTGCATTTTAACATATTGAAGTGTAGTAACCCATTATCCCTGCCTAAGTCCCACACTCAATCTTATGATAACCTGTATGCTTAAAATGCCTTGTATTTACAGGCAACCTAACACACAGCTTTGTGCACCTTCACAAGTTAGTGGCAGAGCCAAAATGGAAACACTTTTTTTTTTTCTCCAAGGGCTGGTTTCTAGTCAACTGTACATAATACCATTTCAGTTGCTAGCCACATCTATTTCAATCTTTCCCTAACTCAGAATTATTTCCCTTCTATTACGGAGTCCAGTGCCTTATGCAGCTGAACTCTAAAGATAAACCAGCAAGTATTTTTAGATCTCTTGGAAGATGGGAAATAAGATCTTCATCCAGTACTTTCACAAAAGAGCATAAACAGAATATGACATGTTGACAAGAGCTGAAGAGCTTAAAGACTGAGAGAAATGGCACTTTTTCTTGCTGGTCCAGCTGATCATAAGCCAGGGAACTGGACAAGATGTACAAAGGAAAACAAACATCAGTTTTAACTATTACAAAAGCCAGGACAAGAGGGGAAAAGAAGTGTTAGAAATTCTGCCACTAAAATTGGAGCAGATAAAACATACGGGATGCTCTGAAGTGTATTAAAACTAGACACACACACCAGGCCTGAGTTTGATATGAGGAGACAGATCTTCCCCCACCTCTTTGCTTCATCACTTCAGAAAGCAAATATGGGATGGCCAGGAAGTACAATTCTTCCCTAAAAATCTCTTTCACAGTCCTGCATCCTCCAAAATCTAATTCACAGGAAATGTGACTTAGGAATTTTGACCCTTTATAAAACACATGCTCAGATGTCACTAGGATTTCTAATATTCAAAATGATTTTTATAACACAACAAATGGGAAAACAAACTCCAGTACTTTTCAATTCCGCTCAGTTTCTCTCATACTTTTTTTGGGTCACATATTTAACTAAGCCAGTGCCAAAAATATACCACACATCACTTCCACATTGTGTCCAACCTGCACTATTCTTGTCATCACAGAAAGTAATACATTATATGAAACATATCAGATAAGGCAGCTGCTATTTAGATTACAAATGCTGGTCTCACAAAACTTAATAACAATTCCAGAAATTTACTTATGGCTAAAAAGGGATATGGATTCCTTTCTTTGGTCCACATTTCCTCCTTTCAACCTCTCACATATACATAAAAATGAAAAGGTGTATCTCATTTTTCCCCTCTACTGCTCAGAGAGGTGTTCTCTTTGATTAAATACACATGATATGGTATAAAAAAAGAAAATAAATTGCCAGTGCATCTTCCATACTTTCACAATTAAAAACCTGCCATATGTATTTCACTTTTTAGCCTGGGTAGCACTTGATCACACAGGCTTCTGATCTGAAAAAAAAGGTATACAATACAGCTTCAAAAAAACTTACAAAAATGGAATGAGAAAATTTCTTTAATTATTTTAGTAGATTTTTGTGGGGCTTTGCTTTTTCTTTTCTCCCCCCATCCCCAACCCAACAGTGAATACAAGGCATACTAAATACGTAATTACATGAGAGAGCCACCCAGCTTTCAAAGGAGCCATTCCAGTGAATTGTGTAAATAATATGCCTTTAAAAACCCTAACATATGAATACAGATTTACCAGTTATGGAGCAATTATATACCTGAGAGACAAGAATACCCATTTTAAAAAAATCCTGCCTAATTATGAACTTACCAAAGAGACCAGCGTGGCCCAGAGCAAATTAATACTTTTATAACTTTCTCCAAAAGTTTGTCTGTTTTCACTTCAAAATAAGAAAAATGTTAAAAGCTGTAAGTCTTAATTAGGCTAAAACCAATGACCCATACAGTTAGAATTTACATGTCCTTAGCCCCAGATCACTGTTCCCTGCACTTAGAACAAGATAATTCTGACTTTGTTTCTTGCAGTTCTTCTTCAAAATTTTTCCATGGTAAGAAGATGTATTTATAAAATAAAGAGGACTCCTTGGAGTGTGACCACGAGAAGGATGTCCCAGGGTTCAACTACACCGCTACCCCACAAACTGCCAGGTCTTCCAGCAAGCACATATCGCTCAAGAATCACAAAGGGCAACGCGCAGTTGCTGTCCTAACCAGTGTTTTTCACAATTTCTCAGTTTCTGTTACCTTCTATTACCTTCAGACATTTTGATCACACTTCTACAAGCATGTATGGGAACGATTAAAAGCAGTTTGTGCTCCTGTTTTGCTATAATAAAAGTAATTGAGCTATCTTAAAGACCCTTGAAGCATTTTGATGAGCTGCAAATCAAGCAATCCAATACCTCACTCAGGGAAAGCTGAGACTATGTTCCTGGGACCACTGTAGGATCTGTCTTCAAAACAATTAGGTCTCACAAATCAGAGGCTGAAACACACTAACAGGATTCAATTATAAC
This sequence comes from Dromococcyx pavoninus, assembly GCA_033558185.1. Classification (NCBI taxonomy): domain Eukaryota; kingdom Metazoa; phylum Chordata; class Aves; order Cuculiformes; family Neomorphidae; genus Dromococcyx; species Dromococcyx pavoninus. The sequence continues at coordinate 302,473 of JAUMJL010001031.1, forward strand.
ACTTCCTGGATTCCAAACATAGGAAATACTGGGATTCCTACCCTGGTACAGATCACTGACTTCAAAGCAGGAGTTCTCCCCTTTACCCTACGGCTCAGGGGGTTACTACATCCTGCAAGCTTTGCTGTGCACGTACAGCTCAAACTGCCATAAATGATTCTTTTTCCTTCAGCCTCCCACTTTTCATGTAATCACTCAATAAACTTCACTTAACATACATGTTATGCAAACTCTTCTCTAATCTTCTGGTAACCTTCCAGCTTACAATAACTTTTTACAAGAGAGCCCAGTTCATTAACTACTCTTAAATATCAAGATAAGAGACAAAGATAAAGGTTTACATATTCAGATTATCCAAATAATTTCTTACCCGAATGCGGTCCGGAAAGACCAAATAACAGGTTTTAGCTAAATGTTTGTGAAAAAATGTTTCCCCCGCAAGAGTGGTTACTGGAGCCCAATCTCCAGGACTGCAGATCCACAGAAGTCACACACCTCAGAAAGGGGCCAACTTCCCATCTATAATGTGTAGGAGATCCTCAATTGCCAGACGCTTGAGGGAACTTGTGTAGATCATATCTGAACTAGACAATACTAATGTTTTCATAATTACAGTTCTTTAATCCATGAAGCTGATAAATCTAAACCAGTGCACCTGCAGACCCTTAAGGCTCAGATGTCACATCCATCTTTAAGGACTACAACATGCAGAAGCTTGCTTGTGCTGATTTAAGCAACACCAAAGACAGTGATGTTCAAAGCAAGCCCGATGCAAACTTAGTAAAAGCAATCTCAAAGGCTAAGGCGTGAAAGATTAAAACGGAGATCTTGCAAGACCAAGAGCACTAGGCTCTTTGTAATCAAGAAACATAGTTCTTCTTAAGCTCCATTATGTTTAAAGCCTGATTTTTTAGCAATTCCAAACAATTTAATTATGCCATGAGAGAAGATTCTTTGATGTAGGTTTTGTGTGTGAGTTTGGGAAGAGTAACATGGCATCTCGGGTCCACACCTGCACAGCAAGGACGACAAAACTACCCTGTCCAAGAGAGGCATCGGAGGTAAGTATGTCCTTAGTTATGAAGCTCTGACACATGAACACCAAAACCTGAACAGGGATCCAAGAAGAGGAGAATGGTGCATCATCACCTTTATAATAAAAAGCAAGAAGAGCAATATACCAATTGCCTAACCATCACTGAACGTGAACAACTACGAGCCTTGACAAAAATACACAACTCTATTCTAAGAAATGGGTTGAAACCTCTTCAGCTTGGGACACTTCTACAAGTTTGGTCTAGACTTCTGTCATACAAACTGCAGAGGACAAACCTACAGTGATGAAGAGAAGAAACAGAGGTTTCATTAGATTTCCTGACATCTCTAGTTTGATTTAAGTACATAAAATCTCTCAGTATTACTGTTATGTTATGCACCCACCACACAGAAGTGTTTCAAGGATAACCAACGTGTCTGCATAGCACTTTGCGTTCTCAAAGTACTATGTGAGTGCCAAGTATAAACAACAAACTGCAGAAAGCAAGCTTATTTCTACTTTCCAATCGTGGGATTAGTATCTGGATGTTAACAGATCCACTGAAATTAGAATATATGTTTTACAAGTTAAGAAAGATATGCTAAATCTCAAAATTACAAACCCAAAGTATTTCCAGAATCACTGCATTTTACTCCTAGGAAAGTGCAATTCCAGTGGAAGAATCCTATTTGCACCACAGTCCTGGTTTTCACACTCTCTTTTCCAGATGACTTGACTAAAATGCAGACCATTAATATCTGAAGTGCCTTGTTTTGATTATACTGGCCTTTGCTGGTACCAATCTAGTTAAGGTAGCACCAAGACATTCCAGCATAAAACACATTTACAGGTTTATAACTTGGCTCTAAAAAATCTACTCCAAAAGATAGTGGGAGGCAGAAAGGCTCAGATGAGTGCATTATATTACATACCCAATGTGATGCATACCTGCTCACAATGGTATGTGAAGGGGAGGGATTAACTTTAACTCTGAATTACCATGTCTCACAAGCCACCTAAAATGATACTTTTAACTTCCTCATTTATGTAATCAAAATAACGTTTTGTAAGAGTTTCAGCTTATTGAGAGTTTAATTTGCTCAATTTCACAATCTGGCTTAAATCATAGAAGGTGTCAATATAATATGGGAATTGGAATGTCATGTTTACTGATCATATTTACACACAACCGCTCCCTCCCTTCCTCCCCTCAGAAGTCAATTGCAACTTGTCTTCAGCGGGTCAACATCGAGGTGATGGGACGCTACAGACCACAAGCAGCACAACGCTGCCATTCAAAGGAAGGCTTAAATAAAGATCAAGGCTGAATGAATTAACCATAGGCATTTGGGTTTTTGTAAAAGATAAACTCACAGGAAACAGTGGGAGTAAAGAGAGCTTTGCAGGTTACTTAAAATGCTATTCTTAAGGCAAAATGTATTTCTGGACACTGGTATTGCATTTCCTCTAGCCCACATAGGAACAAACCCTGCTCTCCACTGCAGCTCAGCAACATTAAATATAAAATCCTGCCATTAAAGGGCAGAGGGTAATGACATCAGTGTGGGCGACCCATGCTAAGGTAGTGTTCCACTATTATCTGCAGTTTAAGTAGGCTGAAAAATACGCAAATCCAGCCAGCACTGTTTTTAGATAAAGTTGTCAGTTTTATGGATATTTATAGCATGTGTCCAGTCTTGCAGAACTCCATCTTCCTCCATCTCATCTGTAATACAAACTGCTTTTAGACCACATTAATACAATGTGTTACTGGGATACTTCTCACATTCTGTGTAAGCCAGGCAGCAGATCAATACTCAGCTATGCTGAGGGAGAGAAAGAAAATCATTACGTTAGGATCCTGTTAAAAACACAGACACCAGCAGGATAAACTTGATGCGCAGACACCATTCCATCCAAATGCATCTGTAGATTACTGGTTTTAAATACATCAGAAGTATTTCTTTCTAATATACTACTTTAAAGAATTCTACAGGTAGGACCTTTGGTACATATCCTACACCAAATCAGTCTCACCTCAAGAAAATTTAACCTCTCTGCCTCTCATGAGAACTCTTTCTTTGGATCAAAATTTTCCATCCTTTGCATCAACTGCCTCACCCATGTACTTCCTGTGGTGAAATCACAGCACTGAAATTGGAATAGCAAAACTATTTCAATGACAGCAAGCACGGGTTTATAACTTTCCTCTGGATCAAGCAGGAGTTAGAAGATTTAAGATAAAGACTTTAGAACCAATAACAGTAAACTAGAAAAGAAAAGCAGCCACAGGGAAAAATGTTGGGTTTTTTTTTTAAAAAAAGTGCAAGTTCTCCTTTTATTTGAGGCTGCCTAAGGTGAAAGGCTCCTTGGAAAATTCACTAACTGAGCATTTTGGAGTTTTTCCCCCTCGGTATTTTTCAGAGTCAAAAAACCAGATATCCCACCTGCACCAGAGCATTGGTAATATAACATAGCGAGAAAAGATGCAGGCCTGTTTGCCTCAGAATTAAAACAGTAGAGTCACACAATTCTTTTCCTATTGTTTTCCCAACCTACCACATAAGAAATAGACACTCATGTCATGCCCCATGTCAACACCAACATGTGAGAGGATAACTACAGAGCTGAGATTCCTCTGAGACACCTTGCCTCCAGCTCAGCAAAGTTTAAATCAAGAAAACATCAGCTTCAACATCCCAGCTGACCTTCACTAGTGTGGACTTGGAGAGAAACAGTCTCTCAGAGAGAAGCTCCAAAGCAAGATTCACCTTTGCAACACACCACTCATCCAAATAAATGTTTGCATATCTAATACAGGACTCAATGCCCATCTTCTCACAGGTGTTCAAGCTTTTATCAGTTTCACAGAAGTCAATGTAAGCTGACAGCAGTAAGCATCTCACACAAACAAGTTACTACTTACTGCTTGCAAGATACTGAGACAAGACTGGACAGAATCAAAGCCATCCTGTTAGCACCTGCTACGAAACTCTTGTGTTTTAAGGGGGTTTGCTGCTGTAGTTTCTCATTTTCTCCCATTCTGCTCAAGTGACTCGGCTCTTTGTTTCTGTTGGGCTCACGGTACCATAGATTCCTTCACCACCAGGTTTCATCATGTCATAACTCCAGTTGCCACGACAACAGGATGCAGCTTGTCTGTGCTGTTTTCATATTTCCAGTTTTTGTTGCCAGAACGACACAATCATTCCGACTTTCAACAAAACCAGCAACTTTAAGCCACATATTCTCCAGGACACAGGATTCATCACACATGTATCTTCATGAGAGATGAGATTTGTACAGGCAATTTGTAAATTAGGCTATTTTTTCTGAAGGGGGATTTTTCACTCACAAAAGTGAAAAGCTGACAGCAATTGCTAGAGGCAGACTGCTGAGACATCTATACCCTGGCCTTTAATAACAGCCAGAGTAATATAGCGCTAGGCCGCTTCCGAGTGGGGACTCCCCACAGTGTCAGACTCTGTCAAACTGCACAATTGTTATGTGATGTGAGTAAGTGTCCGCACTTGTTTCACCCAGGCAGATCTGAATTAGATGCTAGATGCAATTCTCTCAGGTTTTAACCCAGTGGCCTCCCCATTATTACCAGCACCACCACCATGCAGCTTTGTGTTTGAAGAGCCATTTTAATTCTGTAATTCGAGCTGTTGTTGCTGTTTCTGTTCAGACTCTGACCCTTTTCACTTTCAGGTGACTGTGTTTTGGACTTTTATTTACTGGAAGTGCACATTCATAAGACTTGTGAGAAGATGTTATACAAACACAGCATGCATAAACACAGAACAGTGATGGCTATGAGGGGTATCAGCTAACACAGCACTGTAACTTCATTACACCCTCATTTATGTACTTCACTAATGAGACAAGCACAGGTGTCCAACACGATCCCTCACATGAGATGAATAACAATAATACAGTCCAACCTGCTTTAGCCATGCTTGGTATCCAGAAGATATAAGTTGGAATCCATCTTTTGGCATGTGTATTCGGGGCTAGGAGAGAATAGACATAAAGAGAGACCTCCTTTTACACTGGGACCTAGCTAACCTAAGTCTAAATCTGGAGTATTTTAAACAATGCAGATTTTTTTAAGTCACATATGAAGGTTTAGTCCCCAGATAAGTTCTTATTTACTCTTCTGATATCAGCTGATTTAAGACCACCTTTCTAATAAAGTCACCATCATTTTTACGATTTCCACCATTTTACATTTCAACTCAGTATAAATAGGTTACTTCTTTAAAATTTCCACACAAGTGCACTTAGATAAGCACAGCCTCTGTGGTGGGTGCAGTAGCAGAGATTAACAGTTTAATTAATGCTTTTACCACTACATAAAGATAAATGGTATCAAAACAGCAGTAGTTAAGCTATGAGAGCATTTTTACAGTCACCATCCTCAACACAGTCAGACCAGACACTGGACAACATGAAAAGATTGAAGAAAATCCCTGAAGAGGTGCAGCTTCAATACCAAGGTAACAGGAAACTGTACTCACATATAGACATAAATTATGCCTCAAATATAACCTTCTCCCCATTTACGGCTTTCATGCCTTATAAGATTGACAAAAAGGCAAGACATTCAATGGCTATGGATGCACAAAATATACATAGCATAACTTACAGCTGGGAAAAAATACAACAAGGATGTTGTGACTACCTGTCACAACATTCTTTTGCAAATCTAAGACACTCTCACAATCAAGTGGACTGAACTGTCTGTGCGTAGCCCCACGGCCAGAAAAAAAAATACTTAGAAATTAAAATCTCATAAAAGCAACAGGACCTGATAGGACATTCTCAAACAACAGGTCCTGAGACCTTTCTTACTTCTGGAAACTATTACACAATCCCTTTCTTAACTCACTGTAGTTCCCCTCAAAACCAGCAGATGCGTGCCCCTGCTATTCTTTGTGGAAGGCTGGAAACGTTTTTCTCATTTTCAGAATGGCTCTCTTCAAGGTGAGTTCATCCCCATTTGCTCTTGTGTTAGCACAATATTTAGTTTGTACAGTGTTCACGTTGATGCTTTTAACACTAAAAAATAAAATTCATTGGAAAGGAAAAACGTCACCACTGAATGACGAACCTTCACAGCTATGGGGGGGGGAGATAGCCCAGCCCTGTCATTTGAAATTAAAACAAGAACACACTAAAATCTTACCTCTTAAGAGCAGTACACATACAGAATTTTACAATATACTTTGAACATTAGCTATTTTTGCTTCTCTCCAGTTTGAATTGAAATCCTCTTAAATCTTTCAAAGCAGTGGTTAAGATTATGCCCCGGTGTCCTAGCCAGTAATCTTGGTTAAACATGAATTTTAATAACCAGCATTTGCTGATAAATTAAAGTCAAGTATATCTGGTTACTGCATCCACCTGCTGAGTTTGGACTTGTAATGCTTAACACATTAACAAACTATGTTTTAGGGAACTTCTCACACAGCTAGAAGCACCATGCTCCGAGACCTAATCCTTACTTCAGCACCAACTTCATGGGTGGTTAGTCTCTCTACTACTGTAAAATGAGGACAACACTCATTTAACCCATCTCACAAGTTTGTTGAGAGGAACTGCTGACATTTCCACGTGCTTTAAAAATGAAAGAAGCTATATGAAGTGCTATATATCTATCAAGAACACTACAGAAATCCACATTTTACTCTGGCTCAAGTGCTTTAGCCGCTTTTTCAAAGTAGCACAGCACAGTATGTCTTCCAAAGGGAAAAAAAAAAAAAAGCCTTTTGTAAACAAGCAGAAATAATGATCTCCTGAAATCACAGCATGAAGAGTAGAGGGATCTGAATACCAGTCTCAGACCTGCCTGGGTTCACATACCAAATCTATGAAAAATGAATTAATTTCTTTCTGCTTCTCTGACCTAATCTACAAATTAAAGGATAATAGCAAAGCTTTCTCTTAGCACAGGCAGACTGCTTAACATTTGTAAAGCCCATCAGTCCAGAATGGTTTGAGTAACTCATTTAAGACACTGATTTAAACTATTTAATGTGAAAACTCTAGTCCTGCAAATACGTAAGTAAATACATAAACACATTAATAGATTTATTGTCACCAACAGGACTACTCTCATGCAGAAGTGTCTCAAACATCAAAGATACCACTAGATTACTATTTTGACATTTCTTACCAACACAAGTTCTTCATAACTTCTAAATAAAGTTCCTCGAGCATGAGCAACACAAGTAACCAGGACTTTCAGCAGAATAGCACCTACTGTAAACTCTATTTTTCAATGCTGACAAGTTAAATATACAAAAAGGTGAAACTAAGACCCATCACCCATCATCCCTCAGCACCATACTTGCAAACTCTCCTCAGTGAAGTAGTTCTCCTCTACATTTGATAAGCCCACTCTCATCTAATAAAATTAACCATATAGAAGAGAAGCAAATTTTACCAGTATAAGGTACGTCATTACTCATACTGCTGCTTATACCATTAAAGTGGGATATTTGCAGAAGTGAGACCCTATTCATATCAAATGCAAGCACTGATAGAAAAGCATAATTTAATTAAAACCTCCAGAGCTCTCACTTACAAGCATTTAATGCACACAGACTCATCACTGACTGAACTTTTACAACCAATCGCCTAAATTTTAAATTTCTGCGGTTCTCCTAGGCATATTTTAAATGAATCCCAGGAACTTTTCCTTCAGCAGAGAAAAGCTATTATGTACGTACATCTGGTTAGAACTTTACAAATTTCAGTGTCCAAAATGAAACAACAGCAGACAGGAAACTACAAAATTACTGAAGAGGAACTCATATATGCTTCATAACTCAAAAAATTGCCCCTCTTCCCACAGCTTTTACAAGATCTGGGACACAGACAACTGCCTTGTTTGAAAGCTGTACTACTTTATCAATCATCACTAAAATCTTTCACTATTATGACCCATTCAAGGCAATTCTATCAGCAATACAATTAATTATCCAAGTAAGATTACTCATTTTTGTATTTTTACGAGCACACACCATTTATGCTCATGGTTCAATATCATTAATAAACGTAGTATTCTCTGTTAGCAACTGTTCCAGCATCTTCCATGACTAGAAGTCAGACTGCTAGGATAATTCTCCTCTCTCTTTCAATAGCTACATCAAAAAGTAACTCTGAAGGCATTACAGCCACTAACTTCTATCATGCTATTTTGCGAATATTTCACATTTTTATCTAGGTGAGTGACCAATTTGTAATACAACTCTGACAACTTTCTTTTCCAAGACATTCATGTTTTTTATTGAGGACTTGCTTTAAAAATGAGTCTTCCATCACTGCAGATGGCTTATTCTATAACCATTAGCGACTCATTCACAGTTCTGAAATGCAATTTTACCCTGTATGAAATCCCTACTTTCCCTTCAGTCTTTCTGGTGGCTGCAGAACTTATCATCTATACATTACCCATATATTAAATTACATTATTATATATATTGGAATAGTCTATAAACTCATGAGCCACAATAGTTTACTTTGCTCATCTCCTTTTTCTGCAACCCGACTTTTTTTTCCCTTTAGTGATCTATTCTTCCAGTTTTAATCTATTCGATTTCTGCAGTCCCTAGCAAAACCCAGAACAAGAGAATAATTTCTGAGAACAAGACAGTAACTTAAAATTCAGTGGTAACCTCCTCCCTTCCCTACAAAGGCTGATTTTAGAGGACGTTTAATTACAGGCCTGAGTTCCTATTTTCTAAGCCTAAACACAACCCCTGAAGGCTTACAATATTTGAGTCACAGCTGGAGCTGTGGTTACCATACAGTTTAAATATCAGCCTCTTTACTGTGCAATTTGTTTTGAAAATCAAATCAGATGCCATGTCATAAACAAGTGCTAATTAAGCACTGAGTGGAAACTGGGCTTTTTTTTTTGTGCAAGAAGCATTCTTAAATATCTGCATCTTCACTTCCACAAGAAAGGATAAATATGTCAAGAGTGATACTTATAAAAGGAAACCTACTATGGCACTTGCACTTGCTAGGTAGTACTGTTGCTTCTCTGTTTCATCTGCTTCCATGGAAGATATGGGAGATAAAAAAAGAAGTGGAGACCTGTATGAAATATATATGTACTGAGGACCTTATGAATCTGATCATATAATCCATAATGCTTCCTTTTCCCTCAGAGAGGGCATTCACTCTGGGTTTCCATCACATACGATTTAAACAGGCAAGCTAAACCCATCTCTCTCTGTCACTGCAAAGCAACAGTGAAGCCACTTACATTTTCATTCCTTTTAAGTTACGATTCACACACAGTATTTATTTGACGATAACACTGCATTCATTAGATTTAACACCTTGTTTGATAAATATCAAGTGAGGAACAAGAATAATGCATTTTAATATGCTGAAGGTTGCCTCTGAGTAACAATATTCATGACTCTATTAACTAACAGGCTCTCGGCTACAAAGGCAGAATTAGATCTGTCAGTCACCAACATGGGAGGGCATGGCCAGTTGCACTGAAGATTGTCCAGTTGAGACGACTTCCGTAGCAAAGGAAAACATCCCCTGTGGCCCAGAACTTGTTAATGAGTTTCTATGCATTACAGCAATAAACTGAATTTCTACAACAGAATATACAACTTCATGGCCAAAACAGATATCTTATTCTAGCTCCCAAAGCAGAACACAAAATGAGACACAGTTAGGTCTGTGGACTCCATTTCAACAAAAACAAAGATAAGATTTCAAAATCTTTCATTATTATTAGGAGAGACAATGGTGAGCTCTCCAATTTTAAAACTGTAAGCTGCCAAAACTGAAGTGTGCCCTTTGTGAGACTTTGTAGAAGGAATGAACGAACAGAGCTGGCTGACTGTTAGATCTCAGTTTGACAGAAACTCCTTCAGAAGGACACAGCACTCTCCTACAGGAGCCTCTGACTCTGCCTGCAAGCTTAATGAATTCATTGCACATGGTGAGCATGGATACTCTAGTTCTTTATTGAATTTGTTTGGAGTATGTTGACCAGGATCTTTTCAAAAACAACTCCCGCAGGAGAATGTCTATTTACATCCTTTGACAGATAAAAAGGCGCAAGTGTTTATAGTTTGCAAGAACAGCAGCTATCAGGAAAACTACTTTTGTAACATGAAACACCTGGATATCTTCTTAGGGCCTCACAAGAATACTAAGCTACAGTATTCAAAACCAAATGGAGATCTGTGACAGCACTCCATTTATTTTTAGACAAGCAATAGCAAGCTCTGTGAACATGCTCACTATAGCAGTGTAAAGAGATCCTCTTCGTGCCCATAAGTAAAACATTGCTTGATTTCACAACACCTTGACATTTTAAGTCTGAAATCCAAGTTCTGTATTCAGCCTCCTTTAAGACCACAAGATCACTGGTAAAGAAAAGAGAAGCTACATTTCTTATGCTAATGTCTGAACCTGTGCCACGGAAGTATCCAACAGCGGCATCCACACTTGAATCCAGCTCACCTGTATTCTAATTTTTCACTGAAACTTGGAGCATCAGGAACAGAAAATTCTGTACTTGAGGAAAAAAATACAGCCAAGGTGAAGAAAATTAAGATGTCTGGAAAACTGTAATCTCCATAATCAGCAAAAAACCTACAGCGCTAACTTTCACCTGAAAGGTAGGTAACGTACAAAAAAGCATGCAGTTACAGGTCTGTGCCAGCTATCCTAGAAAGAATTCACACATCAAGCAGACAAATTTTTAAGTGGAATACTGTTTTTCTTCTAAAGAAATGGAAAAATGCTTTCAAGAGCAGACTCCAGCACTCAACCACAAATACTTTCTGTTTAGCTAATGAGCTCTAGCCTTCTGAGCAGACTCCAGCATTCAAGCCAAACATAGTCCTGTTCCATAGAGTAACTAAAACAGTTCCTTTTTGCAGGAATGGCCATTCTATCCCAATTCATTTCCCTCACAAAGCAATGTGCTACAATTACATTGTGGGACCTTACACTCATCCTAAGTACCTTCAAATCCATAACTAACTACCCTGAGTACTTAACAAGATAAATTAAATTTCTCTTCCTGATCTAAATGCCCTGTACTGAGTTCAGCTCTTTGACAGTTCTCAGCTCCTTGGGACAGGCATAAGATGTAAACACTCCTTTGCTTGGCTTGACTAGGGGAAATTCCTCCATAAAACAAGCATCACCAAAGCAGCCAGCTGTCTCAGAGGACTATGATGCAAGAACGAAGCAGGGGCAACAGAAGCAGTTGAAAATACCTTACGGGCAGCCTCTGGCAGTATCCCCATGCAGAACAAGTATCTGTAAGAAGACTAACAAGTCAAAAAAGTTGCAGAACTGACTGGTCAACCTTTGAAAAGCAAAAAAACTCCAAAACACAAACAAACAAACAGTAAGTCCTGTCTCACAAGACAGGAAGTCTACCAAGAGGGAGTATTGATAACTATCGCCAAAATGAAGCAGTCACCACGGGAGGCCTACGTAAATCTATTCCCAATTTAGAACAAATTAGAGCTAGACTAACCCAATCTTCTTCTTTTAAGAAGATCACTGAAGTCCAGACAAATTAGGAGCAGTTAAGTATTTGATAGATGACATGTAGGAAGCTACCAGTTAAAATGGAGAGGATTAGGATTAATACCACAGTTGTAAGGAGTATAAGAAACTAGAAAGGGTACAGGATTACCAGCTATCTTGAAAAGGGAACCACTGAGCTACACACAGATTGATCCTTGTTGAAATCCATTACTAATCTTGAAATTAATATAAAAACATTCCCACTAATGGCTAAAACCACCAAGAATTACCAATATGCTAACACAATTGGCTGAAGACAAAGTTAAGAGACATCATAAATAGATAGGACACAGCATCTCAAAGACCTGGGTAACAGAATCAACATAAGACATATATAAATTAAAAAAGTAACATTATTTCCATTGTGAAAGAGGGATTCAGTAACTGAGAAGAGGCACTGGGATATGTTAATCATTAGATACTGATGGTTCGCCAATAAGATGCAGCCATAAAGATGGCAAATACTATGACAGGATATTGTATAAAGTGAAAAATTCCCAGAAGACAGAAATTAGCATTACTGCCTATGTGCAAGGAACCAATAAAACTTTTCTTGGACTATTCTGTACAGCTCTGGTCACTCATGTTCCAGGGAGCTGCACCTGTTTAAAAAGGTCTTCTCAGATGATCCAGAGTTATAGGAAACATCTTTATGACAGGAAGAGAAAAAGAAAAAATAATGCTGGTTTAGCTTGATCAGATCCAACTCAGACAGGAATACAATTAATTGCTCTCCAAAATACATGCAGATGAACACAGGAGAGAAAGAAGAGCTGTTTAAGCTCAAGGGACAACACCAGCGCAAGAAAAAAAGAGAATGAATTAGCCATGAATGAAGTTTAGCTGCAAAATAAGAACAAAGATTCTAGCTTTCAAAGTAGTGAGATCTGGAATAGCTCTACAATGGTGCAGCAAAGAAAATTTCACTCTTAAGAACTGCTTTGAGTATCTTGCAAAAGGGACAAGGAAGTACCAATATCAGATTTGAACCTATGCTCTACTAAATCTGTTCCAACCTCATGTGGAGATGTTTCCTATCACTGAGGGGCTCTGTACTGTTTTGCCTCTTTGTAAAGTCTTATTTTAATGTCAATGAGATACAGATATATAGGAATACCTTCTTGTCAGCAAAAAACTTTCAGGACACTGAACATAGAATCATAGGATCATAGAATCTTCCGATTGGAAAAGATCTTTGAGATCATTGAGTCCAACCGCACCCCACATCCGCTACACCGTGTCCCTCAAAAACTTATCTACGTGTTTTTTAAACACCTCCAGGAATGGTAACTCAGCCACTTCCCTGGGCAGCCTCTGCCAGTGTCTGACCACCCTTTCGGGAAGGAAATTCTTCCTAATATCCAGTCTGAACCTCCCCTGACGCAACTTATGGCCATTTCCTCTTGTCCTATCACCTGCCACTTGTGAGAAGAGATCAACACTCACTTTGCCACAGCCTCCTTTCAGGCAGCCGCAGACAGTGATGAAGTCTCCCCTCAGCCTCCTCTTCTCCAAGCTAAACAACCCCAGTTCCCTCAGCCATTCCTCGTAGGAACGGTTTGCCGTAACAAAGTACAAGAGAAGGGCACTTCACTGGAGTCACCCCAGCCAAACAGAAGGAAAAAGAAGGAAAAAAGTTACAAAAAAAACATGAACAAGGAATGTAGATTTTTGTTCTTTCAAACCTATTAACAGAAAACACCTTCTGTTATATATGAAGAGGGTGTTAACATTGTTTGGATTTCTTCAGAAAACTGTTGAGATGCTTCTAAAACAAGATCTATTCATCATTTCTTGAGACAACACTTGCTTCTCAGTGTTCTATTTTGCAGGAGACGAATGACAACTGGCTGCATTTCTCAACCCTGTTAAGAGTTTTGGCATAGAAAAAGGGCAGGCATCGAACAGACCCAATGAACCAGTCCCCTGGAGAATCACCAACATCTTCCTAACAGACAGAATTCGAGGCCAACTATACATAAACTAAAAGCATCTCCCACATAAACACTGCTCCATTCTGCATCACTCTCACAATAAATTACAAACAATGTGTTCAGAGCGGGAGAACAACTATGTTGTATGACCGACTTTCATGTTAGACCATATTTCTCTGAAACAACTAGTGACTGTTTTGGTTCCTGTAAGAGGCAAGCCTGGAAATGTTAAGATTTTATTTTCTAGTGAGAATGCAGTCTAGTCCTGCTCTGTATCCAAGAAAACAGCTCATCACCTTTCCTCTGAGTATTTAATCCATACTCCTAAATCTGAAGACGCCTCACAATCTGTAAGAAAAACCATGTCCTTAGCTGGAAACAGCAAGAGGACTCCTATAAACAAAGAGAATCCACACGTAGGCACAGGGAAAGCTGATGGAAAAAACACACCAGAGTTCTGAATTGGCTGGTATCTCCCAAACTCCTTTTCCATAATCTTCTTCAGATATGTTTTGCTCTAGGTGCTTCTGAAGAAGATGGGCCATCTAGGCTACAGTCAGAAGTGCACTTATTACTGTTCTGCTAACATATAACTGCTTAAGAACTACTTCTTCATTCCTTCATAGTAAGTCCCTGCAACTCTTCCCTTCTTGCCATAGAATGAAGGAGATCAAACGAGCATTAAGCTTCTGCTAGTTCGAACTGGTTACTCCAGTGGATTCTGCCAAGAGGTTGCATGGCTCCTGCTCATAGGCCATAAACTCTTCTATCCTTTCCTCAAGAAGACTGGAAAGACCTCTTGCCGAGCTTTCCCATTCTTCCTCATTTTCTCCTTCCTGCTGCTCTCAAGATGAATGCAGATCCTGGTTCAGCAGGGGGAGGAGAGAAAATTAAATTGGGTATTTCTCAATCCTTGGTTTAGAGGAGGACTAGAAGCAGCTAGAGAGCAAAAAATTATCAATTGTTTCTTTCCAAGTAAAATCAGTGTGGAAATGTGAAATAATTTAAAGCAAAGTCTTCATTGCCGCTTCTCAAACTTTCTGCCATCACCTCTAACAAATTTGGCTGCGCACACAGCTGCAAGCAGGCTGAGCACCCATTGGTTAAGAGAACCATGGAACTTGTAGATGAAAGAAAAAATGAATTTTAATGCAGTTTTTAGAAATACTTGTCATTGTTTCAGCATTGCCATTTAGTGAATGGGGCCGATTTCTCTCTCAGTAGGGGATGATATTTTAATGATGTAACAATGTACTTCCCAGAAGAAAGACAAGCCTCATGAGGCAGATTAAAACTGAGAATATTCAGATCCCATTAAAAACAGACAGTTTCAAACCATTTTTAAAATTAATTTTGTTTAATGATAAAATGTGTTATCTTAACAGGTGGCTAGCCAATTGTAAAATTAACCAAAACACGGTCAGAAGCAGTCGTCTTCTATTTGAAGAACAGCAATCTTTTTATTCTATTACCAGTGTATTATATGACCCTACAAAATTCCTCCAGTCCGTGACCCCAGGCAAATTTCTGAGCTTCAGCTTTCTCTTTCTGCAAAGCAGGGGTAGTGTTTGTCCAACATCAGAGCTCCTCAAGACCTCAGATAAAGATACATTAGAAAGCATTGTAGTTTAATAATCAGGGACATATTTAATGCAACTCCCAGGATATTTATTTTCAATAGTTTCTGTGGGATCAAGAAGGTTTTCTCAGTACTGATCATCATCCTGTCAAGAAAACAGCTTCATGTTTGACTGCTTATTAATTGTTCTTTGAGCACTTAATATTTAGCTGCAGCCACTGGACTCTGCTATGCTACAACACCTTTTCAGTTTCCACATCTAAACACATCTTGTATTCAGCTCTTCTGTGCAAAACCACTTAAAATACCTAAATAAAACGCCTTCTTGAGCATCTCCTGAATTGTAGGAAGGAGGAAATGAGGAGGACTGAAGAAAACATTGAGGATTAGAAACACTAGTTAAGTTTGCCACTAAGAATGGTTAAATGCTACACAAATCTCATGGGCACAGGTGGATGTTAGAAATGACACAATGTAAACAGACAAGGAAGTGAAACCACACCTTATTCCAATTGCATTACTGAATTTAGCATGAAAACTTTGATACTACAAAATCAAGTTGCTTGGCTTGCTGGTTTTGCTCGTCTTGCATGCAATCTGACAATTTATGCCCTAAACGCTGTTGGAACGATCACTAAGAAAATTAATATGACAAGAAATGCATCTATACAGATGAAAAAGGTCAGTGGGATCCCTTCACTCAATTCCTACTCAAAATTTGTGATTTCCAGGTACAAATGACTTTCCCTGTAATAAAAAATAAGTGCCTCTCATTAAAAAGTTTTATGATACAAACTGCCAGCACAGTAAAACCCAAAGAAAACTAAATAGTGGGTGAACACATCCACTTGACAAGCATATCCAGTCAACATTCGTATGTCAGGAAATAACTTTCTGATCCCCACTTCGAATGTTTTTAGAGCATGAAGTGAATTTTAAATGAGACCAGACCATGAAGATTCCTCTGCCCTTTAACTTCTAGCCTCCAAGTTATTCTTTCCCCTAACTCAGTAGCTGCTAACACTGAAAATAAGAAAACAATGCAACTCTATATTTCATTTTGTGTAGGGCCAGAGATCAGAGCTTGGCTGGCCATGGGTAAAGCTCCAAAGATAACTGTTTCATTTTTTCTCCATTGGGCACCTATTAAAGCGGTGATCTCGAAACACTGCACATTCCTGCCTTACCTGCAAAGATAATGCCCAGTTACAGAACAAGTTTATTTTCCTCCTCCAAAATCTTCACTACACATTTCCATATCACAAACTACTATAGAATATTAAGAATGTTGAGGTCACTGCACATGTGTTCTGTCTTCCAACGATTATTCAGGAAACCCTTTGCCTAACCAAACTTTGTGGTTAGAACAGTCTGCTTTCTCTTACTAATGAGAATGATAATTTAGTACCAAATACTCATGAGGAATTATAGCTTTGCTGACTGGCAAATAATTTGCCAAGGCAGATTACTTTAGCTGCATAAAATAAATATCCACCTGCACATACTAGCACTAATCAGGGCGTGAAATTAAACTTTTTATTCAGTGGGAAATAACTGCTGCAAGGCGGCGATTTATCTGGGAAGCAAATATTAAGGTCAGCCTATTCTCTCTGATGTTTATAGTATATATCATAGTGCAGAGAGCACGGTGCAACAAACTCTGCTTTTTAAGTCTATGAAACTAAATACTTCAGTGATGCGATAGCAAATTTGCCATTTGCTTTTCTAATTGCATACATTAATGAAACAAAGTGGCTAAAATGAAACATCACCAGAGAAGTGAGGATGAAGTTACTGAAGTACCAAAGGCCTGTACCCAGGCCAGCACAGAGTTCGGTGTAGAAGAAAATAAATCAACATTTTCTTTACGATACGGTAGTCCAAACACACTCTTAGTTTGAGGATTTATTTCAGCGCTACTGGAAAAAATTACTAAGCATACATTTAATTGTCAAGTGGGATTTGCAGTTCCACATTTAGGAGGCAACTCTGCTATCCCAGCTGTTCCACATCACCCTTGCTTCGGATATCTGGGATTCCCTGCCACAACGACCACAACACAAAAATGTTATTACGAAGACTGTACGGTACTCAAAGCAATAACAATAGCTAACAAGTCCTAGGTCTTAAAAATCCCAGGCCTACTGATACCAGAAATCATACAGGTTCAGTGCAAACAAAGAGGAGAACGAAAACAAAAGAGATTCCACGTCCATTACCATTCAGCCTCCAATTTTACTGAGTATTCCTTGATGTATTACCTGTCAGTTATGTGGAAGTTCCTACAAACACAAGAATATAAAAATCAAATAACTTCAGGGTTTTCTCTCAAAACAAACAAAAAACCCCACACTAAAACACAGCTGTATTTTAAAAGACAACCAAAAGGTTTTGGCTCCCCTGTGAAACTGGAAAGCCATAATGATCTCCAAGAATCACTGTCACCCAGAAAGAGAAGGAAAATGCTAATTTGCAGGTGAATTGGAAAAACAATACTCATGAAGAACGCTAGTATCAATATTTTCCTATTCACAAGCCAGGATATTAAATTAATTACTGCAAATTGCTTAATTCAGAAAACTTGAGAAAGCAAAACTTCATTAAATATCAAGCTATTGCCTTCAAAAACCACCCTAGACAGGATCCCAAACTGGTCAGGTACAGCTTCAAGCACTGCTAATTAAACACAACTGAAGTTGTCACTAGTCCATTCAAGAAAACAGATGTTGCTTCATAGAGCTTTGATATTTTTCTTAAATACCTTTCAAAACGAGGAACAAAAAATATGAACTCTTATAAAAAGGGCTTTATTGTATTTTTATAGCATATTACATACCTTGTAACAATCATTCTGTTAAGTGTGAATGTCAGTTTTATTTTCTGTCCCTTTTTTTCCTGGCTATTTACAAGCTTTGTAAGAATCATTCCTTAATTAAGTCTAAACATGGTTTTATATAAATGGATTCCTGGAATTAAAAACGTTCAGACTTAAGAAATGATTGTTACGGAGACTGTAACAGGCCGTAAAAAAGAATGCCACTTTAAACAAAGATTTCTCATTTTAATTAAAAAGATAATCATCAGAACATTCGTACACTTAACAGAACCATTTGAAGCTACTTTGAAAAAATATCTACTATTCTATGCAGGCAGATGTAGTTTACTTTAGATGACATTTAATCAAAGTCTCAGTTGAGCCAACTGCACAGAAACTATAAATACCGTATCTACAGTTTTAAACACTTTATTCAAATATGAAAGTTACTTATGGAGCACCTCATTCCTAGTACTTTTGTAAATGGTTATGACAGCAGAAATCCCATATTCTTGAATGCGTAAAAACAGAGCTCTGTAAGGCAAGGGGATTTGGAGGGAGAGATGTGGGATTTTTAAGCTAATAGGCACTTTCACCTCTCCTTTAGTTTGCGCATCATTCTCTTGCACATCATACTTTACGAAGACTGTAGTTTTAGCTGTAGTATTGTAGAAACATGAAAAGGGGCTGAAGTGAACCCACACAGGTTCCACTCTGGTAAAACCGGTGGTGTAGCTGCAGAACACTGGACTATGCAACTTACAATACCATTTTAAATCTACGAATTCAATTCAAAACAAATGTTGAAAGATGACATGTAGAAAGACGATAGAAATTGTTCACCAGCAAAAACAGTCTTCTTGGTGAGCAGCTGTTTATTATTGCATAAAGCTAATACACAGCAATTTAATATCAAAAATAAATTAGGACTTCTTAAAACACAGAGGTAAACTGAGAAGGCAAATGAAGTTAAATAAATTACTTAAACCTTTAAGTATTCGATTACAGGTATTGTAACTAACCATGGATAACTAAGAAACTGTTAGCAGATACTAAATACATGTAATATTGTCTCCTTGAAAAGCAATCAAGGCAATGTCATCCAGCATGAGGGCAGCCTTCTTTCACTCCCATCAAAAAAGTTGCACAGGCATGAGCATGCGGAAATAAAGTTCAGTTTGTCTTTCAAAGCATCAAATATAGATACTTTAAAACAAGATGATTTTGTTCATATTATTAGCATTGAATGAACACTCGACATGGCATTTTTCTATTAGAGTCAGACACTAAGAGAAGAAGCAAATACTAGGTCTGTCTTTCCTGATACCTCGTGACTCAAGAGAGCAGCTCGAAGTCAATGCCAAAAATTAGGTATTGACATTTTTAAGTAGAAGAAGTATTATTTTCTAGAGAGGCACAAAAATACCACCCCCTAAAGAGCTGCTTTATGAACACGAAATGAAACCTACCACAAATCCTTACCAAAACTACCAAAAGCGGGAGAGATAATAGGTTTCCTCATCTCTCCAAAAGATATCCAAGTATTTAGCTATGATGACACTTGGGAAACTCTCAGGGAAAATCAATAATTAATAGCAAAGCCCACCTCAACCCAAACCACAAGCTACTTAATAAGGAAGATGTTCATCCAAGTGTGGGATATGTTTCTGGTACAAGATATATACTGTGAATGATTCAGCATTAGTTCAGTAGATGCACAAGCTGATCTGCTACCTCTGTGTATATAATTGTACCAATGCCATTACTGCAGGACCTCAGCACTTTCCAAGTGCTAAAAAGGTAGAAACAACAAGACACTTCCTAGGAGAGCCAAGCTGATACCTCAGGTATCAGAACAGCCTCCTCATCCCACACCTCCATGAACACCAAAAGACCCCACCAAGCCTGACAAAAACTTTACTTCATCAGTATAATTAAAGTAAGAGTGACACTCTAGAAAGACCCACACTAAATCAAAAGCCCAGGATGTGTTAAACAAAGGTTTTTCTCACTCTCCTCTCAACTTGTTAGCAAAAACACCCTAAAAAGTTCAGAGGACAGAGGGAAGCCACATCCTTCACTGCATTTTTTATAAGCATTTTGCATACAAGAGACATTTTAATAAAACATTAAGGAACTTGGTTCAGCTTTTAGTTCTCAGCACAGTCTGATCTTGATAATTCCTCCCTTTATCTGGTGCTCTCAGTTGCACCTCCTGTAAAACAGTTGCATCTGCTGTAAAAGCACTTGCTCTCACACTCAGGTCTCTTCCCAGTGTCACGGAGCTTTATTGTTCAAGTGGACCACAGCCAGCTGCAAGATGGACAGGGATTCCCTCAGGTCCCTGGCCCAATCTTACGGAAGATCTTGTATGCTTGGACTAAGCCATTGGATGGTAATATTTGCACATGGGGTGAAAATAGCAGCATATGAGAAGTCAGGGGAACACAGTCACAACACTGTTTGGCAGAAGACAAAAATATTTCAGTAGAAACTTTTCAGGATATGAAACTCACTATCCAGAGGCAGGTTGTAATTATCAGGCTTGGCTAAACACAAGCGCAACAAGATCCAGGACACTCCTTTGGTCAATCACACAGTTTATTATTACTAACTGGTACCTGGACTATTTAGTTATCCATAGCATTTTCCCACTTCAATGAGGTCGAGGCTCTATAATTCTGACAGATTTGGAGGCTACTAGGAAAAGGGTAAAATGTCTCAACAGAAACAAGTTCTATGAGATTAAAAAAAAGAAGCCAAACAAGTGTCTTGAAGCTCAATTAAAAACTAAACTTTGCAACTAGTGTTTCCTCAAATTCATTTTGGATCTATTTTCTGAAGGTTTAATAGAATTATTTCTTCCTGATGAGGTTTGTTGTAATTCTGTACCACTGGAAGCACTAATGCAAACTCAAGTTTTAGCAAGTGTTGCCAGTCATTTCAACTATACCTTTAGGGGTGAAAAAACCCAGTTTAGGAGATCCAAAATTTATATTCAATTCAGCTGGCACCGGTTTGTTTTCATTTCTAAATCTTGTGCTTCTGGCCAAAACACTTAGAAATAGCAACAAATGAAGAAGGAGAGAATGAAACTACAGTTCAAGTGCATCATGCCTCAAATCTAAGTAAACTAGCCACATCTGAAGAGCATCTTGGATGCAGATACACACCCCTTCCCGCCCCCCCCCCCCACCCCCAGGCTGTTTTCCATGACAAAGGCCAACTGGTAAACTTAAACAATGTTAAGCGCTCTTCACATTCACTGTCAATGATATCCTGCTGCTGCAGCAGGCGAAAGATCTGTGTCAGTATTTACAGCTCTCAAGGCAGAAAGGAAGGGAAAACAAAATAAATTGCAGAAATCCTGTGCAGTACAGAAGAGTAAATCTAAGGTAGTATAACTAAAGAGAAAAAGGGAGGAATTACATGTGCGGCCCCTCTGCCAGCTCCTGCCTCACTTAAGTTTAACTTCTCCCACTCCCAGGTGGCATCTGCAGCCCTCAACTCCCCCAAACACAGCCATACATTGCCATGGGTCTGGAAGGCCCACTTCCAGTAGCCAGCTACCCCTCTGGAGCTAGGTTACCCCCCCCGTGAGCCAGTCCCTTCCCCTGGGAGCCAGGGCAGAGTACCCTCCCTCCCCAGGAGCCAGTCCCCCCACACACACCAGGCAGAACCCCCCTCCCCGGGAACCAGCCCCCCTCCCTATGGCAGGCAGAGCCCTTCCGTCCCCGGGAAGCAGTGTGTGTCCCCCCCAGCAGGCCCAGCATCCCCACCCCACCCCCAGGAAAGCAGGCAAGACCCCCCTCTCACCGGCAGAGAACCCCCTCCTGGAGGCCCAGCCTCTCCTTCCTCATCTCCCCCCGCCTCGCCCCCCCCCCCGCGCCGCGCTGCCCCTCCGCGCACACAGCCCGGTGCCCGCCGCCGCGGCCCCTCACCATGAACTTGAGGGCCTTCTCCTGCAGCACGGCCTCGGCCGGGTCCATCGTCGTGCGCGGGGGCCGCCGGGGCCGCCCCTGCGCTCAGACCAGGCCGCAGCCAGCGCAGCCAGGAACCTGCGCTGCCCCGCGCCCCCCCCCCCCGCGTCGCCCGCACGGCGCGCGCGCCGCCCGCGGGCCCACGGGAAATGGAGTCCCCGGCCGCGAGCCGGGAACGGCCCGGAAGGCGAATTTGGACTACAAATCCCAGAAGGCCTTGCGGCCGGGGAGCACGCCGGGAGCCATCTGGCGCGTGCGCCGTGCGGAACGAAGGGGCCGGCGGGAGTTGTAGTCCCGCGGCGCTTTGACCGTGTGACTGGCGGGAAGGGCAGCCCCTCTCCGCAGGGAATGTGTAGGCCGTTTCCAGCACTGGTGGATCATAGAATCGCCTGGTTGGAAAAGACCTTTGAGACCCTTGAGTCCAACCGTGCCTGTTCTCTACTAATCCATCCCTGACAAACTCATCCACCTGTCTTAAACACGTTCAGGGATGGTGACCCTCCCTGGGCAGCCTCTGCCAGTGCCTCATCACCCTTTTGGTGAATAGATTTTTACTTATGTCCAATCTAAACCTTCCCTGGTGCAACTGGACGCCACTTCCTCTCCTCCTGTAGCCTGTCACTTGGGAGAAGAGACCAGCACCCAGCTTGCTACAACCTCCTTTCAGGCGGTTGTAGACAGTGATGAGGTCTCCCCTCATCCTCCTCTTCTCTAGGCTAAACCACCACAGTTTCCTCAGCTGCTCCTCATAAGACTTATTCTCCATCCCTTTCACCAGCCTTGTTGTCCTCCTCTGGACACACTCCAGCACCTCAATGTCTTTCTTGTAGTGAGGGGCCCAAAACTGAACACAGAATTCGAAATGCGGTCTCACCAACACAAGTACAGGGGCACAATCGCTTCCCTTGTCTTGCCGGCCACACTATTTCTGA
This sequence comes from Dromococcyx pavoninus, assembly GCA_033558185.1. NCBI lineage: Eukaryota > Metazoa > Chordata > Aves > Cuculiformes > Neomorphidae > Dromococcyx > Dromococcyx pavoninus. Next base: position 325,339 of record JAUMJL010001031.1, read on the forward strand.
TACAGGCCAAGATGCCATTGGCCTTCTTGGCCACCTGAGCCGCTGCTGGCTCATATTCAGCTGCCTGTCAACCAACGCTCCCAGGTCCTTTTCTGCCAGGCAAGGGTAAAGCTGGCTTCCAAGTCACAGCCCAGCACTTCTTCCCATTAGCGTCTTGCATGGGGCTAGTGGTGGGGTGCCCACAGTGGGTGGCATAGGGTTCCCTTCACGGGATGGCACCTGCAAGAGCTTGGCTGCTCTGTCACCGAAAATCAAGAATAAAATAAAAACTCCTTAATATCAATTCCCTTGCTTTGCTCCAGTTGCTATCCATGCTTGTGCACCATCGATTCTCAAGTCAGTTGTTGCTGATATTAACACAGCCTTAAACACTGTCTAAAATAATTCCATGCCTTGGCTTACCCAGAGTGTGCAGAAATGGTACCAGGACTATCTGGTGACTTTCGAACAGACAGAAATGTGGGAAAGGGCTATTGCTGTTCCTTGGCAGGGGATATGAAAGGGGGAAACCTGTGTCGCTGGAATGGGTCAAGTAGGCTTATATCATTCTTGAGAGATATTTGTTCAAATTGGTCCTGTAAAGACCACTTCGCGCCTCTTGTGGTGCTCTGCTACCCTTAAGTTTAGTGGGGTTTTGGTAATAATGATGCTAAATCAATTTTCCCTGACAAGTGGGCCAGGTTCTTCTTGCTGTTCCAAGCAGCAAACAAAAAATGAATTGATCAGCAGATGTTTATTAACAGTTGCACATAGACTGGAGGGTATTTACTGTATCCCCCTCTTTAGTCTTCTCTGTTGCACACCAAACAAGACCAGCTCACTTTTCGTCAGCCATCGCTTCTAATCCTCTCGGTTTTGTTACTTTTGTCTAATCTCTTTCCACTTTTCCTACATTTTTCTCAGTGTACCCAAAAGCTGAAGCCATTCACATAGAGCAGCAGCGAGGAATTGCCTGTGTCTTGAGTACTGGTTGTAAGAGCCCAATAGGTTTTTCCTTTCTCCATAGCAAACACTGATTCCTTTCAGATTCTTTTCCTTGCTGCATTTATATATTTGACTCTGCATCTTAAGCAAGTTACCCTGAATTTCTTCCTGTTTAGATGAATAAGAGTCAGCCCAAAACATCAGCACTTGCTCACTGACATGTGGCTTAAATCCATTCTTTTTGTTCCTTTGTTTGACCTGTAAAGCTAAGCTTCAAGTCACAGGTATGAACCCAACCCAGCATCTCCTGTGTACCAGCCCTGTCCACATTTTCTCTAAACACCCAGATCTCCACCAGATTTTTAAACAAGATAATCAGAGAAAAAATGAGAATGTGCCTATTACTGGATTCCTTGCAGGGGTGTAGGATCTGGGTGGTGCCTCATGCTCCAGTGCCAGGAGTGTGTCTTCCATCCAGTGACCCAGCAGAGATGATGGGGAATGTCAGCCCATGCAGGATGTGATGACTGGGTTGAGATAAGCTCCCAGAGCAGTGGCTTGAAAGAAGGAAGTGGGGATAACCTTTTGTCCTCTGTCTACAACCCCAAGACATAGAAATCTTCCAAATAAAGCTTTCAGGTCACCAGACATGGGTGACATGGCTGGGCTATTCTTGGACTGGGCCCGCCGCGCTCTTAGTCATCATACTTCAAGCCCAGACTCTTAACAGTGAAACGCCTGAAATGTTTGGCTGTAATGATGCTGGGTATTTTCCAGACTGTTGACAGCACTGAAAACTTACCACAATTATATAAATAACAGTAATTATAATGAAGGAGTCCTATAATTACAAAGGGATGGCTTCTGTAACAGTACTGCAGGCAACTGAGGACCGCCAGCTCTTGGGGCACAGCTCTCCTGGGTCTCCTCCCTCCAGGCATCCTGCAGTTGGCTGGAATGTAAGTGGATCCTCTTCGTAGCAGCGTGATGGACTCAAGGCTTTGATTGCATGGTTTATTTGTCAATAATATCTGATGTTGCCCTAATTGTAGGAAAATTGTAAAGTGTAATGCTTCAGCACTAGACACCACTGTTCCAAAGCCCTCTAGGCTGATTGATCTGTCTGGACTGTAACTTTTAGGGGATTAGCGTCTCTAGGTCATAAAAAGCATGAACAAAGTGGAGCCAAAACTAATGAGTTTTTAGGTGCTGGTCTTAACCTTGATGGGAGAAGAGAATGGCTCGGTTATTCTGCTATGCTGCCATCTGGACCCCATGATGCAGCATAACCACAGCAGGTCAGGGCAAGAGTCTCTACCGCAGCACAGAGAGACCAAGGAAGGACTCAAAGAGGCAGTGCTTGTCCCAGCAGAACTGGCCACGGAGGTAACACCTCACCATGTGAACCTTGCTTGAATTCCTGCATCTGCAGCCTGGCCTTGTGGCCTCTTCCCACTGTAGGTTGCTCACTGCAGCTGGAATGCCAGTTCTGCACCCACTAGCTTACTGTGTCCACTGCAGCCCAGAGCAGGAGAATAGCCACCACACCAAGCTGTGACACCCACCAGATCCCTGCTGCTGCTGCTGCCCCAGGTTGTCACATCACACAGGACGAGGAGCTGGACAGGTCTGTGGTGTATTACGCAGAGCGAAGGCACACTTCAAGTTCAGCAGATTTACAACAAATTAAATAGTGATTTGTTTGGATTGCAGTAACCCAGAGGTGGATGTGTCTCTGCCACAGCAGAGCTGCCCTGACCAGCTCCTCTTACTTTCCCCTTGAAGCAGCAATCCTATACACTCACTTCCTGCCCTCAACACCCTCACTGCAGAGCGTGTTACATGAAGCAAGCCATAGAGCGCACAGGGGGCTCACCATCCTTCCAGATGAAGGATGCTACCTAACAGTAAAGATATTACTGTCATTATTTTTGCAATAGCATATTGCTCTGTGCATTCTGGACTCTGCGGACCACATCCACGCCTGGTGTAACGCCATGTTAATTTGTTGTGGCAATCATTAATTGGGTAAGGAACAGCTGGTGCTTTGCTTTAAGTGAAGCTGATTGGGTCAGTAACTAACTGTTTGGTTAAGCGATCTACAGCAGGTACAGCCCTACCTCTCTGCACTCCAGAGGGGTTTCACTTCTTGTCCCAGTGACCCTTGGAGGAAGCAGCAAGATTTGGCCATGAAACATTAGGGAGCTTTAATCAGCGCAGTTCCTTTGGGCATTATTGCCTGAATTTTAATATTTTGAATAATAAAGGATGCTTTTAAATTAAATTTGTGGGCTCACCATCTGTGTATGTTTGGCCTTGTTTTCATCTGCTTTGGCAGTCCCTTGACTTCATTCTTTCCAAGTTGCAGCAAAAAACAGAAGGGAAGAGAAAAGAGCAGAAAGCACCGGCGGAGAAACCTTTTGTTATTCCCTTTGTCCTGAAAGATCTTGACAAAGTGCCTTTATTGAGGGTGCGATCACAGTGCTGAGCACACAGACAACATCTGATAGCATTAGAGCTCATGAGGAGACAGGGATCCTTGCACCCCTAAGTGTCTCAGTGGTTCAACTCAGCCTCTCCATCCCAGCTCATCCATGACAGCGGTGTGCTTTGCACAGGACACTGGCATGTTGGCTAAAGGGGCTTGGTTTGCAGTGGCTTATGCACAGCCTGTGGGCAAAGGAGCTTTTTTAGAACAAAGGAACATTGCCCCTTAGTTGTGCAAGACCAGAAGAAAAGAATCCAAGACAATGTAATATGAATTATATTTGCTGTATGGCTGGAACAGGACAGTACCCATTACCTGGCAGGAGATGTGTAAGGCTGCGTATCATGAGGGGATGGCCAGAGGGACTTGTCTGTAGAGAAACCAGAACTGTCAGGTTATGGATTGACAATACAGGCTGAGCTGAATTTACCCCCTGTGCAGCTGAAAATGGTAGGTGCATCCCTCTCCTGTCTCTGCCAGCCACATACTCCCTCCTCTCACCTTGTGCCAGCTCTGGCGATTGCTGGCACTGTGAACTGTTTTAATTCACTATAGCAGCAGGAAAAGGATAATCAGGAAACAAACTAAACACTTCTTTGTTGGTGAGTCAAACTGACTTTTCTAGTGATCCAACAAATGCCAGAGCTACTGAGAAGGTGGGTGGGAATTGCATTCCAGGGCATGGGAAGGTAGGATGAGACTGGTCCCTCTCAGTGACGGACAGCTACTAATTCAGCAGATACACTGTTTGAGTCTCTTGACCCCCCTGGGGGTTGAAAGCCCTCCCTGCTCGCACAGAATCATCACTGCCACTAGAGACTCTGGATGGCTGAGGCAGAGAACTGGGAGATGTCTTAGAGGGACCAGATCCCTGGACTTTGGGATCCTTGCAGGGGTTGTGAGCTCATTTCCACCTTACCACTGGGGCTACAGGTCATTAGCCCCCTCTGGATTTGCTTGGCCACCAGGAAGCAGGAGATGCTGAATCCCTGGTACTGGCCCTGTTCTTGAAAGGGGCTTTAGCCCTTGTCAACAGCCTTCCCCATTTCCTCTCTAACCCTGCCAGAAGCCCCAGTGTCCAGTACTGGGCTGCTCTGCAGGGCTATGCACAGACAGAAACACAGTCCCTGACTCACAGCCAGATGGGTTTCCTAGCACAGATCTGGAAGCGCTTCTTTACTCCCAAAAGCAGCTCTTTCGCTCACTGAAGACTGGCCATCTCCCCACAACCCCCATGCTTCTGGGATACGTCCTCTGGTGTTGGCAGCACCTTCCATCAGCCCGTCCTTGAGGTGGCAGCGATGACAAATTCATTGGTCCTTCAGGAAAAACAAGAGCCCCGAAGGAGCGTTGCTGGGGGCTCAACATTGGGGGGAGGAAAGATTTCTTTTTACAAAGAAGAAAAACAAACCCAAACCACCAAACCTGATCCGACAGAACAAAAACAACCCCAACAAGTACCTCCTAGTCAGAAAAGCCTTTTAAAGCCTCATGAATATTTAGCTTGTCCTCATGTAAAATATATGACTTTGTGTAAGGATCAGGCAAAGGAGGTGCATGATTTTTTTCTGATTTATGGGCCCAGCAACGGATTATTCATAGCAGAGCAGCTGTGTGGAAAGATTCATCCACTGCAAAATGTGATTGTACATCAGGCAGTGTGAGGGAACAGAGCTATGACTAATGGCTACTTTACATATAAATGAGAAGGTTTGCACTAGGAACTGTAAAAAAAATACAGTTGTTCAGCTGACGGGCCCGGCCTTTTTATCGCAAGTGCTGCACAGGGGCTGGGGAAAGACAGAACAAGCCTGCCTGAAGGCGCTGCTTTTGCTCACATCCTCCAACATGCAATAAATAAGGCAATGGCAGTTGAGGCATCCAAGGGCCAAATCTGTTGCTGGTGTCAATCTGCAGGTTGCTATGGCAAAAGGTAGATGTGGTTCCTCTTGAGTTGGACGGCCCTGAAATTCCCTTCTGGCTAGACCCTGCTTTGAGCGTCTCATGCTCAAAGACAGAGGGGCAGTGCAAGCCAGGGTGCTTGGCACAGCTCTGGCATAAGCCCTTCGCTTCCCCTCCCTGCTGCGATCACAGCCTCCCTCCTCCACGCTCACTCTCCTAGCCGAGACGGGTTGTCTAGACATTGCAGATGTGGACAGATGTTGGGGCTGTAATTTATAACAATGGCCTCCAGAAGGCAATTCCAATTTGTTTCGCTAAAGCTTTAAGTTACAGGCAGCAAGATCTCCTGTAAATACTCTTGACTTACATAGTAAGTACATAAGAGACTTTGCCTGGAGAAAGCCTGCTTGCTGCAGCAATTATACCTTTCCCTGGAGGGACTTTACAATTCAGAGGTCCAAAAGCAATTGCTCTCTGCCATGGGCCAAGTGAGTGACCAGAGTTCCAGGCACTGGCGCACATGCAGTTCAGAGGTTGCTTCTTCAGCACCATTCACCTGCTCTGGAGAAAAGGCTGGGATCCTGCCTGCAGAGCCAATCCCCTTAGCTGGTGTGCTGTCTTTCTCATAGTGCACGTATGTCCCTGCCATTTGGTGCCTGAAGGACAATTCAGAAAACAGAACTTCCCCAGTCTTTTAAGAGGTTCTCTAGAGTGAAATCTCTCCTGAAAGCAAAGTGACCCTCACAGGGGAGGTTTCCCTCTAGGGAACCTTTCAAACCCAAAGGGAAATGGAGTACACAGCTTTACTTGTGCCCAGGCTCCTACAAGCCCAGTTCAGAGCAGCCAGCCCACAATAGGCAATACAAGGCCTTCTCCTTCCATTGGACAGTACTCAATATCCCAAACATACTCCTCTAGCTGCTCTAACCCTCTTGGGGAAGAGACCCATGGTTCCAGCTTTGCAAACCTTTGCAAACCATCACAAGTGAAGGGCATACTAACAGCAGTCAGTCTGCAGCCATGGGAGGAGAAGGACCAGGAATGGGTGCAGTCATGACCAACTGGTATATGCACTTCTGCCATTCAAAGCCTGCCAGCCAGGGGTGCTTCTGACAAGGGAAGGTATTTCTCCAGCGTCATTTCATAGGATCTACCATTCTTCTGCTTGTCTTCAACATAGAGCTTGGGTTTTCTTGCAGATTCTGAACCCTCAGCAATTATTTGTGCCTGCAATTGCGTCAACATAAGTTGTTTCTGAATTGAGCAGCATGGACTTTTTCACCTCTTCTGAAGAATGCAAGGCACTAAGTACTCTGCAGTGACTATATTGGTGCATAAGTGCATGTGTGCCTGGGGAAGCGAGCGATGAACAGAAAGCCACTCCAGCAGTCTCTGATAAATTATAAAATCTGGTACGAACCTGCAGCAGCCGAAGAGGGCCCAGAGATCCCATCCTGTAGCAGATTCAGTCATACTAGGTGCAGTATGAACAAAGCAGATCACTGCCCAGAGAACCAGCAGACATTCATTTCTGTCTACACAGATTTTCACCTGTGCAAGTCTGTCTGTCCCATTGGCCTCTGTGGCTTGGCCATTGTACTAGTCAGAACCTGTAGAAAAGCTCTGCATGGGTAAGACCACTAGAAAAGAGACACGAGGTTAACATCTCTGGTACAGAGGTGAAGGTCATGTCTGGAGACTGGTGCATATCACATGGCTGAAATCCCACCTTCGAGAGTCCCAGCACAGGGCATCAATCAAGAGGAAGGTAAAACGATATATATAGATATATTTTATATAAATCAAAGAGAATACAGCGTGTTATACACAAAGTAGGACAAGGCTGGAAAGAGCTGTGCCTTGGAAACTCCTAGTTTTCATCTCAGAGGTGAAAGCTGGAGCACAAGCAGCCACTATGGCAATTTCACCCATTAAGTGGGGCTGTGAAGAAACAAGACTTTGCAAAGCCTGAGAGCCACAGAGTGCTTCAATCAAAGCGCATTCCTGTGAGGTTTGGTTGGGATTAGAGACATGCTCTCTTTGGATTTGCAGCTGAAAATCTTCAGCTATGTGCCACTCAGAGTCTGAAAGAGAAACTCACTGGTCTCCCAGAGGTGTGGGAGTGGAAACTGAACCATCATAAATATGCTTTGAAAAATGTCACTTTTTCCCCCTAGAGTTTGCAATCAAAGCAATGGGAAAAGGCAGTTTTCAGGTTTTCAGCCAAATTAAAAAGTCATCCTTTCCCCATCCCCAAAAGTTTAATCTCAAATTTAATGAAACATTTAATTTGAAGCAATATATCTTAATTTGGGGGAAGTAATTTTTTTAATTAAAGTAAATAAAGTAATAAATTATTTATTGTTCTTTAATTTGGAATTTTTCAGCAGAGTCATCAGCTGAATTTAAGGTGAAATAAATGTCTGAGCTCCCATTTACCTTCATTAGCAAAGAGAGTGATACCTCTTTTGACCCAGTGTGGGACAGGATAAAGTCTTACAGGAGGATCAAGCTTTTGACATTCAGCTCACTTTGCAGCCTCAGGTACACTACTTTGCATGCCTGTGAATATCAGTGCTGTGGAGGCACAAACGTCCTGCAGTTCACTGTGCAGGTAAAGTCCAGCCCAGCCCAAGGCAGAGGGATGGTTTTATCCATGGGAATCTGACTGGGAGAATTTTATGCACCCTGAAGAACAGCATGGGGATTGGGATCTGAAAGAGGATTCGCTCCCCATTTGCTTTAAAATGAGAAAACAGAGCAGATTTAGGTTACTCTCCCAAAACTTACCCCAGCTACAAGTTACCCACCTGCACCCACACAGCTGCTGTCGAGCCCCAGCCTGGAGCTGGGCTGGCCCAGCAGATTTTCGTGGGACAGGACTGGGCCAGCAAAGCAAGGACAGGAGTCATGACTCACTTGCACATTTTGTGCTCTGAATCAGCTTCCAAAGTAAAAAGCAGACCCAATACTGCTTTTTGCGAGCCACGTCAGAGCTGCACCCCTCCTGACCCAGCATTTCAAGAGGCTGCATGGAATCCTACCTACTGATGGAGGAGGAAGTCAAGGTTGGAGTGCACAGATGACCCTGAGGAAGCAAACCAGCCAAAGCCTGTGGCCTCCCCAGCAGACAAGGGGATGAAGTGGCCTTGGGATCAACCAGCCACATGGCCATGGAGCCTGGGGACAGCACTGCTGTTTCCAGGGGGCTGGGCTGTATGGCTTTCCTCCCCTGCTTGCTCAAGCACTTCCAATTAAACCCAGTGGAATTCAATCTTACTCTTAATAAACTTCTCTGCTTCCTTGCCAACTCCCCTCCGGACACCAAGACGCTATTACTCCACACACAACAGGAAAGGGCTATTTTTTTCTGCAAACTTTCTGACTGAAGAGGCAAACACAATCCCCCCCAGGAGGATGTGAGCCATTAGGATCCATGAAAATTAACTGCAAATAAACATTTGGGGAGGGGGGAAACAGGGCTGTCAAGCTACAGCAGAAGGATGTGCACACATATATGCCCTTCCTGAGACAGGCAAACACCCACAGCTGCTGACCATTGTGCATCTGCACAAGCCCCAACATGCAAACTGGGAACTTACGTTCTTCTGCAAGCACGTGGACCTCCAGGGATGCTGCCCCTTATCTCCACATCACCAAAGGTCCCTTCTCATGCAGCCCCTGCGTGCAGTTCTGGGGGTGGCAGTTCTGCATCACTAGCACCACCCAGTACAGTGTGCGCACACAAGGAAGCTCTACAGCCCCCCTCCTCCAGCCTGGAATCCTCATCCCCACACATTGCATCTCCATCACATAGACCCAGAAGATTAATGCAGCCATCTTCCCTTTCCCAAAGCCCTGGTCGCATCTTCACAAGGCAGGAGCCTCCTTCTCTGCTCTGCTCTCCCTGACAGATGCCTCAGAGCCCGGGGCCGCAGTTAAGGTGACAAGATTCAGCAATTCTTTATGAACATTTCATTCCCGCTCGCTACACGACGTAAATTAGATGGTGTGTTACAGTCGGGCAAGAAGCACGATATGTCACAGTGGCGCCGGCCCATTGGATGGAGAGCCTAATCCTGCCGTGAATTTCATTACTGCTTTTATGCCATTGGAATTAGCTTGGTGACAGCGAGCCTGATTGTCTTTCACTAGGGGTTTGAGAGGGCGCGGAAAGGCTTCCTCCCTGATGGGAGCACTACAGAGTGACCCTGCTCTGTGGCCACACATCAAGCTTTTCCCAAGATAGGGCGGCAGCAGTATCCAGCTCCTGGGGAGCTCTCATATTCCTCCACCCTCGTGCTGAGATAAATAAGGTTGAAGGACCGAGCCCCTCAGATATGCAGGTAACCAGGAACATGGTAAGCTCCCTTCCCACCTTTACATGCACATAGGCAGCTATCATAGAGTCATGGAATGGTTTGGGTTGGAAGGAATCTTAAAGATCATCCAGTTGCTGGGCGTGTATTTCCTTCTGCGGTAGATTCCTCCTTTCATGCCAGGCTGAAAGCCAGGGACATAGACTGTGATCCATGCTGCAGCCAAGCCAAATTCAGTCCTTGTATTAGTCTCTGCACTTGGGGTTTTCATGCCCACAGTCAGTGTAAGAGAAGATGAAGGATATACACAGAGCCATGTTTCCATCAGTGCCCACAAGCTCCTTCTGCACAGGTGTTCAGGCTCAGTTTGGCTGAGTTGCCTCTCTTGGCAGCATTCTCACGGAATATACCAGAAGCTCAGGTGACTCAGATCAGGTGTTGGCTTTAGTGAGTGAACCTGGACAAGCTGAATCCATACCATGTCTTTCGCTACATCTCTCCTTTTATAGAGCTACTGCTACTCAGGAGAAAAGGCAGGAACACACAGAAAAGTCTCCAAACAGCCAGCTCTTACCTAACATAAGATTCTGAGGGATCAGACACCAAAAGGATGTTCCTAAGCAAGAAGTGGCAGAGAGAAATCTGGGAGCACCTGGAGAGCCCAAGTGAAACACAAAAGTGGAGCTGGCTGCACACACATGCTGTGTCCATTTAGCGAATAGCTCTGTCTCTGGTGAAAAGAGGAGTCTGAGAAATATGCCATAAACTGTGCCCTGATGCCACCTCCAGACCCAGCCATCAAGAGTCCCCCAAACCTGACCACCACATTTTGTAGAAATCATGACTTCGCTTCTCCGAACCTGGCTTCTGGAAAGACTTTGTCTCTCAGGCTGTGTGCTGTGGCTGTGACAGCCCCAGTTCACTCCTCTCTATGTTTGCATTCTCTCCCATCCTCTCTGCCCACCCCAATTTACACTCCCCAGAGCTCCCTTTGCTACCTCTCTCCCGGTGCCTTCCAGCACTGCTGCCACTTACAGGGTTTAAAGTGTCAGCGTAACGCTATAAGAGTCAGTCAGAAGAACAGTACTTGCTTCAACATCGCCATCAGGGTACTTAGAGAGATACCAAGAAGCAAATGTCCTCAGAGGAAAAAACTGCCTGGTGTGAGGAATGCCCTGCTGTTCCCCAATACCTGGGACTGGATTGAACAGCTGTGACAAAGCTGCATGGCTGCTGTCCAGTAGATGGACTTCACCTGCTGCATCAGTAAACTTGCTTCATCTCCTCCCTGCCTCTGAGGCCAACTAAGAGGAACATGGGCAGAAGTTTGCAGAGGGTCTTGAGGTCACCCAGTGGACATGAGAGGATGATGATGTGAGGAAGTAAAAGACCCCCAAACGTGAGACGGTGCGGGCGCAGATAAATTTTGTCAAGTTAAGCGGGAACTTTTTGGGCCTGCTCAGTTAAGTCTGGATTGTGAAACGAAGGCAGAGACTAGCCTCAATCCATGGAGGTGTGAGGTGCTGCTGCTTAGCATAAAAGACGGCTTTAACTGAACCTCGGTGAGATCTCACCACCAAAAGATCATGACAAGGACCAGCAGGATGCTGTCCAGGGCCTGTGGTGGTAGCTATAATCCTCTTTCCTCCCTTTTACTTTACCTTTTCTTTCACTCTTCATCACTCTGTTGTGTGCTTCTTTACAGGCAAAATAATAAAGTTACACTGTTTGATTGAAGTATAACCCTTTGGCGTTTTGGTCACCTTAATTTTTTGCACTTCAAGATCGCGGTAAACGAAACATCACGAGTCCACTGAGTGGACCATGACAGATGCCTTCCAGGGGTCCAGAGGCTTGAGCTATGAAACACTTGAAGGTTTCAGATGACACCGGTGGTGGCTGCCAGTCTGATCCATTTGGATCTGCACCCAAGCACAGGTTCAGAGACAAAATTGCAGGAGCAGGGATAAAGACACAAATCAATCATCACTGCCTATCATCTCAATGCATTCCCAAAGCTCAGGCTGGGTGGTTCTGTATGGCTCCAGCATCCAGCCCGCCAGTGCTAGGTGCAGCCCCTGGAAAATGCACAAGAAAACTTCTCATGACATTCCTGGGAAAAAGGTTTAGGCACAACACAACTCCTGAAGTGTTCAGTACCACCAGACAGACCTCTCTGCTCTCCTTCTGGCCATCCCAGTGTCTTGTTCCAGGGCAGCTTCAGGTGATCCAGTGCTCAAAGCACCAGTGCAAGGTTTTGACTTTAGAACGTTCCCCAGGGAACTAAAGGAGTCATCCTGCACTAAGTGCCATACAAACATGGCTCAGGGAAAAAGTCCTCCTTCCATCAAGCAGGAAAGTTCCTATCTCTAGCTGGCCAAGGACCACGTTGCACCTACTGGCTCTCAAATCCACCTGACTGGGGTGTTACCAAAGGGCAAATGCAATTTAAAATCCATTCCTAAGGGCGCATCTGAGAGCAGTGATCGTCCAGCTACACAGCACATTCTGAAAACTTGGAGAACACTGCTGATACCAGTATCTGGAGCTGGGCTCTTGCCCCCCCGCCCCCCCCCCCCCCCTCAGGACAACAAGCATGCATAGCCTTAATGCACATCTATCAGTCAAAGTGCTCTCCCCTTAGGTAAGCACTTTGGGAAGCTTGCCTGGTCCCTCAACAGTAATACTCCATTAGCACTCAACTCTAAATCTAATTGGGGGGATGGGGAGGAGAGGGAGGGAGTTAACAAACCTATTTGGGATGATGAACTGCACAAGAGATTTGTCAAAGACAGGGAAAAAATAAAAGCGGTCAAATCCCAGATGTTTGCAGGACAAGTGCCTGGAAAATATATAGGAACAAGGTATAGGAGGAAGGAGCTCCTGAGCTCCCCCCTGAGGAGGGGGTGGGATGCAGCCTTTTTGCTGGCCTTTGGGATGGGGACATACGCAGCACCCAGAGCTTGGATGGCAGCCCATTGCCAGCACTTCTGGGGGTATGCTTTGTTGGTTTCAGCTGCAATGAGAACAAAGCAAAATAAATTAAAATGAGGATAGAAGCTGATATTGTATCCATAGCCTTCTTGCCAGAGATTTCCTCTCCTCCACCACCAAGCTGGATACAAACACATCCACAAAAAGCAGGGCCTGGGCAGGTGTGAGGTGTGTGCTCAGAGAAAACCAGAATGGTCTTGTGGCATGAGAGCTGAGAGCTGAACTCCTGAGGGCAGAGAGGGCACTTTTTTCCTGGGGATCACGAGGGTGCAGGCATCACTGTCAGAGCAATGCCACTGCTTTGCCCAGCCTGGGCATCTTCCCTGAACCTGGAGGTACCCACCTATGATAGGGGACAAGCTCTAGGTGAGTCCAGCAGGAATGAAGCACTAGAGAAAAGAACTATTTGGGCAATGACAGCACATAAACCTCCCTCTCAGACCAGCTCTGTCAAGCCTTCCCAGAGTGCCCCAGCAGCAGCAGTGAGGGCAGGAGAGCTGGGTCACATCCAGCACCACAGCCAACCCCACCAGCACACTTCCCTCCCATCCAAGCCTCTCCTTTTTTGCCATGTTAGTCACCCAGGTTTTGGGCAGAGCCTGTTTCACAAAGGCAGGTCTCCTGGCAGCTGAGAGCTGTCTCAGCTGGATTTGCTCCCAGATGCAAGGCAGCCTTGGACAGATCATTCATCGTGCAGCCCAACGCAGTCGAGACAAGGCCAGGAGCTGTGCAGAGCAAAAATAAAAAAGTCACCAGGACTCCCCATATCATATATATATCAGCCAGCAACGGCTCCATCGGGAACAAAGGTATTCAAGCATTGGAAAGAGAGTGCTTAGCAGTAAAATAGGTCCTGGAAGCCCTCGGGCACTATTTACTGGGGAATGAATCTACCTTGGTGACTGATTGCAGCCTTTTAACCTGGATAAATCAGATGACAGATAAGAGCGTCTCCCAGGTAGCCCTGCCGGCAGGTGCCTCCATTACAGCCCCATCCATTTCAGCCATCTCTGTCACCCACCCAGGGACAGGTTCCCCCTGTGTGGGGTGAGCCCTGTGGGGGGGATCAGTGGGCAGAGGTGCCAGCTAGTTTTTGGAGCACCTCTTTATTTCAGGGAAGGTGAAGAAGCCAGACAGCTGTGATGCTCACGACTCAGCCCTGCCTGGCTCTTAAACCCCACAGCACCCCGCATCCCAGGACCAGAGCAATGCTGCACGGTGGGGAAGGGACCCCACACAGCTTTCTTGGATACACTAGCCCAGCATACTTTTCTCATCTATGGAGAACATTTTCCAGGCTATTTGCTGCAGAGTCCCTTGCAGTCTCTGGATCGGCCTATCTCATGCCTGAGAGACAGCAGAGATGGAGCCACCCCAAAAGCCACCCAGACTGCAGGGACAGCCACCAGTTGGGAAAGAAGTTTCATTTATATAAGGACACTTAGAAGCCATGAGTGCTCACAAACAGGAGTGAACAGGCAACCTGTCCTAGACTTTCATTGTATGAGATGCCCTGTCTGCCCTCCCATGGTACTTTGTTATCCAGAAGGGTTCTGTGCCAGCTTTTGCTGCAAGTGTCTTTATATAATACAGCTTCCCTACCCATCCCATCCTGGAAAAGGGCTGTGGGGACAGTCTCCCATCTCCTTGGATGGCTCTCCAGCAAAGCAATCAGAAGCAGTGGCAATGCTTGTGCAGTGGCTCTGTGAACATGGCAGCCCCTGGCTATGAGCTTTCAGGCTGCGGGTGCTCAGGTCTGGCTTTGCATACACCCGTCCTGCTACGTTAGCTGGGGCACAACCCATAGCAGTAAAGCATTAGCACGGGGTAGCAGCAGCAGAACCTGCCTGGTGCAGTCTGTCAGCTCTCACACACAAAAGACCTGCAGTACAAATTAAGACATCACTACTCCTTTCTGTTATCCTGGCTATTTTTCCCCTTTGGGGACTCAAAAACTTGCAAGCAAGCAAGACATCTCCCTTGATTTTCACAATTTCAGCCACAACATCTGCACCCACTCTGCAAAGTCTAAGCAACATCCTGTCCCATTTCTGGTCCTAATTCCTTTTACTGCTGCTTCAGACACTCTTTGGAAGCCTGCAGTAAGTCAACCCTCACCCCACAGTTCTCCTGACACAGGAAGGAGTGCTGGCCAGGAGCATAGGTATTTAAAAAGTCACTTGAACAATTAGTACTTGACGCATTCTTTTAGCTTCCAAAAATGAGAGCCAGCTACCAACACCTTTCTGGAGCAGAGCAGAGCAGGCAGAGACCCTGCCTCCATTTTAAGAGAAAGAGGCAGCTGCCTTCCCACTTTATAGATTTTAGGGAGAAAACAAGAGGTACAAACAGGTGTTCTTGCATCTTATAATCCAATCCTGTCTCTCTCCCCAGAACAGCTCCCACCCAGGGCCAGCTGCTGGTGTTCAAGAGAATTAATTACCCATCCTGAGATTATAACCCTAACAAATGTAATGGGTGGGAGGAGTTAAAGGAACAGTGCTTGGCTCTGCTATGGAGTCTGGTGTTAAAGAACCTCACAATGCTCCAAGCAACTACTGCCCCCAAACAAGAGACTTCTACTGAAAATTTTGGTGGCAGAGACTAAACTGGGGGAGGATGCAAGTGAATGGAGCTTTGGCTTTGCTTGTTCGATCAGTATAGCCTGAAAAGGACAAAACTGCTCCTGGTTTTCTGTGTCTTGGCACGGCAGTTTCTGAACAGAGAATGGGAAACAAGATCAAACTGATTTATCTTGTTTGGATTCCTGTGTATAGGCACGCTCTCCTCATTGCCATCCCCATGCCAGCTGGGTGCCAGCTCCAGAGACTGCAGAGCAGGCCCAGGGCATTTGCTGGGGTTGGAGGCAGAGCAGGACAGGCAGCTCCGGGCATAGTGGTGCCCCAGTTACAATAGAACTTACACAGTGATGCCCAGTTTGATGGAAATCATCAAAATCAGTCAGGAGCCCTTTCTGGCCTTTTTTAAGCCAATCAAGCTGCAGCACTGAAGGTGCCGAAATGAGAAGGAACAATAGCCCTGATTGACACGGGTGGTGCTGGGATGGAGAAGAAGATGGGTCTGATCCAGCAAGTTGTATTTCAGAGGGAAAATCCAGACAATTCCTTGGGACAGCCCTGCTCTGTGTAGTGGGCTGGATCAGGGACCTGAGCCCCTGGGGAATTACCCCTTTTTTTGTGATAGGCTTGTTTTCAGCCGGATTGTTTCCCTGATCTGGCCTCTGTGTGTCCTCAGGGACAGGAGACCTGTACAGGGTTAGACAAACAGCTTGGCTGAGCAGCAGGGGTGAGCTGCCAAGGGTGCCCCAGGGCAGGATTAATCCCAGCTTGACACATTTCCCACACACCAGAAGCTCTGAGCAGAGGTGGAGATGCTCCAGAGAGCCAGACAAGGTCTGGAGAGCTTTGGAGACCAAGACCCCCTTTTTTTTTTTTACCCAGCCACAGAAGCCACAACATGCTGCTGCCCTGCCCCAGGTGCATGACACAGATGGGGCAAGAAGCCCGCTACTGCCTGTCTGTCCAGCCAGGTCTGTCTGTCCTGCCGGGTTCCATATATCCAGGAGAGCAAAAGAGAGATGAAGACATGCACGCAAGGACTGGAGGGCGCAGGGAATCCGCCCAGAGCCTGACCTTCCCCCCTCCATCAGAGATTGCACCCTGGAAGCCGTATTCAGCCATCATTAGTATGCAAACACTGTGATCCGAGAGAGGGAGAGAGAGAAAGAGAGAGGGAGGGAAGGGGGAGAGAGGGAAGAGAGAGAGAGAGAGATAGAGAGAGAGAGAGAGAGAAAGCCAGTTGTTTTATTCATGGCTGGTGATATTATAGACTGAGTGAAAATCACATTATCGTAATGGGAAAGTTAGAGTTGCCGTGATGATGCCCTGAAGCTTGTGTGCTGATTGGGGTGTGATTGCTATCTGTATTTATATGTAGAAAGCAAAGTTCACTGCCAGTTCAAGATGGTGGAGCCTGCTTCTTCATGCTACATAATTCTTCAGTAGGGAGAAACTGAGAGCAGCCGGGCTGGCTGAGGAGGCTTGGGGGACTTCTGGAGCTCCGGACAGAGGTAGCTGTGCTGGGAGCGGGGCAGGGGGCAATGGGTGTGAGCACCCAAGTGTGTTTGTCTGCGAGTCACTCTTCCAGCCCTGGTCATTGGCGATGCCAGGGGAGGCTGAGCCGTGGTTCCGCTTTTGGGGGTACAGCGCGATGGAGGGTGCAGAGCAGTGAGAGAAAGAAGCGATGTGAATCTTGCGGTGCTGTTTGCAGGCTGCGGGAGCTGCACGGGGCTTTGGAGACATGAGTTAATGATGCCTGCTGGTATCTTCGGTGATATGGAGAGACAGTGTGGCAACCTGCGGACCCTGCATGTCCCATCCATCATCCACCTTCCTACCTCAGCCCCCAAAGGCTTCTTGTGGGGAAGAGCAGCCTTGGACCTTCCTGCTTCAAACTCCAGCTTCTGCTGCTGTACCTGGGAGGGCGCTGGGTTTCTGTGCAGCAGCAGGTAGTGGGAACATGGGAACATCCTTATGGCATGAATCCACCCACAGAAAATGAGGATGCTCAAGGAAATCTTAAACCTCCAAACACACTCCTCCTCTGCCAGCCCTGGCACTCGTGTCTGGCAGCTGCAGGCCCTGTCCCCTATCTTCCCCCAGGCACCCCCAAAAGCCTGTAAACCCGAGAGCACACCAGTCCAGGAGCTGCTGTCCCTCACACAGCGGCACTTGGGAATCATCCTTCTGTGGGACAAGGACGTGCCGTAGCCAGCAGCTCCCTCGGGCACTAACACAGAGGAGATACAGTGGTAGATAGTCACTGCTCTGCTTGGAACCCAAGCAAGTGCCCTGATGCTGCAGCTCAAGGGGACTTCCATTTACCACTTCGGAGTTTTAGATCCCAAAGTGACACACATTAAAAAGACAGACCATTAACTGTGCATCTGTCAGCAGTAATGCTGAAGATATACCAACATCAGGGCATCACTGCCACCTCCTCCCAAGGACACAACTTCCAGTAGGCTCCTGCTTCTGCAGAGATGTATTGGTGTCCAGGGGGTGCATTTACCTTCTGTTTCTGAGATCTGTTTGAGAGAACAACAATCCAAATTTTTGGGGAAAAGAGGTCTATTTATTAAATCTCAGAAGAGAGAAATAAAAAGAGCTTGAGTTGCAGATGGAAAGTGAGGCAGGACAATGGAGAAGCGAGAAAGAGCAGAAGAACAGGCTAAATCCCCTCCTTTCTTTGCTGAGTTTCAAGAGGGTTTATATCACTAAACATGCTCCACTCCCACTGGAGAGACTTCTCGGCACTCAGCTCAGCCACATGCCTCCCATCTTGCTGTTGGATTTCCCTTTCATCCCCCTGTGAGACTCTACAGTGTGGTGGTAGAAATTTCTTGTACAAATTCTTGGAATGCGTTGCCCAGGGAGGTGGTGGAGTCGCCGACCCTGGAGGTGTTTAAGGGGAGATTGGATGTGGCACTGAGTGCCATGGTCTAGATGATGGTTGGTGTTAGTGTTGGGTTATAGGTTGGACTTGATGATCTCAGAGGTCTTTTCCAACCTTGTGATACTGTGATACTGTGATACTGTGATCTCCAGACCATTCACTCTGTGATGAACAGTCATTTGCAAATATACCTGGGGTGTATGAAAAGTTCTTACAAGGTGATGCTGACACACTTGTGTTTTGTCCTGATGCAAGTAACGGCACAAGATGCAGGGCCCGGAGCATCGTCCCCCAGACCTACACTCACAGTCAGGGGCAAGACACAGCCTGGGAAGAGACAGGCAGAGGCCAGACTGTCCCTAGGCTGTGCAGAGAGCTGCAGCAGAGCAGAGGGACTGAGGGATGCAGTGTGCTCCACAGGGGCTGCTCAGCCCCAAGGTCAGAAGGAAGGACTAGTTTCCCTTTCAAGACAGAGCTCATCCCTAGCCCTTCCAAGGACATGTGGTGGCAGAGCCAGCTTCTGGGTGCCAAACCCCCTGTACCCTCAGCACACCAGATGGATGCTCACATTCCCGAAAGAGCAGCCGTTACCTCGCCCGCCTCCCTCCCACTGGGGCAGTCAAATGTGGCTTCAAACTGTGCCATGCTGCAGAGCAGAGCCTGCCTTCGACCCCACCTGTCCCCTCCACCAGCCAGCACAGTGCGGCGGCCAGCCACGACGCCCTGTGTATGGGACACAGGGTAGCCTGGGACTGAAGGAAAATGATTTGGGATGGTCGGGAGACAGCAAGGGCCTGCCTGGATACACTCAGAAATGGGAGAATGTGAAGGCTGCCAGCTGGGTTTGGAGGCAGGAGATGAGGTGACATTGGGATACAGTGGAGCTGGGGACAGGAACAGCAGAGGCAGGGTGGAGGTCAGGCCATGGGCACAGCCAGATGGGGAGCATCCCCAGAGGAAAATGTAGTCCAGGGAACCTTGTGGCTGCACATGCTGACAGCTAGTGAGAACTGCTTAAATAGCTGCTTGTGAGTGCAGCATTAGGTCCCCATGCCCTGGCTCCCCATTCCGGGGCATGGCAGTCCTGCTGGGCATGACAGCCAGCCATGCCTGGGGCCAGCTCCAGGCTACCTCCTCTTCCCATCCCCAGCCACAGGGGAGGCTGTGCCAGGGGCTCAGTAGGAGAGGGGCTGCTCCGAGTCACCTTCGTGCGTGCACGCTCTGCCATGGTCAACAGTCGGAGACCACAGCCCAGCTGCCTCCTTTCCCAGGATCCTGTGTGCAGGCATTTGGCTGGGTGCATGTACTGAGGTACACACGCTCTCTGCGCCCAAGAGCCTGCCAGCAAGGTGAAAAAGCACACATGTGCATGCAAGAGGAAGGAGCCCAAGCTCCAAAAGCCTCATTTCCCAGCCATGACTTCCCCCAGTGCTTAGGATGCAGCATCCCTGCTCATTTCTGTTGCTGGTGCATGCAAATATATAAAGAAAACAACATCTCACAGACATAGACCTCAGCAAACACCTACGTGAAACTCAAGGTTTCCTCCTGCCAAACCCTGCATGGGGTTCTGCCACACACAGGAACACACTGTCATCTCAACACACCCACATGCGATCATCGCAGTAGTGCGTGCCGACTGTTACACAAACATCTCAGCCCAAACCTACACAGGGTTTGCTCTGTGTGTGGAGACATCACCCATGCACCCAAGTGCCGCCGACCCGTGTGTAAACCAGGTAGTGTGAGCAGGGTAGACCCAGGCTGCTCACCCTATCAAAGAGGTCTAAAGGTCTGGATGTTCCCATGTACGCACAGGTGTATGCACACCACGCATAAACACACAAAATGTTTTGTTAACAGAAATTCCCAGGCCAGGATGCCCGTGGCTCCCTTCCCATGGCACTGCCTCTCTCCTCTCCATACCTTATCTGTTTTTCACAGTTTAACCAGAATCAGCAACTTCTGTCACCTGTTGCTACCTTGTGCATCCCTTCCCGCGCTGGCTAAATCTGTTTGAACCCACAGATGTGTGATTAAACACGGCGAGCGTTAGTGGCAAAGCACCACTGCGTGCTCCCCGTATGGCTGATGAGCGTGCAGCTGGAGCAAAGCTCCCTGGGGTACCCTGCTGCTTGCTCAACGCACACCAGGTCGGGGGGAGGAAGGTGTCGACATGGCAGGGAGGGTATTTAAGCATTAAGCCATTTCTTTTCCCTACAAGGATCTTGAAATTGCAGCTTCTCCTGCCTGGATGTGTCTGACTGATCTTCTGACAGGGAAACCGGAATATCTTTCTTTTGTAGGAGACGAGAGTACAGGGAAGGGGCAAATATGAAGGGAGATGAGAAAACTGTGTACAAAATAGCAGAGGGAGCTGCTGTGTCTTCTCCCAGCCTTGCAACACAGAATTCAAGGGGCTTCCAGGAGAACAGAACAGCAGAGTGCTGGGGGGTGACACAAGGAGCTTGACTCTCTACCTCACTGCCACGTGATGATGCTGATACCAAACAAGAAGAAGGTACCAGCCTATACATTTCCAAAGTGGATGGAAATCTCACAGGCTCCAGCACGTAAACCACCCTCTAGCTCCTCTCAGCATGTGTTCCCTGAATCCTGGGGAGATTGAGATCCAGAGGACTCCTCCGGCTTACGTAGCACTGGAGTAGCCAGGCTGGCTCCAGCACGACCTGTGCTGCAGGGGAAAGAGGGAGGTGAAGGGAAATGTGCCTGATCCAAAGCACTGGAAAAAGTTTGCTAGTGACTTGCCCAAACAGAGCAAATCGTGAGCTCAGATCAGAGCAGGACACCTGGGTCCCTGTTCCAAGCTCATTGGTGTGAAACACATTAAGTCAGATTTAAGAGGCATCAAAGAGGTATCTGAGGATAGATCCCAGCAAAGGGGCAGAGACGTTTCACATTTGCCTCAAACAAGTGACAAGTCTGAGGTTTCTTGCAAGACTGGTCCAAGGTGCAGAAACACAGGGGCACAACTTGGATAATGCAATAAAACCCTTTTCTTACAGCACAGGTTCTGCTGTCTCCTTTCTGGCCCCTGCCACGATCCCTGCCACCAGACTCTACCCAGCTTCTGTTCCACAACCTCCCAAACTGGACATGGCACTGGGGTGGCCTCCCAGTGGCGCAGGGGAAAGGAAAACCACCTGGGCTGCTGTCCACCTCATTCCTGATGGGAACAATGTGTGGCTTGCTTTCAGTATCCCAGCCACTGTTGCCTCCAGCAGCTACAATGGTACAATGGTAATTACTACAGACACACTACTTTGGAGTGTGCTCTCTTGCCATTTTCCTGCTGAAGTCCCAGGGTTTGCCCTGGAGAGGGGAGACAGCTGGAAAAATGCTGACAGGGCTGAGGAGCAGTGTGGGACAGAGCAGCCTGCCAGGCTGGGGAGCCAGCAGCACTGCTCACCTCCAAGGGACGCAGAGGCTGGATCTTTCTGCCTCTCTTATTACATCTCACAGCTCCTTCTTTTCCCAGGGAACCCCTTTAGGACACCCGTGCACAGCGTGAGCCCACCTGCTTTCAGCACTGCAGCTGCCGATCCTTTGCTCCTCTCCCTCTTGCCCACTCCCCTGCAAACACCCCTTATTTCTTCTGTCCTCACCTCTCCTCACTGGGTATCAGCCTGAATCCAACCCATCCCTCTCTGCTTCCCTCTCTGCTCTGTTTGCTCCATGACTTGCTGGCCTCACCACTACCCTCCTTGCTTCCTCATATCCTGATTCAATGGGAAGCAGATTGGGTGTGATGCTCCTCTCTGAACAGGCCTCATGCCATGGAAATGCTGGGATGGCTGTTCTGCTTTGTGCGAACAGTTAACACGTAAAGGGCAACTAGAAAGCCTGTAAGACCACGAAACATCATTCCTGGGGAATCAGTACCGATACAAATTGACATTGTGCTCTGCAGCTGCTTTCCTCTGTGCAACGCCTTGTGCCAACAATTACTGTGGGCAGGAAGAAGAAGATAAACAGATGAATGGGTGGTTCATGGAAGATCCATGGATGGAGAGATGGATGAAGGGCAGCCCAGATGGGTGGTGGGTCCAGTCAAGGTTCCGGTGTAAATTCCCAAATTTCTTATATTAATTTACTTTCCCATCTGCTGTAGTGAAACCAAACACCACAATTTTTTCCTCTTCCAGAGTTTTCCCACTTTCTGACAATAATTTGATGCCATTCTGTTTGCTCCTTGCTTGCCAACCCCTTTCTGCATGGCATAAAGTGCTGTAGCAAAGTAGCCAGGATTAATATCCTTCCTGTAAGTTCATTGGCCCCTCAGGGACAGATACAGGATATTCCTGAGTCTGTGTTTTCCCCTGTTCCATCTGTGATATTTTTTAGGCTGGTCAGCCACCAGGACCTTTGCATTGATCTTCTGCACCCGGAAACAAGCATGAACATACAAGGACTTGGGTAAACAGAGAAGATTGTTGGTGTCTGCCTCCCTCAAACACAGCATCATTCCCATACTATCAAAAAAGTCTATAGGGCTCAGAAGGTGTGAAGCTGATTTTCCTTCCCTAGTCCGCAGCATGGTCGGATTTACCCAGGATCATGGGCACAAGGCAGCAGCAATCCCCATCTTTACCAGATTTCAACCCCTCGGCTCTCCACACCTTGCATCTGCTGCTCACTGCAGGAGCCAAGCTGGTCAGAGGACACACAGAGATCCTGGAAGGGTGATGCTTTGCATGCCACAAGTGGATTTGGGACAAGAGACAAGGTGTTATTTGGACGGAGTCAGTGGAGTCATAGCATTATTTTCCTCATGAGATGAGAGACAACAGAGATGGTGACGCTGATGACTTAACAGGGAAGGCCAAAGGATAACCCTGTCATGATCTCTGCGTGTCTGCAGCAAATGCTGGTGGAGCTGGGTGATATTTTGGACAAAATGTTCCCTAAAGTAAACCAAGCCCTTCTGCAGAAAATTTCACTTTAGTGAAAGAAACCCCCTTGCTATTTATTTATAATTCTACAAAGTCCTCGTGTCCAATTTGGGTCTCAGGAAGGGAGATAAACAAAAAAATGGCAAACAGGTTTGTTCTGATTTTTTGAAAGCCTAGCGTGTTTAATAAAATCTAGTTTTGAAAGCTGATTTTGGGAGCGAGGGAGGATGGGTTGCTTTGAGCCACTCATCAGTAGGAAAAAAAAGGAGAAAAAGTGAAGCCATTGACAGTTGCACACAAATCCGGGGAGGCAGAAGGAAAATGTCAATGCCATGTCACAGCTCTAGCTGGTACAAGGCAGCTCTTAGACAGAGATGTGAAAGGGCTGTTTGGGATCATGTACCCTCTGTTCCATAAATTACGGGTGAGTTGAGGGGGGTAGAGCAAAGCTGGGCTAGTCAATGGTTTTGGGAGGAGGTTCCAGCCGGTTCCTGTTTCATCCAAAGTGGGTCACCTGTCCCAGCTCCTGTTCCCTCTCACTTTCAGCCTTGGCTTCCTTTAGCAAAAATCTTTGGGTGGTGGTGGGCAGCTTGCCACAGTGCTTTGGTTCTGCTTGAAACCAATTTTGTTCTTGCCCTGTTGCCTTTCTGAGCCCTTCCTTCCAGGGAGCCCTTTGTGGAGGAATGGAGCTGGCCACACCCATCACCCTGCACCGCTTGAGGTCCCACAGTGTCGAAGTCCTGCAAACCAAACAAGCATTGGCACAGTGCATCTGGGCAGCCTGTCCCATGGGCTGTAAATCATGCCTGCACATTCCTCCCGGCGGCATTTCGCTCTGGACACGTTCACCCCCAAAGAAGTACAGCAAGTCGGCACCCTCCCACTGCCTCCCCAGTCCAGCTCAGCCAAGCTCCAACAGCCCCCACCCTAGGGACTGACACTCAGCCTCTTGTAATTTTTGAGCACAAAGACGTATTACATTGTAATCCACCTCCCTGGCACTCTTTCTCCTTCCTTCCTTCTTCGTCTCCATCCCCAGTCTCCTCAGCCTTCTGGGCCCATAAATCTTAATTGTGTCTGTGACTTGCGTTTTCTTTTCCTCTCTCTCTTGCTCTTTTTCTGTATCTCCCCTTTTTTTTTTTACAATGTTAATTAATCATGTTTAGGCCTGGTCCCAGCTGTTACCACAAGGAGACTCCCTTTCCAGCCCCCTCTCCCCGCCCTCGGCCCAGATGCAAGTCACTTTTGGATAAATTCGAGCAGTTAGAGGAATTCTTTTATTGTCCAGCAGCAGAGACACTGGGCAATTCATCACGCTCTCCCTGCCACCCCTGTGACATGCTGCTTGCAGCCCTGCTCCCTTTGGCTGGACCCACCCATCCCCGTTTCCAAGGGGTTACTGTCCCGGCAGGGCTGGAAGAGTCTCTCTCTTCAGAGTGACACTGAGGGGACTTTTGCAAGGAGGACCTGCCATATGTGGATGGGATCAGGGGCTCCTGTCTCTGGGACTTCGTCCCTGCCTGGGAGGGATGCAGAGGGAAGAGCCAGCCTCCTTCCTTAGGAGTGGTCATCCTTGGCAGAGCTTCCAGGGGTTCCAAATGTAAAGTCAGGTCCTGCAATCAGCCTTCCCATGCTCTCCCTTCTCTGCAGTCAGCTGCATCCCCACCTGGCACTGCTTGCTGGGAGCAGGAGTGGTGTTTGCATCAGCTGACAGGACTGGCACATCTCTGTGCCATGTGGCACCCGTCCCTAGAGGTGACCTTTTATCTGGCACTGCTAGGATACATGGGGACACGTGGGGAGGTGGCCTGAGGGTGTGCACTCTCCCCAGAGCCTGCTGGCAGTGGATATTCAGTATCACAAAAAATGGAAAGATTCCTGTGTGTGCTACTTAGGATGGTTTGAAATCCTTGTCGTGGAAAGACATAGGGGTGGAATAGCAGAGGTGGGAAAGGTCAGGCCTGCCACGGCACAGAAGATCTGCAGAGCTCCGCTAGCAGGGACTGGGAGTGCAAGCTGCAGGGAGAGCCCAGGGTACAGCAGGAGCAAAGGGTGCTGAGCCAGGTGCCTGAGCCTGAGCGGCACTGGCAGAGCCAGTGCTAGGGAGCTCTGGAAGAGACATGCAGAAGACAAGAAAGGCACTGGCAAAGGGGGCAGGGCTGGAGGTCAAAGGCCTGGACTGTGCACTCCAGCTTATGGGCAAGTGTGGCCAGGCACGAATTTACCCGGCTTCCAGCCATACCAGGCTGGTGTAGCCTCCCAGCATTTCCATGAATGTTTGCCTCTTGGACCCAATCTTTAATTGGCACCCAGCTGTGTGCCAGGCCATCTCACCAGGGTCACATGGGCCAGCAATGTAAAAAGCTCATGAGCTTGACCCACTCTTACCCTTCACACCAGCTGTGCTCCCCAGCACACAACCCAGCACCTTGCTCAGGCTGTTTGTGGGGCCCAGGCTGTGTCCCGACATTGCCTGGATGATTACATCTCATTTCCTAATGCTCCTGGTTCCCTAGAAGCTTTCTTGAAGCTCCTTCTCTATTTTGCCTCCCTTCTCTGCCGCCTGTCCCTCTAAATTATACCCTTTCATCCCCCCCAGGGCTTGCTCCTAGTGCTAATACCCCTCACATATTTGCAAGCTATCAACGTGTCCTCAGTCAGTCATCATTAGACTAAGCTCTTGCAGTTAGCTCCTTTAATCTTTCCTTGTAAATCTTTCCCTTTACACCTCTGCTTGTTTTCATAGCTTTTCCTGAACGTCTTCCAATCATGCAGTGACTTTCGTGTCACAGGCCTGGAAATGACCCTTGTAACTCTACTTGGGCCATAGGCAGAGCTGCTCAGGGTGATACCAGGCTGATCCTTGCCTCTGTGCATCTGTGTTTAATTCCAAAACATACTGGCATTTTTCCCACGGCATTCTCCTCCTTACTGGCTACTCATGGCTGTGCCCCAGGCTGATGTTCTCCCACTGCAACACCAGCTAAACCAACACAGACTGAAAATAAAACAAGATAAAATTTTGTTCTATTTATTCACTTTGAAAAAAACAAACTAGTTTTCCTTTAAGTTCACAGGAGGAGAGGTGGCAACTCACATGAAAAGTGAAACAGGTGAAAATGGATCAGGATTCTTTCCCCCATGATAAGCCAAGCCATTGCTGGATATTTTGGGTTGAGAGCTGGAATGAAGCTGGGGACCATCTGTTACTTTCCCCTTTGCAGATCAGCTGTGTTTTCCCAAGCTGACCTTCATCTGCTATTTCAGACCCCAGTTCAGCGTTCCCATGGGCTCCATCCAGCTCCCACTGGGAGCGAAACTGGGTGCTAAATATTTTGGTGTCATTTCACTATCTGTCCCTGCCTTTACTACCACCTACAGGCTCCAGGAATGAAGCAGCCTCTTCTCAGATCATTAACAGACAGCTTAATTAAGAGCTGTCATAACACCAGGCATCGTTGCTGGAAAATGGTAGTCCACTTTGCAGCTAGGTGACAGGGTCATGCTATTCTCATTTCCCTGTCGAGAACACGCTTTCTTTATTGCTGACTCCAGGACTTGTGGTGGCTCCAACTCTTTTTTTAACAACTTGCCCCTCCTGCAACCTTTTTCTGCCCTTCTTAAAATTCTGGCCAGTTTTTTAAATGGAAAATGCCACTTTGAGATGAGGAATGCATGACTGGTGAAACCAATTTTTTCAGGTCAACTCTGTCCTTTCACCATCTCCTCTGGAGGATTTACCAGTGAGACATTTGGGGTGTTTAAGGCAATATTCCCATTACAGAGTTTGGGGAGGGGATGAAGTGGTTTCCAATATCCACAAAAAAACTTCCTCAGAGCTAGACAGCAGGCAGCTAGCAATGCCAGGCAAAGCCAGGCCAGAAAGCTCCATATTCCTCTGTTAAAAAGAGGTAAAGCATGCCTTGGGTTTGCATCCTGGGATATTTAGGTACAAAGAGCCCCATCTCACACCAAACTATACATCCAGAAAAATTGGTGAGGTGTGAATAACAAATGAATACTCCTGGGTTTACTTCATTTTCTCTCATTAGTAACAAAAGTTGTTGATGGGTCATGTGCAAGACGTTTTGGGTTTTACCTGGTTGCTGTACCTTCCCTGCACTGTGCCTGCCCCCATTATACCCCATTTGGAGTATGAACCCAACGGGGTTTTCATACTCCATTTCTCTGCATTTTTACTGTCTGTCAGTGCAACTGTGACCCTGCTCCACACTGGCATGAAGAAATGAACCTCTGTCCAAGTGTATTTGAATCCTACCCAATACTGTGTACCTCATAAGTGGGTAAAAGTCTTCACAGAGATTAGTTTCCTGTTTTCAAAGCTAAGTCCCGCTGGGATCCCAGTTCATGCAAATATTGAAGCACACACTCAAACCATCAGCACATGAGCTCTACCACTGCTCCCAGAGGACTTCAAAGGGTTGGGCCCATGTGCTTAAAACTGAACAGGTGTTAAATAAGCTGCTGGATCAGGGCATCAGTCATCCGCAAGGCAGGGGACACTGGATATATCTTGCCATAATAGACCACTTTGCTACATTTGCACAGGCCTTTGCAGCAGCAAATAAATCAGGCAAAACAGCTGCTGCTAAACTATGCAGAGACTTTACCCTTCAACACAAGTTTTCTGAAAAGATCAGCCGTGATCTGGGCTGAGGGAATTTGAAGTTGGGCTCCTTCACCCAAATGCAGAAGCACGGACTGAAGAGCAGCTGATGAACAGGACCTGTGGATCTGTGCACTCAACCAGCTGGGCTGAGCACCGTGCCGCTCGCAGCATGGGGAGTCCAGCCCAGCCGTTTCTTTAAGAGCACCAAGCCATCGAACAGCTAAAGCATCTGTGTAACTGGGGAGGTTATACCTCCAGCTCTGCTATCAGGGCTTCTGTCAAACCAAGCAGCATCACCTGACTTTGGCTCTTAAGCGTTTTGGGATCTGCTGAGCAAGGGGAGATGGCAGGAGCTTGGGGCATGGATTCTCAGTCTGACTCTCAACTTCTCCTCAACAGCCCTGCGATTTGAACCACTCACTTCCCTGCCTTATTAAATGATCTTCTCCAACACAAACAGCAATTTACTGGACACAGTTCCACAGGGTATGTTCTCTGTGGACTTTATTGCCTACTATGATGCAAAAGAGAAAGAAACCCCAAGCAGCCAGTGATACCCTGGGGTAAGAAAAGCCTGAACACAAAGAGAAAAGGAGAAAGACCCAATTTGAGAAGCCCCAAATGAGGCAAAAGTACAAGCTCCTTGGAGCCCACTATGGAGAGAAGGTCTAACTTTGCTCTCCATCAGCATTTTGCTCCTAATCCCAGAGGTTCGTTTCTGCTAATGGAGAGCAATTTGCATTAGCCAGGATCCGAAGGTGATGCCAGCTCCCATCTTCCTCCTACACACATCAGATATTTCAAGCCATTGCAAGCCTGGAATCCATAAGATGGGGATTATCTGTCACTGAGGCGCTGGGGGGGCTGACAGAGCACAGCTGCTGGACCAAGCACGTCCCATGGTGGTTAGTGCTAGAATGCTAAGTTTCACAGAAAATCTCAGCTACCACTTCAGCGCTGTCAAAATACCTGTTTGCAGCAGGAACAAGGAAAGGGATTTTCTCTGCTGGACAGGAAGTACCACTTCTTTGTGTAGCCCCTCAGGGGAATTCAACCCAGGGCCCTCATCTTTAAAGGACACTTTTCAGTCTATGAAAGACCTAACACCCAATGTGTGAGATAAAGCCACCAGCAGTGAGAGAACATGCTGCCATGATATCAACCTTTCAGGGAAGAGGTTTGCACTGTACTGGACACCCTCCTTTCATTCTGGCAAATATCTCCAAGCACTACAGTGCAGCTGTGAGAAGTTCATTTGTGCCTTTTGCAATCTCAAGCAGAGGTGCACAATGACTCTTTGAAAACTCCATCTGACCTTTGTCTTCTTCCCTGCTGCTTTTCTACCTCTATCCTCCTAAAGTAATTGAAAAAGCACCAATGTCTTAATCACCCCTTCTCCTCCAGCAGCTGCAAGAAGAGTACAGTGCGGGGATTTTGCTCCCCTGTTCACCTGTTTTTTCACAACCATAGGACAGCGCAAGATTTGTTCATGGAGATGAAAGTCTTGATACTACAGCATGGTCTAGTTGGGAGTAGAGTGCTGCAGGTTTTCTGCTGTTTGTTAAAGGGCATAGCTGGTCACCATACAAACTTTTATCATCTTACTGTGCATGAATCTACAGAATATGGACAAGCATCAGGGCTCGTTGTTAATCCAGGCAACATGTAGGAGCATCACTGATACCTGAGGCCAATGCTTTCCATTTGTCTTCACCGAGCTTAAAGTTTATGCAACACAAAGCCAAACCTGGAGGTGCAACTGGGCCAAGGAGACCAGGTGATGGGCTGCTAAGTGGAGAGAAGATGGCTGTCTGGCCCCACTGTATATTAAAGGTCTTGTTTGTCTAAAATTTACATCCAACATATTCGTTTCAGAGTGAGATCCTAGAAAACTATTCAGGAACTCAGCATCTACTAGTATTTTGTGTAGATTATGACCTGTATTTTTCTGTGTCTCAGGCAGCCCAAAAATGCCCTCCATTTTTATATATTCTCCTGCCCAGTCCCATTTCTCTCTTGTTCCAGTCATCCATTCATGAGCAGCCAAGTGTCACTCCTTCACCTCTCCATTCCCACACAGTATCTTTCCCTCCATAGTCAAAGGTACATCCTTATCCACCTGTCTGTCTATCTGCCAAGGGATGAGTTACAGTGTATTTTGTTAGGATGGTATCAGCTGGCAAAACCCAGTGGCACTCTGTCCAGTTGCCCATCCTTGCAGAAGGAAAAGCAGCAACATAGGATTAGCAGGAGGCAGGAAGCACCGTGAGACAGTTTGGAAAGAAAATCAAGCTGGACCAAAATTTGGGGAAGATAAAAGGTGAAAAATGTCCATCTCTTCACCAAAGTTTTCCTTTTAGCTTCTTGCCAACCCAATTACCCTAACAAAAATGAGTGTGCTGTAATACGGTAGATTTTTCTCTTTGATTAAGGACTTCAGACCTCTTGCAGGTGATGCACCCAACAACTCATTGTAAAGATGGCTGCATTTTATAACCAATGAGATGCATGAAGTTTGGGGCTTCTTTTTTCCCTCTTTCTCCCCCCTCTGCCCTGTTTCCTTGCTCTCCGGTTCAGACCGAACTGGGTTTAACTAGGCCTGAATAATTTAATAGAGTCATTATGCTCCTGTGTTTTTCCCTTACTGTCAACTGTAAAATCCATACAGTAGCTTCGGGAAATGGGGCTAATTTGAATTGATAATAGGAGACTCTGGAAAAAGTCATCTATTGCTGTGCAATGGTGGAGCAGATGCATGCTAAATCTTGTATAATGAAAGAATATGCTGGTGTCAATTATGTAAGAAAACGACTTTACAGTGGTTTGAGGCAATGGGTTAGCATTCTGCTTGATATTATCACATAAAGAAACACCCATCAAAACTTCTCATAAATATGGAACGGCAAGTAAGATTACATTATAAATTTGAATGTTACGAATGTGCATGAGAGAGACAGATCGAAGCAGGATACTCACCTCTCATAACTGGAAGTAGAAAAGAGCCATATTTCAACATTTACACAATACCATCGTCAAGAGAGAGGACCAGGAGAGGGGCCAGGGCTGCATCCCTCCTCTGTCTGCCCCAGAACCTCTGTAACAGCATTTGTTGGGGAAAGCATCACTGCCAGGCACTGATCTCTTAGTCGTGAGCCCACATGAAACACCAATTTGTCATTGGGTGAGGCAGCCAGGAAGGTGAGGTTGCTGCTGAAGGTGTAGAGGTGGCTTTCAGTTCAAGATACGTTTGTAGAAAGATCTAAGCTTCATGACAGGAATCAAACTCAGGGGAAGCACCACTCTCAGTTTTCAGGATTTGCTGCTGCCTAGGAACCTGTTGTTTGGAGAGGAGTGTTATGGATGCCAGTTACGTTTCCAGTTGCCATCAGCCAAAATCAGTACCAGTGGCCAGCTAGGAGAGCACGTGTTTGACTGCAGAATGGCAGAGCAGCTCCTCTTAAGTAAGTCACTCGGGAAGGGTCTGTTCCCCTGAGGGGAGAGCAGTATCAGCTCAGTCCAGAGTGGGGTGGAGTGAGGCAGAAAGGATTAGCAGATATCAGAGGGGATTTGCTTTAGAGCAGATTCCCAGCACATGCTGAAGGGAGGAGGTGCTTGGTGCAAGGGAATTCCAGGGCACAGAGTCAATGAACCACGTAACTAAATTCAGTTCCTCATAAAGCATGAGCTGCACCAGGCGCAGAGGAGAAAAGCAATGGCTGGCCAAAGCCAGTACCAGGGACCGGGAATGCTACGTGGCTGGTCACACAGCTCACATCTAGCCTGGGGCAAAGCAGGTCCCCCAGTGCAAACCTGCTGAGCTTGCACTACCCACTCCAAACACCCAAGAGATCCAAACTGCCCCTGAGCCATTCACATCACTGGGCACCCAGCATCGATGGTGAGTAGCCCAGTTCCAAGGGTGGGCAGAAACTGGACAAAATCCAGGCTCCTTGTTCCCAGCTGATGGCTGAAACCTGTCAGTTTGCTTTCTCCAGGCTGCAGCTGGCTGGCTGCAGCCTGAACCCATCAGGCTTTGTCAGCATGGTGCACTCGAGCTTCCGAAGCAAACGGGTGGCATGTGTGATACATCAATTCACAGCCATTCCGTCATGTTCTCCCAGATGTTGCTGCCCTCCACAGCCAGGACAGCTGAAGACATCACACATCCAGGCTCTAGCCACTTTGATCCACCACAGGCTTTTAGCCATTGCTGCATCAGCATAGAGAGAAACCAGCAGACAGTGTTGATGCTGTGTTTTAGGCTATCGCACTTTGGGAGCAAATACACAGCCACGTAGCTGCTGCGTTGCAAAGGGCCAGCTTTTGGCCCAGACCCAGTCAGGCTGTATGGGGTACAGCACATATACCATCTGACCTTGGCCTGAAGCATTTGGGTGGTCTCTCGTTCTCCTTTGCCTTGCCCTTCTGCTGGATGTTGCTACCCTTAGAGCAGAAATGGCAGAAGAGAATGTGGGCTCCAATGTTGCCACCCCAATCATCAGTCTTCAAATTCATCTTCAGTGGTGAGTTATGCTGTTAGTATCTTCTGCTGACAGCCACAGGGCTGGTCTCTCCACAAGAGGCAGGGTGGGCAGTGAGGATAACGTCGCCCAAGCTTAACTGTACCAAATGATACCTCAGCAGGCTCCTGACTGATAGCACAGAGAATGGGCACAGCTTAAGTCGTATCTTAGATGGGTTGGACCTGGTACAGAAAGATGAACATCTAGCTGCCTTTTGGGACCTGGGCGCTGGAGCACCTCCCAGCAGAGAAGCTGGTCCACCTGGTTGAGAAAGGGGGTCTTCCAGTGCCAGAACCTCCACTGAAAGAGAGACATAAGCCAGGGAAAGGTGTCTCTCACTGGCAATGCATGACTTGCATAGAAAGCATAACTAGAGCTGGAGACTATTGCTTCAAACGCATCCAGCACAGCAGGCCCTTCATGCACTGAGCAGACTCTGCCTTACACAAGCATTGACTTTGGACCACTTTTGCCCTGTGGGATGCCTGTTCCAGCCTCTCTTTGGTCTGATGGTTACAAATCTGCCACTAATTTCCAGCCGACATTTCTTTCCTTCTCCTTTTAGCCCTGTTTGCTCCAGTGCCAGTGTCCTCTTTTAGCTTCAACGGCTCTTCCCTGCTGTTAGCCCTATTGACGTATTTATGGACATCAATCAGATCCCCTCTCAGTGGGTGTCATGCTGGGCTAAACAAGCCAAGCTCGTTCAGCCTCCTCTCTCCAGAAGTGATAAGGACATCCCGCACTGAGGCAGTGCAGCTGCTTTTCTTCTGCTTCCAGGTGGGAGCACATCTGGGCCGGATTCATACCACCCTGGACCCTGTGCCTTGCTTGCTGCCGTGGTCTTGGTGAGTGGGGGCATGCTGTGCTTCACATGCCCTCTCCAGGACAGAGATGTATGTGCATGAACCACCCTTAGGAAGAGAGGCACATCTATTTTAGGGACAGCCTGAAGCCTTGCTTTCTCCTCGAGAAGCTTGGTATGGAAATAGGGGAATATCTGGACAAGCTAGTGTCTGCTCACCTGACAAACGTCACCTGAATGCTGATGGGAGAAGGGTCCCTTCTCTGGCTTTGTGGATGGGCTTCTTGTGGGTGGCTCTGTCTTTCACTTCCATACATTTCCTGCTCCTCATCTTGGCTTTTCAGATAGACCCAGGTCACATCCTGATCGAGGAAAAGGGCAGAGCAGTGGAGTTCCCATCTCCCCCGTGACAGCAAGCAAGAAAAGCATCATTGGAAGATGAGGCTGGAGGAGGATGTATTCCCAAACCCATGTGCAGGAAGATTGGTGTGACTGGCTCATGCCACCTGATGGAGTGCAGCAACATTGGCAGGGAAGAAGGAACATTCCATCTCTGGTTGCTTCACCCGCTGCTCCCCTCTGATCTGACAAAGATGTTGGCTTTTAAATGTAGCTAACTTAAGAGAATGACAGCTTATCTCTCAAGCTAACATATAGCCCTCTGTGTTGGCTCTTGCCAGCAGCACAATACCAGATAATTTAATATTCTAATAGGATTCAAGAGGCCCTTTAAACTAACAGGGTAACAACTCTATTAACCGGTACACAGGAAGGGAAAATGAGGTGCGGGAAAAACAGAGGATGCATCAAACTTAGACTTTGATAGAGGGGTTCCCATCACCCCGACATTTGCTTTGTTCACCAGCGTCTGCAATTTATTGCCTGGAGAGAGAAAGGATGTTTGTAGGATTAGCCACAGGCTGCATGTGAAAGCAGCAATGAAGAAGGTGGTATAGCAATCCAAACACAAAGGCCTAATCCCTAGCATGGATCAATCCTTTGTGTCTGCAAAGATGCCCCAGCTCTGGCTGGTTGAATCCACAGCTAGTGTAACCCAACCAAAAGCCTGCTGGCTGCACTACTGGGCTGTCATCTTCAGGGGAGTAACCTTGAGTTTAGTTGCAGAGGAGTCAGGATCTGGCCAACTGAAGCCAAGCTTGGTATGGATAATGAAGGCATTGTGAATAAAGGTTAAGTCCAGCTGAGTAGAATCAACTGGTAAATCACATCTGAATCCCAAAACATCTACTTAATCTGAATCCAGTGGCTGATGGTCATCCTCCTCTATCATTCATCCTTGTTATTCATAAGCCCACATCTACGATACAGGAAGACCTCAGCCCCTGTCAGTTCTCTTGCCACACTCTCCAGGCCCTGCTCTCACGGCACTGTTCCCTCTGGGTGCTCTTGGGCCTGGATAGTGGCTCTCCTGGGCAAAGATGTTGGGGTAATTGAGGTCCTCTGTCCTGCTTCTTTTGCTCATTTTCTGTCTTCAGACAGAGAGAGTTTGTCAGATTTAGAAGCCAAGACATTCATGACCTTTTCTTTAACACAAGGACACTTCCATGTGGTCACTTATCGAGACCAGTATCACTTCTCTCCCACTGACTTTTGTGCAGTGTTTGCACCTCATTTCCCATTCTTATTTCTTCTCATCCCCTCTCATCCCTGCCCATCTCCTCTTTTTCTACCCAGACAAGAGCACAGTGTTTATTACATATTTTGAATCCTATCAAAAACATTTCCATTCTGCCCTACCTGCAGGACCTCATTTTCATCCATATTCACCTGTCTCGTGGTGACCATGGCCTCTGTGAGCAATCCAGCTTCTCTTGACTTCAGTGCCAATGCAAAGACTTGATACTTTTGCTTATGACAGACTAGTGTGCCAGGGTGTCTGCACTGAGATCTGTTCATACAAAACACACCATCTTCCATCTTCCCCTGAGACAGAGCTTAGAAAAACTGCAAAAATCAGTCCTAGAACAAGATCACTAAAAATATTCCTGCTGGACAGCATTTGATCAGAATGCATCGTTCTTCTAACGTTAGTAAGATTTATTTCATTTTAACAGGATTTCAATTTGGAAGAAAATCCAGACAAAAAGTTTGCTCAATGTTTAATGACTTCACTTCTGTGCTTTAAAAAATTATTATGCTTGGTGTTTCAACGTGACTTCTTGTTTTAACATTTAAGAAGAATGATGCTTTGACACCTTGAAATTAAAATGGAATTAATTAGTCTGATCTGAAACGAGTGTTCCTTGAGGATTTTCCTTTGCAGATAGTTTTGAAATCCATGAAAGGAGAGAGGGAACGAGATGGACATTTCTAATTAAGTGCAGCACATCAGGGACCCTCAGCCTTCCTTCTTCCCTCCGGACTTTGCAGACTTCTGCACTTTGCAGAGCTGTGGCCAGCTCTTTATTGTGCTTGATGTTATATAAACATTTAAAAATGGTAGTCCCAATGCCAGTCCAAATCCCAGAGCTTCAGTTCTTTTGTAGGCAAATGTTTTTCATTTATAAGCATGGATTTCCTCCTAGAAAGCTGTTTCTTGCTATATCTTTGTGCAGCATCCATTGCACTTTAGCCTTCTGACCCCTAGTTTCTGCTAAACACCCCCTTGCTCTGCCACAAACCTCTTGCATAATCCACCAATTTCTTGACTGCAAAACAGAGAAGCCTTGCCTAAGCAGAACAGTGTTTTATTATTTTTATCACTTTATTTCCTGAAGTTAAGCTGTTCAATGGGCTTGTTTGGACATATTTCCTGTATTCTAAAAAGTATGTTAAAAAAGTATAAATGTTTTGAAACCATTTACGCTCTCTACAAAGAAAAAGTAGTTGTCTTCTACTTACAATGAGGTTTTTCTTTCAAATTGTAGAAGAGTTTGATGAAAAGTTGAAAACTGAAACCCAGTGGTTCAAAGAGGCAGATAGAAACATATTCATGCGAGTTTCTGACCACAAAGTTCTGGTGATGGGAAGGAGGCTGCCGTGGCTTTTGGTGGGTTTTATGCTGACTTGGGATGGGACGCATGCAGTTTTCAAACTATGAAGTGAAACTTTCTAGTCATAATTCCAACCACATTTCAAGACCTCAGATCTTGAAACTCATTAAGATATAGATCTTTATCTGAGCTTTGTCTATGCCCCAGCTGGACACACCAAAGCTAAAACCCTGGAGTGAGAACACCCAGCCAGCTGGTTTCCTTGCAGTCTTTTGCCTCTTTTGGCTTGGCTTTTAAGCTGAGAACAAGGAAGAAGCCTCACAAAACAGCTGGAAAGCTCTCCCAGCAGTTTGATGGTAGGGCCCGGTGCGTGTGCAGGATGGTCCTTGTGCTTCCTGCAGTTCCTGAGAGCCTTGCCCACATGCTGTTCTCATGTACAGGGGTTATTTATAGTCATCGATGCCAGGAATTCGGCAGGGACACTGCCGGGGAGGATAACAAGTTTCTCTTTAGGAGGAATGTTCCACCCCAACCGGAGGAGCAAAGAACAATAAAAGATGATTGATTTCCTCGGGGCTCAGTGCTGTACTCATGCCAAGTGTCCTGGTGTGCAGGGCTCCCTTTCCCTAACTCATGGGTTCCATGTCCAGCCACAGGACAACACCAGTGGGCAGTCGAGGACCACAGCCTCGTATCCACGTTCACTTAGCAGTCTGAGCATCTCACATCTCCTTTGCCTGAGATGAGAAAGAAGAGGAGGAAGGGAAGGTCCTTTGCCTGAGATGAGAGGGAAGAGGAGGAAGGGAAGGGAGGGCTTATAAGACCATCTCTCTGGGCCTTCAGGCACTTTCTGTTTACATTCTTTGGAGTAAATTACTGAGCCTTAGAAATTTATAGGGAAATCGCTTTGATTCTTAAACTATATGAATGAAGCTGCAGATGGAGAGAGTAATGGCTTAAATTTATTAGTGTGCATAAAATTGTTGATGCTAATTTTCAGCTGTACACTAAGCAAACAGTCAATGGGATTAAACCAGATCCCTTGTTTAAACAAACTCACAAAATATAATTTACATCTAGTTATTGTTTCCGACTCTTCCCAGACCCCTTCCCAAAGCTCCCTCTAATGTTGCCAGGTCAGTATTGCATCCACTTCCTCCTACTACTCCATCACCTCTGGCAGGACAGCCATGCGAGCTGCAGGACCTTCATGGAGAGAGAGAGAGAGAGAGAGAGAGAGAGACATATATTTAGACAGAGCAGCACTCTTTAAGCATTATTCTCCAGACGAACTGGCCAGGATTTTTTCCGCTAGAGATGCCAGATTTTGCACTAGAGACACCACTACCAGTGCCAATCATGAGCCTTTTCACCCATTTTCTTTTAAGCCTTCACCAGGAGCTCCCACAAAGAAGGGAATCCTCTGCCACAGGAAAACACCAAGCTGTCAGGCCTCAAGGATTAATTATACTGACTCATCTGCTACCCTGCAGCCAGACTGGGCAAAACTTGTTCACACTATCAAGCATCTCGCTTGCTTCTTTTCTCCTGCTACTGATGCAGCCATGCCTGGTGCACAGCATCCCAGGTTAAAAGAGAGACCAGGTAGACTCGTGAGGTTTAACAAGGCTAAGTGCAACGTCTTACGCCTGGGTCGGGGCAGCCTCTGGTATTAGTACAGGATGGGGGACGATGTAATGGAGAGCAGCCCTGTGGAGAAGGACTTGGGAGTACTGGTTGACGAGAAGATCGACATGAGCCAGCAGTGTGTGCTGGCAGCCCAGAAGGCCTACCATCTCCTGGGCTGTATCAAAAGAAGCACAACCAGCAGATTGAGGCAGGTGATTCTGCCCCTCTACTCTGCTCTTGTGAGACTCCACTTGGAGTATCGTGTCCAGTTCTGGGATCCTCAACATAAGAACGATATGGAACTGTTGGAATGGGTCCAAAGGAGGGCTATTAAGATGATCAGGGGGTTGGAGCACCTCTGCTATGAGGACAGGCTGAGAGAGTTGGGGTTGTTCAACTTGCAACATTCCAGAGGAACCTCATAGCTGCCTTCCAATACCTGAAGGGGCTACAAGAAAGCTGGGGAGGGACTTTTTACAAGGGCAAGTAGTGATAGGATGAAGGGGAACAGCTTTAAACTGGAAGGGGGAAGATTTAGACTGGATATTAGGAAGAGATTCTTCACAATGACGGTGGTGAGACACTGGCACAGGTTGCCCAGGAAAGCTGTGGATGCCCCCTCCCTGGAAGTGTTCAACGCCAGGTTGGATGGGGCCTTGAGCAGCCTTTTCTGGTGGGAGATATCCCTGCCCATGGCAGGGGGATTCAAACTGGATTATCTTTAGGATCCCTTTCAGCCCAAACCATTCTATGATTCTATGATATAGCAGCAAACAAAGACCATGGGGAGGTGGTCTCTATGCCAGCAGCAGCGTTGTGCCTTTCTTCTTGCTCCACCAGCGTACCTGAAATCACCTGCATCTTGATGCATGCTGTCTTCTGCATTGGGAAGGGGAGAGCTCAACAGCTGCCCCTGAGCCAAGAGAGAAGAGCGGACAATAAAAAGTGTTTCCTCTTCATGTAAAACTCTGCAGATCTAGGAAAATTGATTCAGTAGACGCACGGTGCCTGACCTCAGTGGGGACCCCCCCCATAGGTGTTGCAGGAATGTGAACTAATTGGATGGAAAAAATCTAGCCAGCCTCAGCCCTGACCATCACATGAATTAATCTCATAAATTTATTCCCTGCCCTCTAGTACCTCCCTACGAGAGGAATCTATGTTATGGAAAGTCTGGATATCACTGGAAGGCTGCAGTGGAGTAACAGGTCTAGCAGAGCATGCGAAAACAGGGCTAGCACAGAGTCTGCTGACCCTGCTCCCTATGGCTGGTAGGGCCTTGACAGCAAGACCCATGTGCTGCCATCCCATGTCTGCCAGCAGCAGTTGGATGTACAACCATTGGGCCAGTGCAGAGCACAGGAGTCATCCAGAAATGCCTGCCAAGAGGGATGGCTGGGAACAGGAGGGAGGATAGGGCAGTGCGGCCAGAGGAGGGCTTACAAGGAGGTGCTGGAGCCACCTGAGCTTGCAGAAAAGCTCTCCATGTGGCACAGCTCTTTCTTTGCTGTCCCCAGATGGTGGTAGGGTCCTATCATGTCTCTGTGTGCCACATGGGGGAAAAATGACCACGGCAGAACTGACCTAAGGTAAGGAAATGGACAAAAAGTGGACACATCTGTGCTTGATCAGCATTTACTTGCTCCTCTGCATCCTCTACATGTCCAGCTCCTGGAGGCACCCGCTAGGAGCATCACTGCTTGGGACACAGAGAAGAGGCCGGAGGAACAAATCCTGTCCTCTTTAAGGGCAAAGGACACAGAGGTAAGGCCTGGAAGGTGGGTGGCACGTAGAGGAGCTGTTGTTCCTCCAGCTCCAGTGAGGACAGATTTCTAGCTTGGGTAGTGACTGGACAGGAGACCAAGGGCAGAAATGGAAAGCCACTTCAGCATCTCCCCTCCCACCACGCCACTGAGAGCTGATCAGCCCCGTGTCACCTTACAAGTCACTTAATCCCTTCCGTCATGCTTCTCAAGGAAGGGAGTGTGTGGGCCAAGGTTCAGCTGCCATCAGCTGCCCCACAGTCATATGCTGAACGTCTGCAGGAGCATATGCAGGGGGACATGACTGACACCTCACTGGTCCTCTGCACCTGGGGACTTGCCCAACCCTGCAACCCCAGACCAAATCGGCCCTTTGATCTCTGCAGGGGCTGAAGCTGGTTCCACTCCACCTTTGGAGAGGATCATTCTGATTTTGTCTGGACGTCTCACATCCTGGCAGGTGTCAGTCTGGCCTTCCAAGATATGGTGGAGGGGGAAGTGGGAAAAGAGAGTATTGTAAAAATAAATGAAGTGTTGAAAACCCACATCTATGGCCCACTGTTCCTCTCAGTCTATGTGTTGGGGCTTTGTTTGATCTTAAGAATGGCCTCCTTCTCAATGGCACAAAGCTCCATCAGAGGAGGTGGCAACACACCTTCT
Organism: Dromococcyx pavoninus; assembly: GCA_033558185.1. Taxonomy (NCBI): domain Eukaryota; kingdom Metazoa; phylum Chordata; class Aves; order Cuculiformes; family Neomorphidae; genus Dromococcyx; species Dromococcyx pavoninus. Next base: position 365,315 of record JAUMJL010001031.1, read on the forward strand.
TCCATGAGAAACATAACCAGCAATGTTTTTGGAGCACCCTGGAAAAGGTGAAGTGGGTACCTGGATGATCTGGAGACAGCCCGTGCCCTGGCTCAACACTGGACAAAGTTGTCCATGTTCTCTATTGGGGAAGGAACCAGAGAGATGACCAGGCACCTACAGGGCTGGAGAGCAAAGCAAATGCTCTTCTCAGCTGCCTTGCTCTGAGTCCCACCAGCTCCTGCTTGCACCAGCTTGAGCTGTGTGATGAGTCGGTCTGCACTATTTCCTGGAAGGAATTGCAGTAGAAGTAAACTCTTTACAAATGAAGGTTCTTTAAAGCCTTCAGTGTCCTCCACCTGCAGCAGGCATCATCCAGTCTGTGCTAGGAGGACTTGTCATAACAGGGGGTCTCCTGTTCTTGAGTACTCCAGCCCCAGACTTGGTAGCAGTGAGAAAGGATGAGAGCTCACTCGCAAAGTGCCTTTCTGACAGCTAATGTTGAATCCGTTTTTTAGCAGGCCTGTTGTTCACTAAATCATACGGCAATCTGGGGCACTCAAAGAGGTGCAGTGTGAGCCAGAACAGGAGAAGGACCAATCGGGTCGGATCTAAGGTCCACACCATATAAGCCCTGCACCATATCTGAAAGAATGCCTACTATGTAAGAAGAGGGTTAATGTGCTATGATGTTTCTCCAGAATAGTTTCCCAGTCTTCAGCTGTCTTTGGTGGGGGATTTCCTCAGCCAAACATCGTGGCTTTGTGTTTAACAGCAGCTCTTGTGGATTTTGTTTCCCATGGATTTTGTTTAGCTCCTTTTTAAATCCCTTTAAACAGCTAGCATCCACATATCCCAAGGCAAGGAGTCTCTCAGGTTAGCTGTACATAGCATGAACAATTTATCTTTCCATTTGTTCTCCTGCTGCTTTCCCTTGGCAACCCTGGTTCTTGTACTGAAAGAAACTGAACAGTCATTCCTTATTTACCTGTTCAATAACACCCACCTCTGTCACCTAGTCTGCCTCTAGTCTTCCAAGAGCTGAAGAGTTTCTGCTTATGCTTGGTAGCATCAGTCCTCTCATCATCCTTCTGTGTATCTCTTCTCTGTTTGTCCTGAATCCTGCCCTGTGAGAGAGGAGACCAAAAGTGCACTCTGGAGCTGAGTATTCCTCTTTGCTCACAGCAGGTAGGATATACAGAGGGCTGTGTGCCATTCTTGGCATCACATTGTAACAAAGATGAAGGCTCTGGGAAATCTGACCTTGGAAGGAAAATTGAAGGAACTGGATTTCTTTTGTCCAAAAATGAAAGGACCAGAAGGCAGCAAGTAAAAAATATTTCTGTATATAACGTTTTTACATGAGGACACGGATGGATTGCGCTCTATATTGAGTGTGGGGACAAGACAAGGAGAAGGAGGCTCCATTTGCAGCAGAGATGATCTAGGTCAGATGTTAGGAAACTCCTTCAATTCTGAGCACACACAAATCCTGGAACAAGCTGTCGGGAAGGGATGGAGCCTCTTTCACTGATAGTACTTGCAAGCAGGTTGGACACCCATCTGTTGGGAGGGTTTGGGTAGAGCTGTCTTGCAAGACTATCTGTCAGGGTCCCTCCAGCTTCACATTTCTCCCTCTTCGTTCCCTCTGTCGAACCATTCGGCTAGGACAGACCATGCCATCCGAGGGCTGAAGACACTCTGCCAAAGGCCCTGAGGGGATGAGCAGCACTAAGAGGAAATCTGTGCAAATTTATTATGTGTGCTCTCTGTCCTGAGACCCTTTCAGGGAGGGTTTCAGTGTCAGGCACGGCCCTAGTGGGAACTGCTTTCTCACCTCCCTCTGCTTCCCCCAAAATGTCACTGCTCTAATTGCAGAGGAAATCATGAAGGAAAACTTGACAGGGGCAATGTGGATTTCTGTCATTTGTGGCCCCACTGGCTTTTCTTTCTCACTTTTCAGGGAGTTTTGGGGAGCCCATGGACCACAGGATCCAAACCATTGGTCACAATTGTGTCTTACATGTCATGGGCTTATGTCCCTTTCAGGGTCATCTGGGGCCAAGCTGAGAGACCTCATCCTTACCAGCTTCATCAAGGCAGACGTACCTGCTCCCAGCTCTAAGCCAGGTCACGTGAAGATGCTTTACTACTTCCCAGAGCAGAGCTGCTCTTCAAGCAGCCATTCCTCAACTGTCCTGGGAAGATGAAGTGAACAAGCAATGAACCCCCAGCTGCCCAATGAATCTCACCGAGGATGTTATTTGAAATCTGATGCACACATTTTTAAGAGTTTACACCAAAGGAAGCTGCTGATGGTTGCTTCTTTCTCTGTGAGAGCAGGGTGAGTTCCCTACCTGTGTATACTATGGTACAGAAGTAGTGAAGAAGTGGATTATCTAGACCAGATGCGCATGGGCCACCCAAGAGTGTGGTGCCTCAGGCACTGACTTGTACTCTTGGTCCCTGAGTACAGATGTTCTGGTTGAAGATGCTACTGAACTACTCTGTCAACACCGCATTCATCATAGGAACCTTCGTAAGTGAGTGGGCTTAATTAATGTGCCCTCCATCAGCTGTCGGGGCATGTGTTAACGGCAGAGGGCCATTCAGTACTGATCCAGATACAACACTCAGCTCCACCAGCATCTGCTGATGCCCAGCTCCCTCTCCAGACTTGTCTGTGCAGCCAGTGCTGCACGGTCACCATTGTCTGCTCTCACTACTCTCCTAGCTCATGCAAGGCATGGCCACAAAGCAACCCATGTTTTTGTACTTGTAAATGCATTTTACAGAGTTGTAAATGCTCTTATTGATTCCTCAACCTTTTTATCCTTGCTGTTCAGTCAAGAATTAACTTCCATTTGAGGATAAATTATTAATCAGCCTTCTCGAGGTCTATTTCATAATCATTTCCACTATCCTGGCTGTCACATAAGAAGGATTTGCATATTTATTCTGCCACTTTTCCCCAGAACAGTGGGAGCCTATGTTTACCTGCAATCTCTTAAATCGCTTTCCCTCTTTTAAAAGCATTTCTTTTCGACAGAGCAGGTCCTTCATAGCACAGTCCAGGTTCTTCTGACTCATTTACTTTGTGCTGTATTTTTTGCAGGCAAATACTTTTCCTTTTCACTTCTGTGCTTTTTCATTGCTTATTTATGATACCCTGTAGGGTAAAACTGTGTGGTTTGTTCAACAACCCATAACAAAAATACACAGGCTTCCAGCCTAGTACCGACTGTCTTTGGTCCCTGACCCAGCTTGCACAGGAGAGCGTGTTGAGCTGGTATTTTGGCTTTTGGCAATGTTTTTTTTTTCCCAGACAGTCAGAGATGAGCAGTCCGTATGCCCAACACAAGGCATGGCTGTGTCTCAGTGGGAGGGGAGCACTGCTTGATGTGATGCCTTTTGGGAATGGTGAGGAAGAAAGGCAATGGGAGCATGGAGAAGCAAGTGGCACCTGTCTAGGAAGGGACAATGTTTACAGTCACAATAAATCAAATGGAAAGGACTGAGCAACACCAAGGGCTGGTGTTTTAAGTATTGGCAAAGACACTGAGGCATAGACAGAATAAATGTCTTGTGCAAGACTGTGGAGCACGGCAGTGTCAGAGCCAAGGAAGCCCTCGGGAATCCCAGCAGTTAAACAGCCTGCAAGAAGCCACATGCTAGGAGAGAGACCCGGGCATCTCAGTCCCCCTAAGTGCAAGGTGGGAAGGCAGCGAGCAGGCAGGTTCACCCCAGCGCTGCCCTCATCCTTATGCTGTTCCTTTATGGCTCCCATTAGGTTTTCCATGTGGCAGTCGAGTGCGCAGCCTGATTCCTTCCAGCAGATGGTAGCAGGAGTATATGAGGGGACAGGCATCCACACTGGGACCCCAGGCTGGACATCCTGATGCTATTCTGCTGCCTCATGACAAGGCCAATGTCAGGGGAGAATGGCCGTTGAGCAAGCAGCACCAAGGCACCCCAGAACACTAGAGCCTTTTCTTCGCATCCAGGTCACAGTCAGCATGAGTTAAAAGAAGGACTTGCTGCTCCTACAGCAAATTCAGATACAAAATGGCAGGGCGTTGCGCTCATAGTCTCAGCGGCCATCTGGGATGAGCCAGCCAAGATATCGGCCACGGCACAGGCCAAGATGGCGGCCATGGCACAAGCCAAGACAGCCACCACAGCACCAGGCAGGAACAGCAGATTTACAGCCCTGCTTAAACTCAGCCCTGCTTAAACTCAGCCCTGTTTTCCCCAGGTTGCATTTGAAGTGTGGTTCTTACACCTCAGACACCTCAAAACTGTTCCTTCAGGAGGTGATGTAATACCAGCCTTGTCTCTTCTCTGCAGCTCCTCAGCTTTACTCTGGTTCCTCTCCCCCTTTTCCCCCATTTGTTCTTCCTTCTCTCATGTACATTCCCAGTCAGCCAGATGTAGAACTGGTAATGATGACTTTCTGCACATTTTGGTAACAGGACACTGCAGGGAAATTTCTATATCTTCTCTTTTGTTTTTTCCAGAGAAAGCTTGAAAATGCGATGTGAGTGCAACAGAAAGAGTGTAGACCAATCAATAGAAACAGTGAGGAACCTTTAAACAAGCCTGGATGGTTGAAGTGTGTGTGTGGTACATGGATCTGTTTCTCAAGCTGGAGAAAAAAGTAACCTCAGATGAGAGCAAAGTGGGGAGATCCATTGCGAGTGTGGACAGAAGGACAGGCATGGATCTACCAATGCTAAAGGACATAGTAGGCAGCTCAGCAGAGTAAAGAACAGCAATATCCAGCTGGGTCCATTAATGAGCAGGGTTGGATTGAATGTGATTACCCAGCAAGCCTCTTAGCACTCAGGCTAGCATGCCATGGCATCCATGACCCCACCACATCATGGTGGGGCAAGCAGGAGTGAGGTGGGGCAAGGAGGGTAGATCAACAGCAAGAGCATCATCTCTGTCTTCTTTTCTAAGGGAGTTTTTATTTATTTTGCTGCATGGTAACAGGACTACATTACCAGTTTGGCAAACACATGGAGAGAGTTCCTTCAAGAAGCCTTGCTGGGAAGAGGCAGGTATGCTTTTATATATATATATATATAGTATGTATAGAGATGTGTAGCCAGCTGCCAGAGGGTTTGGCAGCAGGTCTATCCCACTGGCTAGTAATATATCTCGTTCCTCTAAGCCCAATGCCTCTGACACCAACCTTCATGTCTGTTATTTATGGTTGCTGCCCAAAGGGCTGCAGGTTTGGGGTTTAGCTTGGAGTTTCTTAAGTAAACAACCTTTAGGCTCTCTTTTTGTCTAGAATCACAGAGTGTCCTGAGTTGGAAGGGACCCATAAGGATCATCAAGTCCAACTCCTGTCCCTGCATAGGACAGCCCCAAGATTCACACCATATGTCTGAGGGTGTTGTCTAGTTGCATCTATGCCTGCCCGTCTCCTCCTCAACAACTTTTAAAACTGTTGCACAGTTTCAAGTAATTTTGAGAGAAGGTAGGAGGCCTTAAAGAAGTGAAGTTATGACAGGCTTTAGGAAGATAAGTGCTTGGGAAGACCAAAGACACGAAGTAACATATTCTGCGAGGAAAAGGTGCTCAAGCCGTGAAAGAAGACCAGTATCTCCCAGCCTTCTTTCTTTGCATTGCTCCATGTAGATAGATGTCTCTGGAGCAGACTGTCCACTGTGCTGCAAAGTTAAGCCACAGGTTAATCTGGGGGAGGATGCAGTGCAATGAAGACATGCCGGTAGCACATCTAGCAGTGAAGCTGAGGTACATTTGTTCCAACAGCTGGTACACCCAGGCTTCTAGAGACTTTGCGTGCTGATTCACAAAGTTGTGGCTGCAGCAGCTTCCCACCTCCAGGAGGTCCAGCCCTCATTATGCTGCCCGCTTTCCCAAGACCCCAGCATGGGACTGGATGATGGGGCTGCTCCTCTCGTGAACGTGTAGTGTTCACACATCTCAGGTGCTGGAGGATGGGGAGGTCAGGGCCCAACACTGCGAAGGCGGGAGCCCAATACTACTGTGGAGGAAGCCATGGTACAAGTGTTGCAGTGTGTGACATTTGAGAGGTCTGTAACAAATGCTATGTCCCACTGCAGGCCTGGGCTTCCCTCTGAATCAGCTTCCAGCCTGTCTCAACGTGAGGTTAAATCCTTGCTCAGGAGCTGGAAAGCAGAGAAGGAGCAGATGGAACCAATCAATTTGCCATCTGAAAATCGATCAATTTGGGGGGACCCCTCCCCATCCAAAGGCAGGGTGGGAACAGGGCCCAGCCACTGTGTGCATGCAGGAAAGATCAGTGCGCAGCCCATAATAAACCCTAAATGTATTTTCAGCCATAAAATGCTGGACGTGCCTTCAGAGAGGCTGTAGAAATCCCTGATTTGCAGCTGGCGCTCATTTTCCATTGCAGGTAGTAAAAAGACTCGGCCGGAGTGCTCAGATATTTCATCGTCTGGGTCCGTTGCCATCCCCCATGCCCATAGCCAGATCGCCAGGACTCTCACACCTCCTCCTCTTCCTTCTCAGGGCTCTACTTTCCCTTCAAAAAGGGATCTTGACTGGTGCAGGTGATGGGGGAGTGAGATAAGGAGCAGAAGTGGCGATTTCAGGAAGTGGTAGGGACTTGTAAATCCTCACGGGAGCTTCCTCTGTTAGAGGAGCCATCCGGGGAGCAGGGCATGTGCGGGCTGAAGTCACGCCTGTTAGGGAGGTATTTGTTCTTCTGGCCCCCTCGGCCCAGGAGGATTGTCGTAACATCCCTCAAGCCAGGATCTTGTTGCAGCAATAAAGTTGGGCGGGTTGGGTTCCTGGCTGGGCAGGAAAGAGTTATTGATCAATGCCATGAATCCTTCCCACCTTCCTCCCACCCCCAGAGTGGATGTAATGCATACCAAGAGAGGTGGGAAGAAAAGCAAAGCTCAGAAGGTGCTCTGATCAGGAGCTGAGCAAGGCACAGCCAGGACAAGGACATGGAGAGGGGTTAAACATAAACTGAGCAAAGCACAGGACTTTTTAAATGTGTCCAAATCAGGGTTGCAGGTGGATGTTTTCACTCTGCAGCTGAGAAAATGCATCTGCATTAAGGAGGGAGTAGAGGGGGCTGGTGTTTCTCCATCCGCTTGCTCAGAGGTGATGCTGAGGCCCTCATCTCACCCTCACGTCCCCCTGGGTGCTCGGGCTGCAGCAGCTACATGCCTCATACAGGCCTCAGTGATCAGTGTTGGGGACAGTTACTGGTGGGAGTTCTCAGCCATTCCCTGTGTGCTGAACTTGTGCACCCAAGCTCACCAGCATTGTGTCTGTAAGCATGTTTAGCTGGGAGGCATTTGGAGGCAATTCTTTTTGCTCTGATTCAGAGTGGAGGTCTCACTACAGTAGGGTAATACTGGGGAAGACTAACTCTAAGGAAAAAAACATGCTTGTGTCTTGCATTGTACAGGATCTCTAGGGCTTATTTCCTCTCCTGTGGTGAGGCTGGGGTCATTGGTGGGCTATTCCCATGTGCCCACCAGGGAAACCTTTGGCATGTGCCCTGAGACCCAGCACTTCAGCCAGCTACTCAAGTTTCATCGCATTTGATCCTGACCAGATATTATGACTATAATGACTGATATTAGTAATACTGCTAACAATTGTGGTAAGGCTAATAAAATAATATTGTACTCCTCCATCCAAGGAGCTTGAAGCTTTTAAAAGATAGTAAGTCTCATGGCATCCATCCCACTTCAGGAAAGCTTATTTAGACAGCAGCAAATCCTCCTCACCACCTTTGTGGAGTGCAGTCTCCTCCAAGGTGGAACACAGCAGCTATTTATAAGTATGCAACAACAGCCCACAGCAATCTAGGCCAAGCAATGAAAGCAAATATACCACATTCAGGGCAATTACATGGGTTACAGAGAAGACAATGTACCAGGACACTCAACTCAAATACCAGGCTTTCAGAGGTATTAGTGGACTTTTTGTGGTGTTCATAGAATCAAAGAATCACAGAAAGGTTTGGGTTGGAAGGGACCTTAAAGCCTATGCAGTTCCACCCCCTCCTTCCAAGGGACAACTTCCACTGGATCAGGTTGCTCAATGTCCCATCCAGCCTGGCCTTGAACACCTCCAGGGATGGGGCAGCCACATCTTCTCTGGGCAACCTGTGCCAGGGCCTCACCACACTCACAGTAAAAAATTTCTTCCCAATACCTAATATAAAACTGCTGTCTTTCAGCTTGAAACTGTTACCCCTCATCCTATCACTGCACTTCCTGATAAAAAGCCTCTCTTCTGCTTTCCTGTAGACCCCCTTTAACTACTGGAAGGCTGCTATAAAGTCTCCCCAGAGCCTTCTCTTTTCCAGGCTGAACAAGCCAAGCTCTCTCAGCCTCGCTTCATATGGGAGGTGCTCCAGTCTTCCTGGCCCTCCTCTAGGCTTTCTCTAACAGATCCATGTCCTTCTTGTGCTGAAGACTCCAGAACTGAACCTACTATGTGGTCCATCACAAAGACCTTCAGTTGTGGCAGCAGTGTGATCTCTCACTCCACCCTGGGGACGCATCCACCCCTGATTTGGAAAGCAGGGAAGACCGGAGCCTTGCTGTCTCCTCCATGTTACTCAGTGTTATTCAGAAACAATGTGGCCAGCAGGACCAGAGCAGTGATTGTGCCCTTGTTCTCAGCATCCGTGAGGCTGCACCCCAAGTCCTGTGTTGAGTTTTGGGCCCCTCCCTACAGGAAAGACACTGAAGTGCAGAGAAGGGCAATGAAGGAGCTGCAAAACAAGTCTTATGAAAAGCAGCTGAGACAACTGAGGTTTGTTTAGCCTTGAGAAGAGGAGGCTGAGGGGAGACCTCATCACTGTCTACAGCTGCCTGAAAGGAGGATGTAGTGAGGTGGATGTTGGTCTCTTCTCCCAAGTGACAGGTGACAGGACAAGAGGCAATGGCCTCAAATTGCACCAGGGGAGGTACAGACTAAATATTAGGAAAGATTTCTTCACCAAAAGCATTGTGAGGCACTGGCAGAGGTTGCCCAGGGAAGTGGTTGGGTCACCATCCCTTGAGGTATTCAGAAGACAGATAGATGAAGAGCTTAGGGATGTGGTTTAGTAGTGGTCAAGTACAGTTGGACTCAATGATCTCAAAGGTCTTTTCCAACCAAGCCATACTATGATTCTGTGAGTCTATGATTCTTAGCACACCCTAGCTACTACCCTGGAGCTCTGCAGGAGGCATTTCTTCATGTGCAAGCTTGGGTTTGCCCACTGAGACCAGCAGCCTGGACACAGAAAGCAGTCTGGCTTTTGAAAGGCATGTTCCCCTTCCGGAGCTGTGTTGGTGAAGCCTATCAGGAGCAAGGAGTCCCCAGGAGTAAACCACATTCACAGGAGCAGGTTCTTGATGACTACAAAGCCTCTTCAAGCCACTGCCTTTTCCTCTGTGGCCTTGTGGAAGTCACAGACACCACTAGCCCAGCCTGAACATCTCCAGTGGAAGCTGCTCTGGGACTTAGACCCATGAAGCACCGGTGGACAAAAAGACAAAGCATTTCTGCTTATCGGTACACGGTGTGCTACCCTCCTGCAGGCTTTGATGAACACAGAACTAGTTAGCAGCACTGGTGTGAGTGGATCCAAGAGGTCATGCTGAAAAATGGCACTTTGTCAAAATGTCATTTCAGCAGGGTTTCATTGCCTTTCTCTTTAAATGAAAAATTTTAGAAGGAAATGAAGCCAATGTATTATTTCACTGTGTTTTGAAATTCTTTGCTGCTGCTTTTTTAAAACTGTTCTTTCCCATTCCTGGACTCTTCACACTCTTTCAGTCTATCATTTGCAGATCAAAAAGCAGATTTTTGTCATTTTTCAGAGAATGCAGGTTTTGGTCACATCATAGAAATTCTGTATTTCCTCTACTTGAAAAATATGCCAAAAGCAAGGTTAAAATGTTAACGTCACAGGCCTGATCCTGTGCATGCTTTTTCCTTTTTTTTAATTGAGCCACTTTCAGAAAGCTTGGCCACTTCTTTGTACATTGTGGGTCTCAATGTAAGATGCCAGTCCTTTTCTCATGTGGAAGCCCAGGGCTGACACAGAAGGAGGGCAAGCACAAAGCCTTACTTGCTCTGCCCAGTCTCCCTCTCCCAGCCTGACAGCCTGGTGCTGGGAGATTTCAGCTAAAGCTCAGACACATCATCTGTATTTGGTTTCCCAGAAAATATCCCCTTCAAATTCAGGGGTCTCTAGGAATGTAACAGCCACCCCTGCCTTAGCATGGAGCTCCAGCAGCTCATCTCCTCTTTCACTTGAAAATGTGGGCTTTGTTGCTCATTTGAAGCCGCTTGGCTTCATCTCCTGCCCCGCATTCACTGCCAGAATAGGCAATCAGCTGTGGGCATCCTCTGGCTTTCAGTATCCCAGGGAGAAGAGGTGTGAGGGGTGGTGGTGGGGTCTGTTCCAGCCCTCTTCACTATCCTTCCCCATCTCTGCCTTCTCGCTGCCTGGGGAAGAAAGAGCAGGACCTCATCTAGGACCCTGGAGACAGACTTTCAGCAAGGAAGAAGCTGCTGCTGTGCACGTCAGGAATGATTTGATCAGCAAGAGAGATGAGCACCTCCAAAACTGACATCAGGGGACAGGTAGAGGACAGTGCGAAAGAGCTAGTGATGGGCAGCAAGATTGCAGCACACAGATGGGTGCAGAGGCCCAGGGCCAGGGGAGAGCACCCGTGGACTGGGCACAGGTCTCTGCTGGGAACAGCAGAGGGGATGATGTGGCTGTCTGATGCTGTATTAAATTTCTTCTCCTGCAAAACCAGCCCAACTTCTTCCATCTGGGATAAATGTATAAAAGATGACAGTGCAAAGCTGTGTCCCTATGCATTTTTCCTTGGCTGGGGTTAAACCCAATGGGATGACACAAGGTCAAGGGCGTTTTGCTCTTACCCATATGCATGAGTATTTACCCACACATGCAGAATACTCACACGTTATGTATTACTTATGAAAAGAAGGGTAAATTCTCGAAGCGGGGAGTCAGCTTTGCCCAAATGCTTCCTGGTAGACCCTACTTTAGTTTGCCTTTCTCAGGAAAGTGGTCAATGATCAGGTACTTCTGCTGAGCCTTTCTGTGGGCCACCTCACAGCCTCCTTCTGTCCTCACTGAGAAGCAGTGGGAACAGGCTACATGACCCAGATTACTCCAAACAAAACTGTCTCAGCCACCAGGCTTGCCAAGGCACAGACAGAAACCTTATTTCTCTTTAGAATTTAATTTAAAAGTGATTTTTTCCTGGTGAAAGGTGCTGTACGGACAGCCCTTAACAGTGATATATCTTATTTATCCATGAAACAGAGTTTTAAAAGTCCTATACAATAACAATAACGTCCTGGTGTTTGGAAGACCAGGGTTCCAGCAACAGAATTCCCATGAAGATTTCCAAGCAGAGGCCAGGTACAATGCACACTGCATGTATGTGCACCTCCATGTGTGATCCAGACTACTAGTGTTGTCTTCTTCTGTCAAACCAAACTGTCAAGGTCCACCAAGACCCTGAAGGTCTTTCTCTGGCGTCCCTGGCTCAGCAGTTTCTGAGGGCAAAGATACCAGCTGCAAATTGCTTTCAAGGGCTGGATTCACACCAGCCCTTGAAAGACAGGCGTTACAGTGTGTCTTAAAGGATTGTGGGTCTACTTTTTTCTCATCAAGGCCTAACCCAATTCAAGGATGCTCATGAGGAACAGGCCTTTGGATAAAATGCCTTTCCCAGGAGCAATTCCTCTCCTTTAAGAGCCATATAGTTTTCAGAGCTCTTTTAATACATCTCACTCCTCTCTGCCCTCTCATCCTCAGAGCATTTTGCCATCTGTTTGCCTTTATTTCTTTTGGGAATAACTCCTTTTTATTTTCAGGATCCAGGAACAAAATGTAGCTGAGTGGCTGTGAATAGGGGTAGTGTCTTTTAGCCGCCATCTTAAAAAAACAAACCCCAAACACAAAGGAAAATCCAACTGCAACCTCAAAACAAGCAAATTGAGACCAGAAGTTCTGCAGAGGGCCATGGCAAAGTATTACCACCATGTCTACAGCTAAGACCCCCATCAAAGTCCACTATAGCCCTCTGCACGTGATTCTCAACTGTAGAGTCTGCTGGTGTCTCCTTGCCTCTATTTATACTAAAGCCCTTGCAGAATAAAACATCCATGTAAAATCCAATTTCCTCTGAATCTCTCTTGGAGACGAGGCCTTGAGATTGAGTAGATAACCTCTGCAGTAATTGCCTGAACCACTCCTGTTTGCTGGAAAGGTGAGATCCATTTTTCAATTATCTATCTGCAGTGACAGCAGCGAGCAACGGAGCTAAGAGGAAGGAGAGAGAGAGAGAGAAAGAGAGAGAGAGAGAGAGAGGAAATCCAGCCAACAAGAGCCGTCTGTGTCAATCCTGGCAAACGGGAGGTACGATAGATGTGGTCACAGTTCCTGCCATCAATATCCTCTAATATAAATGTCAGCGATGCCATTTTACCCACAGTCATTTCCCACAATGCTGATTACATTATCGTATAATAGAGGGGCGCCAGCCGCACCGCTTTCTCTCCTAACCCTCCTCGCGGTAATGTGTCAATAGCCTGCCTCCATGAAACAAGTCAATTTTCTGCAGGCTTGGCAGCGGAATAAATCTGCCGACTATCTAGAGAGCTGGAGATATTTATACACACCGTGTCCTCTCTCTCTCTCGCTCACTCTCTCTCTCTTTCTTTCACCCTCCCCCCCTCCTGCATTCCCTCCCTGTGTGTGCAAGCATAGATGTGTGTCCTCAGCAGAATTGAGTGATTTTCAGCCCAGACTCAATAAGAAGAGAATTTAGGGCAGTCCTACAGCTTGGCTTCCAGTAACAGCCCTACACGTTTATTTTCTTTAGCTTAACAGGAAAGAGAGAATTATGTTTAGATTTATATGACAACGGCGGTTCTACCAAAACACTTGTGATAAGCACTGAGGAAGGGGGAGGAAGGTGTGTGCACATGTGGTGAAAAGCAGGCAGGCCAGTGGCAGAAAGGAATTGCAACACCTTGCAGGTCACATCAGGGGGGTCCTCCGGGAGCTGGAAAAGCAGCTCTTGTTTTAACAGACAGCTCCTTTTTTAGTGTATGTTCGAATCAAATGCCAGTGGAAGAAGGAGGAGGGAGGCCATGGGCTCCTCCATTCCTACTGACAGATGAGGGTGGAGGTATTTGGCTCCTCTCTCTTTACTCTTTAAGGCAGAGAGTTTGCCAAGGACGAGATGATCCAGTCACCTCAGGGATGCTCATTCTCCCAGAGATGTTCCCAGGACACCTTGTGGTCCACAACCCCACACACCCCTGCTGTGATTTCTGCCTTCCCCCAGCTCAGAAGGGACTCAGCCTCTCCAAAAGCCCTACATCTCACTCTGTGAGCTGACGTGGGCTGTTCAGGCCATCCTGAGCTCCCAGAACACAGGATAAATTGGCAGGTGCTGTTCACACTCACTAAGGCAAGGCTTTGCCATCTTACACAGCAGCAACTTAGAAGGCTCTGTAGAGGCTTTCCTCATCCTGGGTGTTGGCCAGAGAGGGATGGACTCTCAGCAATAGATCTTCTATCTGTTTTGGCCTGAACCATGGGAATCGGAAGAATTTCTCCTTCCTCTCAGCTTTGGTCACCACAGAAGACTTTGTATTAGACCCTCAGAGGGGAATTTTTTGGTGATGGAAGATATCAAATATTTTTTGTCAAGAGAGGGGAAAAAGCCTGAGAAGACTAGCAGAAAATGCAAAATTGCCTTTAAATGTATGGGTTTTGTTTTTTTAATAAAACCCTGCAAATATTCCATCTGTTTTTCATCAAAATTTTGTGCAAGAGACAAATAATGCTTGGATCATTGCTTTTGGCTTGATTGTGCTTCCACAGTAATGGGGAAGGCTCCACCCTATGAGACACCAAAGACACCCAGTTTGCAGTAAAATGTTGTCCTGCTGTCTCCATGCAATCACTCCAGGCAGCTTTCAAGAAGATCTGGGAGAGGATGGTGACCTGCTCTTGTGCTAAGAGGACTCCAGAGACGTCATTCAATCCCAGCCCCAAATAGAGCTCTGCCAACAGACCCCTGGCCGTGGTGAACATCATACACTTCCTTACCAGCTCCACTACGATTTTACAAAAGGTTATTTGTGACACACACCAGCACTGCAAAACCCATTTCAAACACAAGTCTCCTCTGAACAGGCCCAGCAGACACGGAGCCCCCTCAGCACAGCGAGGTGACTTGGCGCAGAGCAAAAGCCAGGCAGCGTGTGTGTCGCAGTACTGTCCTGGGCTTGGGCTCTGGTTCCTCTCTGCAGAGGGAAGATAACCAACTTCCCACCTACTGCTCTGCTTCTGTACACACCTTCACAATGATGCCAGCAGCTTTTATTTTTTTCCGCTTGTCAGAGATTGACAAGAACTTTACAAAATTGGGAGGGAAGTGAGGCTCTGTGTCTTGATGAAAGCTTTATTTAGAAATCAATGAAACCCACAGCACCATCACACAAAATCCAGACTTCCTACCCTTTTCAGGCCTGTCTGCCTGGGCTGCAAGTCATCAGCACCTGTCAGAGAGAGAGGCCCACTCTGGAGGTACCTAAGCAAAAGCAGGCACTGTGCAGTCTTGCACCTAGAGAAACCTTAAATTCTTTCCATGCTATCTGGAAAAGGCACCTGGGGAGAATGATTGTATTGGGTCTTTGCTGGCAAAGGTTCTCACCATTTCTGGAAGGTCAATCTGACCAAAATGGAAAAGAACTGATGTCGGAGATAGTTGGGGCTGCCTGGTCCAAGAACTGTCAGAGCCAGCAGAAGCCTTCCTGTTGACACCATCAGCCTACAGATGAGTCCAAAATTTGGAGATGTGCCTTGGATCACAGCCTTCAGGGCCACTGGGGCTGCTTCATTGCCAAGCCCTGAGACAAAATGCAAAGGAAAGATACTGTGTTAAGAAACATTTCTCCAAAGTGAGGAAGTGGAGACTGACTCCAGAGTTTTGATTCAGATCCTTGTCTGCATATGTGGTGTGTCATTAAGGGAGAAAAGCTGGCAGCGAGCTTCAGTTGCTTACTACTGCACTGGCAGGAAAGACAAATGCAGAGCATAAGATAAATGAGGCACTTCCAAGTGCGAGAAAGTCAATACTATAGAGACCTTCAAACTGGAGTCTGGGGAACAGCTCACAATTCAACTTGCTGCTACAGAAGAGAAGACACCTCTGTGTGCTGAGAGCTTATCAACACTTTGGACTGGTACATCCCAGTGGAGTGACAAGACAGGTGGCCACATGGGACTGGACTTGCACAAGTCCACTGGAAGGGACTGGTCATGCACCCTCTGTGTTACAGGAGGTCTTGAAGGAAAGCAGAGCCTCCATGTGCATCATAATGTTCCGGTAATGTTCAGTGTGACCAGTCAAAGAGCAAGAGGGACCAGAAAAGAGATGAGCCCAAAATCTCATTAACAAGCCAGGTTGTTCTCCCTGAGGATGCTCTTCAAGGTGTCTGGAATAACCCAGAAATACTGGACACCCAAAGTTCTCTGCCATCCTGTATTATTTCTTTTGCCCTGCGGCAATGGACGGAGCGGACACAGTTTCTGCAAGGGCCACCAGCCATTCTGGGTGCCAGTTCACTCTGCTGCACAGCACCATGGCACAGCTGTGTGTGAGACTGGATTAAATATGGCTCTGAGTGTGGGTGCACATGCTTGGTCCAGCAGCTGAAGGAAATGCAAACTGATCCAACCCGAGAAAGAAAGGAGCCACTGCCCTCCTTTTTTCAATTATATCCAGGTCCAAGGTCAGTGACCTCTTCCCTCCTGCACTGCGGTATCTTGTCACACAAAACCTAGAGAGGAAGGGAATGTGATAAAGATGAAAGTGATGTGGCAGGCTCGTATGTGAAAACAATCACCCTTCAATTAAGTGTGATTGATTTCCCAAATCAGAGACGCATTGAGCTTCCAACAGATAGATAAGAGCGAAGGCCTTGATGCTGGGGAATTCAGCACACGTGCTTGGGCTAGGACACCGCAAGGTAACAAAATGGAGCTGCTATAAACTACCAGGTGTTTTGAGATGAGCCTGAGATGGGCGTAAAACTGAGCCAGGAAAAATTTCCCCCTTAAAGCAAAGCTCACGGATGAAAAACAAGATGTAGAGAAAGAAGGCATTTTTTCATGCAGTAAAACTATGGCTTTGTAGAAGATTTTTGCATGAGAGCATCAGCTAGGGACAGCCCAAAAGACAGTGAGGATTTTGCAGATATATAGAAGAGACTCGTTGACATAAAGCTGGTTTTATGCATGACAGATAAGGGACAGCCTGTCTCACAGGAGAGCTGGAGGCAGAGGTGGGGAAAGCACCTTAGTGACATCTCACAGCGTTGCTCTAAAGCCTTTGACAAACAGCTGCTGGCTCCAGAAACTTCATTTGGTTCTTCTAACATCAGCTGTGCCCCCTTTCACATTCAGATGCACATGGGCCCCTTCCAGCTGTTCTACAGACCCTTGACACTTTGTGAACCAAACCTGCCCACCCACCATACCCATGCTGCCGCTGCCGGGGTGAAGTACTTGGGGTGCTTCACAGCAGGCAGACAGCAGAATAGAGGAGGACATCAGAGAATCCCCTTTGCCCAAAATGGAGGGGGCTCTGTTGTAAATGTCTGCAGCAGCCCCGCTTTTCACTGAAGTGCTGCAGTGTGGCCGAGGAGCAGCATCCAGATAACCAGCCTCCATTGACTTCATGTGACCTGTGTGGCCTCACGTACCTTGGGGCTGGCCAAAACATATGTTGTGCTTTTGGAAGAGACTGAGTGCTTTCATGTCAGTTGCCAAAAGCGTTCTAGCTTCATCAGCACTGTTTTAATTGTGAAAGAGGAGCTTGCTACCCACTGAGAAACCCTCAGCTCTTAAATGAGTGCCCATCATCGTGGCATTCGGTTGCACGATTCATGCCATGAGTCCCGCATGTTCCTCCTGCATTTATCAGCAATAGGCAAGGGCTAAACTGGTAGCACCGGAAGGTGTTTGGACAGGGAAAAGGGTAGGCAGTAACTGTAGGTTATTCTGCACTGCTGTCCCGTTTTCCCTGCTACAATCAGCCTCATCCATCTCCCCCTCTCTCTCCCTTGTCTCTTTCAGGGATTACAAAAAAAGGTCTGCACTTGACCCCCCTCCTTCCTGCGGGGAGAGAGGAAGGCCATGAATAGAGAGACCCTCATGTTTGCAGAAGTGATTTTCACATTAATAGCAGCATATGTTTGCATTGATTCCAACCTGCGGGGCTGCGCGCGAGCACGTGCGTGTGCCTGCGCCCACGCTGCGGGCTGGGGGCTGCCGGCAGCTCCGCCTGTGGGGGCACCAGGTGCTCGCTGTCAGGCTGAACAAAAAGAAGTGTCAGCACTCTGCACCGGGAGGCTGCGCTGGCAGCTCCCCCCGCCTTCAGCCCTGCGCTCGGAGCATCCTGCCTCTGACTCAGACTCACAGCAGCATCCTCTCGCGTCAGCTCCTGAGCTCTCCTACCCTTCTCCTCTCCCCAGATTGCATGGCACAGAATGCATTGACCCCGGGCTGTCTGTTGTCACCCTGCTCCCCAAAGCCTCAGATGGTGACTTTGGTGGTTGTGCAGCCTGCTTTTGCTGGAACATTCTTGGAAGGCTGCTCTGACCTCCTGCCAGACTGGTGCATCTCACAGCCCATGTAAAGCCCTGCCATGCCCGAAAGCGGATCAGCAAGGTTATTTTGCTGAATTCGCATCTCCAGCTCATGGCTGTCTGCAGCCTGCTGCTCCCCTTCACACCTTCTCTTAGTGCTGAGACACCATGGGCTGGTACCCCAATGAGCACTGCAGGCTGTCCTGGCTGGCATCCTTGTGCTCTCTGAAGAAGAGCTGCCAAGTCCCCATCACCCTATCCTCAGTGAGTGTTCATTGGTGCTGTCTCCACCCAGCACTGGCAAACCCAGCTCTGCCCTGCCCAGCATGGTGAGGAAGCTGGAGTCTCAGCTAGAGCAGATTAAGATCAGCAGGGACCAAAAGCAGTTTGCACTCTGAGGGCATACTGAACCCAGATGTCTCCCCATGATGATGAAGCCAGGCATCACAAAGGGGGACGCCTGACCCTGCTGCCTGGTTCACTCACACCCAGGGAATTTGCCATTTCATGGATACACTCAAACTTCCATCAGCAAAACTTTCTGGAGGAGGCCAGACCTTAATCTTTTTTTCTGCTCCATTTCTCCTGTCTCTAAAATGGGAGTCACTATGTTGCTTTTTGGTGCACTGTGCATCCATCTTGTCTGCTTAGATCCTGACCTGTCTGGTGCCCTGCAGATGTGCAATGGCTCCAGCAGTAAGGTCTGCATCTCCCCGGGGGTCTCCAGGCACTGCTGCAATCACAGTCAACTCACGAAGAATAAGAATTAGGCGCGATGCTATGTGGACTCTCAGAGGCACGGCTAGAGTAAATGGAAAGAACAAGCATGTAGGCGGTGCTGCTGCTCAGAGCATGGGAATAAGAAGTCTCTTCTCCTCCCAAGTGAGCTGAGGCCTGTGTCCTGGGGAGATCTGCCTTGTGCCCCCAGGTGAGCTCAGCTGATGATCCTATCCTGAGAGTAGCAGAAATTACTCCTCTTCCTGGGTAAGCCCACCTGAACTCAAGTGCAGGTGTCACAGGCTTTACAGCCTGTGCCACATATTCTACCCCTTGATGAACAGTACATTCCTTCCATATGTGGTTTTATCTCCGTTGCAGGTGAGGATTTGTATGAATGGTGTCACTTGTGGGGTTTGCAATCTGGAAATCATTTATCTTCTACAGGACAGCATTGCACCATTGCAATGAGCCTTTCTGCAGGCAGAACTCCCAGGGAGAACTGTCACAGTATCTCCACGCACTCACAGAGCTTGCTTGGGACAGACTCAGAGCCTTCCAGGCAGCTAGCACCAAGAAGTCAACATTCATATACAGTCTTCAAACCAGGACATTTGACCTGGAGCTTGGAACTCCTTCTCTTTACTCTCTGGCTCTTCAGCCTGGCTGGGTAAGAAAAGGAACGGAAACTTTCACTTGCCAGAAATATTTATGTTTCCAAATCAGTCTCTATGAGGAATCAGAAAGGAAAGTTGAAATATCAGAAAGCAAAAGAAAACAGTTCCCAAACTGTAGATTGTGGCTAAACAGTGAACATGGAAAATAAAAACACCAGCAAGAATAGTCTCGACTTTGCCAATGGAAGTATGACTTGGAAAGGGGAGTGTTCTTGCCACATTTTAAAACTGAGTGCTGCTCAGCCTGGAAATTTCAAGCTGGAATGATTTGTATTGTTGCTTTGAGTCTCCTGATCAGAAAATAAAAAACCTGTACCAAAGTATTTTCCTTAGAAGAATCTTGATGTTGGATTAACCGTGTTTTTCTCCCAAAGAAATTTTTTAGCAAACTAGGTCAACACCTTCTATTTAGAAACACTTAAACTCTTAAATTTCTCTTTCTGCCATTTGAGCTACTAACAGGTTTGGTCTTCTCAGAAAAAATCAGAGCCACCCGTGTAATCACAGAACGCAGGAGTCAGAGTGAAAACACCAGATACCACAAAGGGGCCAATGCTGTACATAGCCCAGACATTGCACTGCTCTAGACCGGAAGACAGAGAAGAATTTTGTGGGTGCAATAGTTCAATGGCTTCTTTATCCTGTGGAGCTCTGGTGGGCTGAGCTCCGGTTGCCATTTCCCTTCCTGTGCTTGCACCCAGCAAAATAAAAACATATGAGACAACCTCAGCCAGTGTCATCCACCCTCAGGACACCTCCAAAGCAGGTTATTTTAATCTGCCTGGACACACTCCGTACGCTGCTGGAACCACCTTCTTCTTTTCACTTGTGCTTTATGAACAGATGTCCAGTGCAGATTCAAGGTCTCAAGCACTTAATGACCTGCTGTACGTGCAGGTCAATATGAGGTTTTTTTCTTTATTTTCCCTCTTATTCTGATGCAAATGGATGCAAAACTGCTCTTGATGTACAATAGATCTGCCAAGGAGAGCTTTATAGAACTGCACTGGAAGGGTCCAGGCCACTTGCTAATGAATGAAGGATGTTTACACCTTCTGGATCCGTTGGCTGTGAGAGGAGCATGGGATGCAGATATCTTCAGTGTTAGGAGCACTGAGTACAGCAGTGCTTCAAGTCTGGAGGACTTTAGCAATACCTGACAAGCTGATGATCTACCAGATCCACCAGCGGTATATTTGACGGATAGATTTCTCCTAAGCCAGGATGTGGGAATTTGGCAGGTGGCCTCATGGAATAGGGAAATTTTCTTTGGTGGTTTTGTGAGTCAGGAATTATGGCAGAAGAAGCTAAAAGCATCATACTTTTTTTTTCCCCGTGCAACAAGACCAGCCATTCGTGGAAATGAAGGGTCCCACCCAATTTTGAGTATTAAAAATTCAGACAGGGCTAGAGGCCCATGCAAAATGCCTTCCTCCCTGCCAGCCTACTGTCCTCTGAGACCACACTCCAACACTCACTGCTCTTTTCCTCCAGGATAAGCAGGCAGTGGGACTCATGGGCTGCTGAGCAGAGCATGGCTGCCGTCACATTCACAGCAGGACACCACAAAGGGAAGGCTCACACCTACAGGAAATAGAAATCCCTTTGGATTTTGAAAACTATATTTTCCTTTTAAGAGCTCAAAGCAGCCAGCAGCCCCGATGCACAGCCACTCTGATCAGAGTGCAGGTGTGAGGGCGTCTCACACAAGGTCTGTAGGACACAGCCGACTTTAACCCCAAACACCTTCCCTTGCCAAGCACCTTCCTTTCAGTATTCCCACATTGTGCTGACAGAATCATACGCTCCTAGTACATCCCTCCTGCAATAGCAGGGCTGTGGGGATGGTGGCTGATGTGAGGCCTTAATTAATCAGTTAATTAACCCAAACATTTTAACCCTCCAAATCCCTACTGCGCTCTAGTTTGGCAATTTGTTCATTAGCAGAAGTTTTTTGTTTTATGTTGGAACTCAGATTATTTGATTTTTTTCCCTAAGACAGAAGCAAAATATAATCACATAATTGGGAGAGCGAGTGTGTCTTTGTCTGTGTGTGCGTGTGTTTACCACTGTCTCCTGTGTTACGAGCAAGCCCTGCTCAGGACTTCTCTGTGCCATCTCTAACCTCTCCTTGGATCCTGTGTTGCACTGGGCATTGCAAGGCTGAAGTTGAGCTGTTCAGGGGTGGTAAATCTCCCTTGCACGGGTCAGGCCACCCCAAATGCTCAGGCTGTGCTGATGCAGGTACCTTTGCATCTTTCTTGGGAAATGTCTTGGTGGGTTTCATGCCCACGTTCAGCAGGAGCAAAGCACTGACTTTCCTCTCTAGCAGCATCAGGACAACCTTACACAGCAGAGGTCTGAGACACAACTGCTGAGAAGCAGCAGTTAAACACATGGTCTCTGGCTATCACATGAAACAGAGATCTGCCCTGCTGGGATCCTGCAGTGCTTGTTGTGGTGTAATATTATCTGTAAAGTACCAACACACCCTGTCCTGTCCACTGGCAGGTGAGGACACCTGGATGTATTTTAGAGAGCTCCAAACTCTCCTCCACCTCTTTTTCCTGCCTCCTGCACCGTTCCTGGCCAAGCTGGAGGCCTGCCTGCCTTTCCCAATATTTTACTCACACATCATTACAGACACTGTTTTCACACCCCCGTTTCATTCCCATTCTCTTCTCCCCTGAGTACAGATGTTCACCACCCCTTGCTGAATCTTCAGCCTCCCACCCTGAGAGAAGTTCAGCAGGTGGGCTCAGGTGCACAGGCACCAGCCAGGAGAAGGACTTCTGGACAAGTAAGAGGATTTACTGCTCCAGATCCTAAACACCACATCAATGCTGTTACTGTGCCAGTGAACATCCCTCTTCTCTGAGTTTTTACAGCACATCTTTGTGCCACTTGACTACAGTAATGAGGCCCCACCTAATTGCCATTCAATAAACTCCAGTTAAATTAGCAACTTCATCCAATGATCACCAACATCTGCTGTTCATCAGGCAGCTTCCCCTCCCCTCCTGCTCCCTGCATCTCCTTGAATCCCAATGCCCCAAAATTCAGCCTGTCAGGTCCCTTCTGAAGAGACTGTGAATACTGGTCTGAAAGTCTTCCATTGGCTGGAGGATTTTTAGAGTGTGAGAAGTGGTTCATGTCAGTTGGAGTAGGGGGAAAGGTTGTGGATGTGTAAGTAGAGAGAGGATGTGAGCAAGTGTGTGTGTTTTCAAGAGAGGAAAGACCAAGGGACTTTGTGGTGCCTTATGGCTTGGAGGGTGTTGTTATGTACATGTGTGTGAGACAGAAAATAAGCAGCAGGCAAGGCAGTATAACATGATAAAGAACAGTGGGAGACCATGTGTGCTTATTTAAGTTCCCGGAAAGAAGGTATGTCAGGCAGGACAGGCAGAAGAGATGGGAGGATGTATGTGCTTGTGGCAAACAGGAGGAAGACATTCCTTTGTGTCCATGGAGTGCGCTCAAAAGAGTGTGGCTCTGCGTCTAGATGTCTGACTGTGGTGGGGTCATCTTACTTCTGTGTTCACATACAGTGTGTCTGTGATGGGCCTGAGCTAGGTGTGACTCAGACACTCTGCCTGTGCTCTCAGCTGTGTTTGGCCAGGACATAAACCTGCTCACGTGTGTGGGATCACATGCTCAGCTGTAATGATGGGACTAGGTGAGCCAGCCCAAGGCATAATCATGTGACCATAGGAGCATCCCTGTCCCTTTTTCTCACAAACACATCTTGATCTCTGCTATACTAGCAATTCATTTTCCTCACGTGCATACAGAAGAACTGGTGAAGAGGTGATGTGATTTGCACAGCTGACACCAGCAGGGACACTGACTTTGCAAGAGCTTCATACTCCTTTGACTCGCCATTTCTGCATGAGGACTTAGTTCTGCATCAGCCCAGCTCTAATTCTAGATCAGATCCTGAATCTGACTTCCGTAGATAGGTTCAGTCTGTTTGTGCACAGATGTGTAAATTCTGTATGTGTATTGCCTTCTCCAATAGCTCCACGGCAGCTGGGGAGAGGGAAGGTCACCTCCCTGATTCAGAGGTTAACAGGGTCACGCTTCACTTGTGGAAAAAACTCCTGCCTAAAATTAAACCTCAGCTTTGCAGAAAGGCAGGCCAGACAAGCTATTAAAAAAGGTCAAAGATATTATCAGCTCTTAATCCAATTAGATACTGATTATCTGTGAATTCAGCACAGTCTCACTGTTAGAGCTATGCTTAGGAAAATATCTCCAAAAAGCCAGCTGGAGATCAAGGGGGCTCTGAGAGCTGAGGCAGCCTTGTGAGAGATTATGTCACTACCTGGGGAGCACTGTGGCAAGAGCCACACTGGGTTTTCATTGCTATCTTTCTTCATACACGTCACCTGGTGGGTGACATTACATTGCTGGTGAAGGAGGGAGACAGATCTGTAACCATTTGTTCTCCTGAATATAAGTTTAAGAACAAAGGGAACCAAGAATTTTTGTATTTGATTAAAATCAGTCATGCAGCAGCTTGACTTGTTGGGAATTCTCCAGCAAAACATTTTTAATGGAAAATATCATTCTGGCAAAACCAACAGTTTCCACGGGGAAATAACAGTTTTAGTGTTCACTTGTTGGGGGGTGGGAGGTGTCTCATATTTTTGGTCAGTCCAGCAAAAAGCAGCACATTTTGAAGAGGTTTCCTACTAGTGATGCTCTGGAAAAAAAACTTTAAGAGGGGTAGAAATCTAACTGTTTTTAATCTGGAACTTGATTGCTTTATTAAAGGGATTATGTGGTACAGTCCTGAGAATACCAGGGGAATGGATTTTCTCCCCTGGCAGGTGGTCTGACTTTGAGAAAAGAGAGTTTGTGTGTTGCGTGCTGGCTGAAAGAGTTATGGAAATTACCCCCTGTGGCTTCAACCCCCTTGTCTCCAGACAAGAGGGTCTTTGATTTATTTTTTTTTTCTTGCTGATAATAAGACTGATCCATGGCTGGTTTCTCTCCCTCAATAGAGCACCTTGCACATCTTGCTGTGGCAAACTGATTCCATATAGGTTTGAATAGCTTTGGGTGATTTCTCCTGTGAAAACAGGGAGAAGTGCTTTGGCCAGGGTAAGTGCTGAATGTGTACAAAGGCTGCTGCGCCAAGGCCTGGCGTTCTTTTTAGAATGGTGTATCCTGGCTGCAGGATAGGGGACCTGCTTTTGCAGCAATCCCTCCGGAAGGCAGCATTAGATTGGTTTCTTGTTTATAAAAGGCAACCAATGTAAATGTCTTTCCCTCTGTTTTGCAGTCTCCCATGCTTGGCTGGGCAGAGTTGAATGGCTTTGCAATAACAAGTTGAGCAGCTCTATGGATTTCCAGTGTTGCTGTTTGTGTACAATGACAATTTGGTTGTGGCTTTGGCGTTAGGAAAGCATTGCTCTTTTAAAGCAAACCTGCCCACCAGCGGAGCCACCCATAGGCAGGGGCTTGCAGGTGCTGCCAGGTGGGGATCAGACCAGAAGGGCAGCACTCCTGATAAAGCCAAGACTTGGCTACTATTTCCTAACCTCCAGGAGAAAAAACCTTCTGATCACAGGCTAGACCTGTCAAGGATGTTCAGCTCAGCAGGACTAGAACCAATCTGGAGCTGAGCGACAACAGCGTTTCTTGCTTCTGACACAGATTTGCTGCTCAGCCTTGGGAAGATGGAGTTCCCCCTCCATATTTTAGCTGTGAGAGCAACTCTTTGGCCAGACAGTACCACTCAAACTCTCTGCTTTGGGTTTACATCTGCTGAACATCTGGGCTTCAGGGTTTAGCCATGCAGGGATGGTCACCAGCGTGCACTTGTAAAGGGCATCTATTACGCTGCATTAACTCCACGTGGACACGTGTGGGCAAGATTAAGAGGCAGTAATCACATTCAGCTCAGTAGGCTTTTGAAAGAGAAATCAAATGAAGGCTGTGAACAAGGACGTCCCTGTGGGGGCTTAACACAATTTGGCTAATCCACTTGGTGTTTAAATGGTTTGTTCAACTTCATCTTTCCTGCCAGCATGTATAGACAAGGTGGAAGTGAGTGCATGTGGGCTTGAGACCCTCAGGTAAGCTGAGTCAGATCTTCTGAAATGGGTATGGCTCTAGGGTTCACCTCCCATTCCTCTTAGAGCAGGACCCTTTCTTGGGAGTCTGAAACAAATGGGGGGAGGCGGGAGGGGAGTGCAATGGGCACAGCTGAGGGTAGGAAGCAGTTTTCCTGACTAAGTGAAAGGCAGAGGAGGAGATGTTGGTAAATAGTCTATTAACACCCAGTGCCACTCCATTAATTTCATGGAATAAATCTGTCCTCTTTTCTTCCTCCCATACCCATGGCCTGAGCTGGATGTTGTTTGCTGGGCTGGAAAGGAGGACCCAACACAAAACCAGAGCTGTTTTTGGCTCAGTCCTCCTCCTGGAAGCTCTGACGGCTCTGGCACCAGCAGTGTCCCTTTGTTTTGACAAAGATGACGAGCAATGGTGAATGCTCCTTCCATGCCATGAAAGCAGGAATTTGGTGGTATTTTCTGTCCACTTTCCACCCCTAGAAAGGCAAGCAGATGCCTTCCAGACTACACCTGTACAACTGTGCCTGCCCTACCTCTCCCTCCACATCTGCATCTCCTCAGCAAGGACAAAGTCCACAGTGGGTGGGAAATGCTGCTGGCCCTGTCTCTGCGACAGGGACTTTGCTGCTAGAGGTCAAGACCCAAGGCAAAAGGATGTGAAGGCTCCCTGGACTGAACTGCACGGCCATGGCCAGAGGAAGAGCTGCAGCCAGTCCCCAGCTGGAACAGCTTGCCTTGGACCCAGTGCCTGCAGCATTGAAACCCGAGGTGCTGCCACCTGGTTAAAGCTCTCTTAGCATATTAAAAAATTAGAGGATTCTGATCTCTATGTTCTGCTCTCTGGACCCTAGTGTAAACTATACTGCAAGGCAGTTATCCATGCAGGAGACACCTGTGAGGTACCCACGGCTGTTCGCATCCCAGGCATTTCTCCAGCAATCGGTACAATCAAAGCAAAGGCAGCAAGCAGAAGATAGAGGAGGGAGGAGATGCTGGGACCACAGCTGACTTGCAGGAATGGCCAGGCTTATGGACACATAGCGTGTCTTCTCTGCAAATCTGACAATAAATGGGTCCCTTTCTATAACTCATTGACCTGCCTGGGTTGTGGCTTCAATTAATCCATACCCGTAAAGCACTTCTTAAAAATCCTCACAAGCTGGTGTCACAGACATGGAATGGGGTGTGACTGACCTATGTGTCTTGACAGCAATCCCAGACCCTGTCTTAGGCCTTCCCAGACCACTCACAATTGCATCCAGCCCTTACTGCCATGGATCAGTGGAGATTTTGGTTGCCATGTAGAGAACTTATTGATTTTTACCTTTTTTTTTTTAAATTGCTGTTGCTATGGCAGGAAAGAGTTTTGCTGTATCAGAGACCACATGGCTACAGGTATAGGCTGCTACAGTTTGTGGGAGGCTTAATTAGAGAAGATAATTTGAGCAGCCTGTCTCAGCACTAAAAAAGCCCTAACAGGACCAGCCTTGCCTCGGGAAGATGGGTCAGTTTGACAAGTGCTGCCAGGAGGGAGCTCTCCACCTCTAACCAGCTTTGCTAACCCAAGTCCACAGCACCTTCACCTCCAAGTGTAAGAAGGCTCATGACTCAGTTTTTAAAAGCCTGCTGGGACAAATTGCATTCCCCATCCCCTTGCCAAGGCAGCCAGCACAGTCCCATGTGCTTGGTGGCACTGCTGTCTTTGCACACCCCAGGCCACCCCATGGGTCCTACTGAGGGGGAAATGGAGTGGATGGGGATGACTGAGATGGAGGACAGAGGCGCCAGGAGTTCCTTTGGTTTCAGTCATGCCTGGTCCCGTGGGAAGCCAGGGAGAAGGTGAGGAGGGACTCCGCTCTGGCATGTGTCCTTCACATCCCCCTTCCCACCAACACTTGGGCAGCTGCAAAATTCACCACTTTCCCAGCACTTGCCCAGGAGGGAATAATGATAATAAAACCAAAATTAGAACAACTCCCTTCCCCAGACTCGGGGGGGGTGGGAAGGGAACGAGCTCTTGGGAACGGCTTGGATTTCACAGCCTCTCCTGGCAAACGTGACATTTCAGAGAGAAAGTCGCCGCCACCGACTTGTCCTTTGTGTCTGCAGAAACAAGGCCCTCTCTCAGTCTTTCCCTTGTCATTGGATCTGGTCAGAGGAGCTGTGGTCCTGCTACTTCCCCCATGCAAAAGAAACAGATTTGTGTTCCCTGCTGCAGGCTCTGCGCTCCCAGCCGCTCTTGCCTCATTTAAAGAAAACCCTCTATCCCCCAATAATATAGAGCTTGAAATCTTTTCTTCCTACTTGATGCTTCATTATTGTGATTGCTTTTTATTGATTGACCGAGCTGCCTTTGCAAACACCCAGGACCCTTGGAGAATTGCAAGTGACTGATCCAATCCTGCTCTCACACACGTGCGCACGTTGTCTCCCGTTGAGCACGATGGAGTTGCATCTCCTCCTGCTTCCAAAACACAGTTTCCTCGGAGACATGGTGGGAAGATTGAGAACTGGCTTGTCTGCCAGGCAGGGTAGCACAGAGCTGGTCCATCAGAGAGGCACAGCCGGGTACAAGGCTGCATGAGGCTGCCCAAGAACATTACTAATAATGGCCCAAATAGTCTTTCTCTGTGCAACGAGGGCAGGCTGTGACTCTCAGAGAATCACTGCACAGAGATATCCTTACATCAGTGACACGCAGGTCCTGACAGGATCTTAGGTTTCCTTCTCATCTTGAAAACCTCCCTGTTTCCTCCAAACTGACATTACAGCTTCCCACTGGCCTCACATGAAAGGTAACTATGGTTTTTCAGCCGTGTGCACAGGAGCATCACTTAGACACCTAGACACAAGACCAGCCTCTTGTCCCAGATTTCAAACTTGCCTGTGTCCTGCAGACAGGGCAGCCGGTTGTTCACTGAGCCAATCTCACTCTGGAGAGCCATCCCAAACAACTTTGAGGGGACAGAATTCAGCTCCTGCCTCTTCTGGGGACTCAGAGACAGATGGATGTAGGAGCAACCGTAGCTGTGGGGAAGATCCTGCCCTCGCTCCTGCTCTGGAGCCCTGTGCATAGGTGCACTTTCAGATTCTAGACTGAGAGGGGGGACACAGAGTCAGACTGCAAATGTCTGAGGTCCAAGCCTATCTGTGAAGCTGAGAGAGCTCACCCTCTTATGTGGGACAGACCCAGCTTGCTAAGGCACCCCACGGCAGGACAGGCATCCCAGCTTTGCTCACACTTGGGAGATTTAAACCCCAGGGATACAGCTGGGGACTTCCTTAACAGCAAAACCTTTTTTCCGCTCTGAGCTTCTTGCTATACATGCAAACCCAATTAAACACAGTGTAATGGTCAGGGCTTGTTAATATTAGGGCTTGGCTGGTTTCATTCCTGGCTGCCGGCAGGCAGGAACTGGGGTGGAGGAGCAGACAAGGCAGCAAAACCACACAGCATAACAAAGCTCTGGCAGCTTTCCTGCTCTCTCTTGATAGGATTTAGGAGAACAACAACTCCCAGCAGCCTGATCTCCTGAGGTGGTCTGGAGGATGCATCTGCCTGCCCTGGGTCTTCAATCAAACCCGAGGATACTTTTGTCTCCTGACTTTCTGAGGGCACATTGCTTGGAAAGTAGGAGGCAAACTGTCAGAATACAGATCTCAGCCATGATGTATGGGGCAGTGAGATGGTCTGCTGCTTGTTATCCCCTGCCCTGTCGCAGCGACAAACAAGGGGGCGATGCAGAGAGTCACTGCCAGCCAGCAGGCAGATAGTGGGGAGTCCAGCAATAAGGAAAAAAATGGCCTGAAAGGATCACTTGTAAGGGTGAGGAGAACACTAGTTATTAACCTGCTGTGGGCACTGATTAAAGAGACATTATCCTATAGACTACATTTGAGGTTTTCTAGCTATGCTAGGAATAGCAATAATTCCTAACCTGGAGGCTTCCAGTGCCATTTCCAAGAGTTTTAAGTTTTAAAGCAGACCTTTTCTCTCCTTCCCACAAGCAGGAAGATTTTGGGCTGCCCCAGCAAGGTTAACCCAGCCCTCGCTTCCATTAGACCATTGCTTTGGCTCCACGCACTGAGATGACTTAGCACAGCGCAGGCTGGGTTGTCTTGCCCTGCCTGAGCAAGGCACTAAACTGAACCAGCAGCATGAAAGCTGGGGACACAAGCTAAGCCAGCTCATGATGCAGCCTGCCCTCACCTACCCCGACATGTCAGGGATGCTTTTTCTTCCCACCAGCACCATGGCACTGAGCGGTGGGTGGGATCCTTTCCCAATGGCAGGCACTGGCAGCAGGGAAGCAGCCCTTGTGGGAAGCAGCATTTTCCAGTGCTCACACTACTGCTGCTCCAGCCACCAGCTCCCTTCCTTCCCACACCATCCTCTCTGCAGCCATTTCCAAGCCAGGACCATAAAGCCACCTCAGAGGTCCCTGAGAGGGACTTTAAAGAAGCTGCCAGGTGACTTTCCCAGAAGCCGTGCACCACGGCTGGGCATTTGAAGGGATGAATAGCAAGAAAATGTGATGCTCTCTGGAGATGTGGAAAGAGGAGACCTGGGAGTTGTCTGCTTCAAAAATGGTGGCACTTCGGGATCTTGGCAGTCCTCGCATCTCCCTGGGACTAAGGAGGAGGAAGATCAGAAGCAGAGGGGGGGATGCGGCACCACTGACCAGTTTACACCTTCCCCAAGGTGCCTTTGCTTGCCTGAGTGCTGAGTGGCAGCACCCACAGACAAAGGAACCACATCTATTTTTCCCTGTGTCCTTGGCAGGGACCTTGTGACAACCCAGACAGGAAGGTCTCCAGCCATCTCTTCGCAGGCTGAGGGTCTGTGCTGGCAGGGAAGGACCAGGGACCTCTGCAAGACAATGCCACTTCCACTTACCTCCCCTAGCCTCTTACCCGGATCACCAGCTTAGACCTTCCCAGACAATTAATCTGAGATGTTTGCATCTCAGACCAGATAAGCCCTAGAGCTGAGCCACCTCACTCCATGAGATCATGGTGCCTTCAAGGATAAGCCCTGAGCCCAGCAGCCTTGGGGAAGCAAAGGAGCAAACACAGTACATCACCTTATAACCACAGTTTCACAACTGCACTGAGTCTGCAAAGACATGGAAAAAGGCAGGCTGGGTGACAGGGCCATACTCCACAGTATTTCCACTGCAGGTTACCTTTTTTCTAGCATTATTTTTGGACACAACCAGCAAGTCTTTCCCAGGAGGAAATGGTTGCAGTTTGGGAGCTTAGTGCCAGCATACAGCCCTCCATCCCTAAATCTGCTTTGCCATGGGACCTGTCTGAGCCTCCCTGGTATCTCCCAACAGAGGGAAGCACTGGCATGAGGACGTGACCAGGTTACAGCAATACCTGGGTGATGCTACTGATGGACATTAACACCCTGTTTCTCTCCTGGGTTCCAGGGCGCATCTTGGCCCCTTCTGGGTGCAGAGGTGCCCCAGGCACAGAGATGCAGGGGATGGACCTGCTGACAGGTCTTCATGTCTGGGATGCCCAGCAGCTTTGCATCCCAGAAGATCTTTCCTGCCATGAGAGCAGCTTTAAGCAGTGCCCTGAAGCCCTGGTTTCTTGGAAAGCTTATTCCCTTTGTCTCATTTTCCTTTTTTCCAGATCTGACTTAAAACAGAGATCAGGATGACTCTCAGTGAGTGAAGATCCCACGACTGTTTCCCCAAGAACCAGGATATTAGTCCTTGTATCCTGGCCATATTCCAGCTCGGGAAATTACCTTCTGCCTCCCTAAATCCCCCCTGCGGTTTCAATTGGATACAGGCTTCTTCGCTCTCTTGCTGAAACTGCTGCGCAGGGTTGCTCTGCGCGGTTAAGCAGCTGCTGCTGGAGGTGGGTGACAGGATTAACCTCAGGGGTGCTGGGGTCAGAGCTGAGTGAGGGCAGGGAGCGCCGCCTGCTGAAATGCCACACAGCAGCCTCTTCCCAGGGCCGCGTTCAGCCCCAAATCGGGCTCCTTTCCCAGCGAGCAGCCCCTACAGGCCCTTTTCCCAAGCTTAGCCCCCTCTTTTACCCATTTTGTGTTGCAGAACCACAACTAGTACACACCAAGATGGATTTTGCTTTATTTTCCAGCACATCAGCAGGCTGGCTGGACACCAGCTGCAAAAGCACAGATTCATTCATGCACCTGGAGAATACGTGCTCTTCTCACAGGCACGCTTAGACACAGGGTCCCTCTCCCCTCACCTTCACATCTTTGCAAAATAACTACGAACTTTCAGCCACTCCAGAGCTCACCCTGCTGGGAGCAGCTCAGGAGATCCCCCATGGGATGCTACACCTGCAGTTTGGGGTCCTAAGCAGAAAGGGGTTATGATACCGTGGGACACTGCCCAGGGGAAGGGCTGTGCTCTGCTGTAAACCTAGGGCACAGCCCACCATAGGAGTCCTTTCACAAGCCCTTGTGCTGGGGAAGGTGCCTACATGGTCCCATGTACAGAGTCACCCAACAGTGGAACAAATCCCAGGAGCAAACAACTCAGGAATCCCAAGAGTCTCCAAATTGAATTAGTTCAACCTCAAGTTAAAAATGCAGCCCTGTCGAGCAGCCAGATTTTGCGTTGTTCTTGTTGCCAGAATCTATACAAGCAAATTACTTTGCTGTCAGGAATATAACAGGAGACAGAGAGAGAGAAATCCCCTGCTCAGGCGCTCTGGAGACATACCCGCAATATTCTGAGTAATGCAACCATCTCACTGACATCCCCTGACATCTAGGGAATACATAAACCCCCCCCTACCCAACAGAAAATGTTTAAAGTCATTTAGTAGATGTGATTTGTGGATGAAATATAATATACAGCGATAGGTGGGGACAACAATGGCCTTTAATGAAGTGCCTTGAAGGAAATCTCATATGTTTGCGAATGTGTGTCAAAGGGAGATGATTTTATATATATATAAATACACACATTTACACGCATGTTAAATGTTCTTCCTATATGTTTTTCCTATGTGTGCATATATAAATATGTATGTCTGTGCCTGTCCTGTGGGCAAGAGAGCTGCCAAGAGCAATGAAATTTCAATCCGGCGTGCAGAGAGTGACGAAGCCCACGGAGAAGAGCTCAACCCTCTTTTCTCCCCATGAATCACAGCCCACAGACAAGGATCAGTGCGGCCGTCAGCTCTGGTGCCAGCTCTTCTTCCTGGGCTCCTCCAGGCCAGATTCCCTCCCCTCCCTGCCCCCCCCCCGTCTCCCCTCTTCCCAGCAGAATGACATTCATCCATCATCAGCATTTTAAGTGCTGGCATGTCATTGAGGCTGTCAGCCGCCCTCTTTGCTCAGCGCAAGGCGCTCCGCTTGGCGGGTTGGAGCAACCATTTCCATTTGGAGCTCGTAATCCTCCTATTCGGGTTAGTTCCACTCGGTTTCACGGAGTGCAGAGTGAAGAGAACCCGATGGGACAGCAGTAAATTATATCAAATAATAGAGAGCTTGCTCTAATAACTCCAGCCATGGGATATTGAGGCACTGACACACTGCCGTGGGTCGAGTGCTGCAACCTGCCAGGGTAAATCCCCTGTAGCCTGCCTTCATCCTCTTTGCCCCCAAAGCCAGAGGCTCTGGGTCCCACCTCAGTGCCACTGAGTGTAAATCTGGAATTAACTCCTCTGACTTCGGTGGAACTACTCCAGATTTATGGCTCTGAAACTGAGCTTGGGATCCGGTCCCAGCTTAGATCCAGTGGGTGTAAACTGAGCTCCAGCAACCTGGCCCCACAGCTGAAAAACGGTTTGACATAAGGAGAAGGGAGCTGGAGACAGGGTTACTTAGGAAAGTCAGCACAAGGTGCCAGGGAAAAGTCACTTTGCTATCCCCAGCTCAGAGGGATGGAATTCTTTGGAGGTCTGCTTGTATTTCATCTAATCCAATGACCATGTCCTGGTGTCAAACGTGCTCTTCAGAGAAGATGACTGTCCAGTGGCAGCTATCACTGGTGGGGACGACCACCCCCGTGCTCCATCACCCTGCTCCTTTTCCAGAAGAGCCCCCATCCCCTTTGAAGCCCACCTAGCCCTAACCCATGCTTGCCCTGGCTCCAGGTGCCACTTCAATGAAAGGCGACCGGAGAGATGGTACAACTGCCATCCCAATCCCGCTATGTCATGCATGGCTACTCAGGTTTAAACTGCGAGTTAGAGGAGATGCTTATTTTAGAAACAAGTTGTTTTTGCAGCATGCTTAGTCAAAGCAAAAGCAGGAGGAGATGGCAGGGGGGTTATTTAAAGGGAAACCCCCTGAGCATGGACCCAAGTACTGGGCTAATTTTAGAAGCCAGGATATCCTGGAGTCCTGACCCGAGACTCAATGCGACTTTAAGAAGTGGGCAGCTCACCAGAAGAATGTGGGGTCCAGGGCTGGCCATGTGTAGACTGGTGCTGAGGGCCCAGGTAGATGCACTGAACCAGCTGCTTTGGCTGCAGCAGGCAGCTTATTGCTCTGTGCCTCAGTTTCCCTGTCCCTACATGGGGATACTGCTTTCACCTAAGGTCGCTTAAAGGGTCACATCCCACGGTCTGCAGATAACAACTAGAAAAGAGCAGTTTATTTCAGTCTCTGAGAAAAGGTAAAAGGGAATCTATGAGGCCTGGCACATAACGGGGATTTTTTACACACGTTGGAATAAAAGTCCACAACAGCTCCCTGGAGGAGGCGTGAGAGTTCACAGGAAGGATACAAGCCATAGGGCCAATGCTGTATGGAATCAGCCAGTGGTTTTCACTCCACATCTGCAAACACAAGTGCTGAGGTATGACATTACCTCTGCTATATCTGAAACCTTGCCCTGCTGCTCTAAGCACTGCAAAACCCAGGATGTAGCATTCTCCTGGCCACAGTGCCTGTGTACAGCAGCACTTTTCAGGTCAGCAGTCCCACACCTGCAGAGCCCCAGCTCACCCTCGTCTTCTTGCTGGGCATCAGCAGAGCAACATGCGGGTGGGGGGGGGGGTGCGTGCATGCCTGCCTGCACCCCTTCCCTGCAACCTGCCAGCCTGCTGATCTATAAGCTAATCCAAGCCTAAGCTGATCTATAACTAATTCACTTACAACACAATTGCAATATCGATTCCCAAACTGCTTTGCAGACAGTGCTAAAATGTGTGTGTACAGCAGAGACAAGGGAGCCTGCTGACAAAAAGCCAGAGCATGGGAAGGGCACGGGTCAGTGCCTGCTTCTCGCAGGGTAGATCTGAGTGTGTTGCAAAGGCAGCTTCACGTGCACTCTTCGAGTCCTTCCCTTTGTCTCCACTGCTGCCAAGAACTGTGGCTGGCTGCAAAGAGATCTGAACACACCTTTTTGTCCAGGCATCCTAGGGATCCTATGCATCTACCATCCTTGCATTTGCTGAGAGAGGTCTGTGCATCACCATGGGAAGAATGTGATGCTTTTTTTCCATCTCCAGCATTTCAGGTGAGCAAACCCAGTTCCACACCCTCCTATCACTATGGGAGTCACAGATGTACAGGAAGGCGTAGGGCTGGACACTGATGTCTGGAGGAGAAGCACACGAGCAAAGAGCAGCTTCTCCAGGGTTGCACCTAACTGGGGAGGTGAGAAAGGCCGCGTTTCCAGCCTGTTCTAGCCCTCTCTGGGGGATGGTTGGAGCAAGAATTTTGCTTATCTGGGGAGGTAACCATCTCCATAGCTCCTGGTCCATCTCCAGAGGACAGGGTAGCTCATCCCAGCACAGGGATTGCCCTCTCCCTGCCACGCTGGGAGTCCCTGCCCTATGTGAACTGACAGCACTTTGAGGGCTGGCCTGAGTCTAGTGCCTTTTCACCTGACCTTGCTCACACCAAGCTGGTTTGGGATCAGTCTAAGGCTACAAAATCCACCACAGCCCAGGGCCAGTGATATTGTTACCTTCCCAAATCCTGGGACGAGCACAAGCTATTCCAGTGTGTTACCTTCTGCACTGAGCAGCACGGCAGAGAATGCAGGGGCAGCACAAAGGTTAAACCTCTCCTAACACCTTGCAAGAGGCACAAAATTTCTGTGCTCCTTTCCAAAGTTTACATGCCAGCAGACTGTGAGAATGCTAAAGCCACAAAGAAAATCCCCCATTTTGGTCAGTAGTCTCCAAGAGCTACTCTTCACTACAGGAGCCATGTTTGAAAGGTTGATTTATGCACCACAAAGTAAAGAAGACATATTTAATGACGAATGGAAATGTCATATTGATCCTATGGACAGACTATGAAATACTGTTGTATACAGGCTGTCGCTGAATCCACCGAGCTGGTGGAGACATTCGATAGCAGAGCAGTCAATATGGGAGCACACTGTCCAACAAGCATCACAGGCTAGAAATCAGGAGAAAACTCCTAAGCTCCAATGGAGAGAGGATGTTGAAGGGCTTTCCCATCCATCCAACAGTACCATTAGTGTTTCAAGGGTGTTCACAGGCACACACGTGCAGGTTGGCAGAGCTGCCATCGCATCACATCCAGCACAGTGGGGCACCATCTCAGGTTGTGGCACTTCCAGCATTAAGTAATACAGACAAAAGGGTGAACTGTGCATGATAGAAGGGCAAAAGTATGTGTCCCTCATCAAATATACCTCAGTGATGGGTCTCCCATGCATTTTGTAGCAGGAGCAGCACGACCCATGTGTATCCTGCATCTGTGAGAAAGGTGATGTACCTAGGGTTGCCAGTGCTCAGGCAAAATGCCTCTGGTTGGAAAATTGGGGGGAAACACTGCTGTTGAGTCTAAGAAAGGTCTGTGGTATCTTTGGAAAAGAGACCCCACAACTATACGGCTATGTGGGGTGACCCCCAAAGGGACTTTGGTGACCCCCTTCATGTCCCTGCCTTCCTCATAACGCAGCCATGAAGATCTGTTGTGTTGCTGTAGTAAAGATTTGGCTCAGCTGGAGGAAAGTTCCACTTGGACAGAGCACAGCAGAGGAGAAAATGATCTTAACCTGGCAAAAATAGAGCATCAGCCTCATATAATTTCTCTGAAAACAAGATTTATTGAAGTTCTGTCTGTGGAAATCAGTGTAGTGTGGAACACTCAACATATAGATTCAATCACTGACTCATACCCTACTACATTTTTCATTAGGAAAAATATTGGCTGGGAAAGTTTGACCTCATAATCTCTGCATTTTAAACAATAACCAAGAAAAACAAAAGTGACTGCCTAAGGAAATCTCTTCCACTTCGGCACTCACCTAGGCAGGACTCTGGAGCTGAATTTCGCTGCTCTGGACCAGAGATACCTGATATGACCCTTTGCATCCAGACCCTTCCAGATCTGATGATCTTTGGTCACATCACCTAAGGGGTCTCTGGAGTAGGCACAATGCACACCAGTACCTGCTGGAGGACTGATCCATGCCAGCTCTGTGCTTGGAGCAAGGAGGTTTCACAGAAAGGATGGCAATGTTTCAGAAAACTGGACTCGGTTCTCACCATAATTCAGGGGCTAATGTGCCCAAGCAGGGACAGTCTTCACTACAGAGCAAATAAAACATAACCTTCATCTCAGACTCAACTTCTCTCCTTTCTGTAACAAGACGTTCCCAGGCTTCCATCAGCCCAGGGCTGGGACAGAGGACAGGCAGACAGAGAGGATCACAGTCAAAAGAGCTGTGGTCTCCACCTTCAGTTTGGCCAATTCGTGCCTGTTTATCACCCTGCCAGCACCACACAAGGCATGGCTGGAGTCTCAGCTGCT
This sequence comes from Dromococcyx pavoninus, assembly GCA_033558185.1. NCBI lineage: Eukaryota > Metazoa > Chordata > Aves > Cuculiformes > Neomorphidae > Dromococcyx > Dromococcyx pavoninus. The sequence continues at coordinate 402,199 of JAUMJL010001031.1, forward strand.
GCACCACTTCAACTGCTTTCAAATTAACTCCCGTTCTACAGTCTAAATAAATTAATCCCCGTTGATTAGAGGTTCCCAGTGCTTTAAATGTCAGTGTCATAATCAGATACCAGAATGGATTTGCCTTTCTAAATCATAACTCCAAAAGGCTTTCAACCTGAAGCTCTATTTTATTTGTGACCCAGTTAGACACCATAAGACCTTGGGCTCCAGTTGCTCACTGATAGCCTGCTTTGCACATGCTACTTGTTGGTGGCCTTCATGGCTGAAAGGAGACCTCAGCCACAACCTCATCCCTTCATGCTTCCTACCACTCACACTCCTTCAGTTCTCACCTTCTGACAGCCAGAGACCCACACACACCCTGCAGCAAAAGCCAAACTCAAGAAAGCCAGAGGCAGACAGTGTTGCTCTGTCTTTGATTCATGCACCAGATCTACATGGAAAGAGGTCTCTGAGCCATTTATGAAGATAACTCATTTTGAAGGACAGCACCAGATCTCCATCAAAACCCTCCTATTCCTGCTGGGAATCCCTCTGCCAACCCAAAGCCACAACTCAAAGGATCTGTTTATCCATAGGTGTTGATCTGTTCTCTCAAGCAACAAGGGACAGGATGAGAGGAAACAGCTTCAGGTTGTGCCAGGTGAAGTTTAGACTGGATATGAGGAAAAATTTCGTCATGGAAAGGATTGTCAAGCATTGGAACGGGCTGCCCAGGGAAGTGGTTGAGCCACCACTCCTGGAAGGATTTAAAATACATGTAGATGTGGTGCTTAGGGACAAGGTTTAGCAGTGGACCTGGCAGTGTTAGTTTAAGAACTGGATTTGATGATCTTAAGGTCTTTCCCAATTTGAAAGATTCTATGATTTAAACAATGCATCAGGCAAAAAGCTGAAGTGCAGATCTTGGAGGACTTTGCACCTAAGCATGACTGAACAAAACCTTTTGCCCATGGAGAGAGGAAGTGGGGTACATCACAGAGAGTCTATTGGCTTGCATCAGCAAGAATAGCCCTCAGCTTTCTAGAGAGGTTTTCTGTCGCTACAGATCTCAGGTCCCTTTCTCAACATCCATCTGATACTAGAGAGGGAATTCCTCTCCACCCCCTATCCTGTACTCAGCATCTCCCTTGCAACTTCTTCCAAAACCCTTCAGTTTGATTTCCAAGTTCTGACACAGCCATTAGTTATGAAGAGCGATTAGTTTTGTTGTTGTCATTAAGTCATTTTTTAAATGGCTCCAGGCGGCATTAGAGAACAAAGAAACAAAATACCCATGAAAAGAGTTAATGACAAATTACTAATTATTTACCCCCCTCCCTTTGCACTCTTTCCTCCCCAAATCATGAAATATTATCCCCATGAAGAAAGGAAAAGGTCTGTCCATTCGTGAGCCCTTCACGGATTTTATACACCTAATTCATCAAACGAGAAACACTTCCTGATCGTCTGGGATTATTTTGAGAGGTGAGCTCATGACCCCTGACCCCACCGCTGAGAGCCACGGCGAAGGGTGAAGGCTCTGATTTACACACCCTGAGATGTGTCCCCGAGTTACGAGGTGGAGCCTCACCAGCTGAAGGAACAAGCCCTGATGCCCCAGTGAGGGGCAGCCGCTGAGCCAGGCCCTTCATGTAGAGAGACTCCGTGACTCCAAGTGTTTCTGAACCCGTTCCAATTTTATGGGGCTGCTGATTTCAAACAGGGCAAATGATTTGAACAAGGTGCTGGGTGTGCCATTTGGGATTTCGTATTTATTTACAGCAAAGTCTTTTATTCCTCTTTCCAGTCAGGATGTACGTGCCACAAGGCAGATATTTAGCTCACAAGAGTGCGACCAGAGAGGCAATCTGGAAAGCAAAGGAGTTCTAGGCTCCTGTGAATTTTACTTGAAAGGGAAAATTGGGGATGACGAGAACAGAGAAGTCCAAGCCACAGGCACAGATTGCGCCCAATTCTAGGTCCACTAGGATCTGCTTGTTAAATACTCATAGGTCACTTGGAGTAGAGGTGGCTTGTCTGGGGAAAACACCGTTGAAAATAATGACTTTTGTAGATGACCAGTTCCCTTCTTGCTCACTATTCCCAGTCCCATAGCACGGAACATCTGTTGTTCCAGATGTCCATGCCCTTCTGTCACCCTTCCTCTTTGGCCATCAGCAAAGTAAAATTGTTCATACAGTGAAACCCACACCAGAGCATCTCTCTGAGCCTTGGAGATATTCAGCGTTCAGCTGCAAATCCGTCAGATGTCTTTAGAAACAAGCAAAAGTAAAATCAAACATCTCCAAGAGGTTTGACTTCCAAATATATACCAGCAGCCAATGCAAAGCAGAAGGCAGCAGTAACGCCAGGACCCCTCCGCAGTGGAAGGCTTGAACACACCTGCTGGCTGGCAGGTATGTAAATCTCTACCTACCAGTATTTTTGCAGCCTTTAGGGATGGCTCCAATCGCAGAGACGCTCTGAACCGAAACAACATCACTTCAACAGACTCAGATTTTGCCCTTTGCATGGTTAAAACCCTTTGACCTCTTCTGTATGTGTTCAGAAGCACATCCTATTTTGTGTGAAAATTAAGCTGTTTGTCCAACTAAGATAAATAAATAAACTATGGAGTTTGGGAGAAGCCTGCTCCTGGGATCACTGTTGTTTCTCTCAGGACAGAAGGAGCCCATCCTGTTTGCCTAAAATCTGAAAGTGATGCAAAAGAGAACCATAAGGGAGTATGAAAACGCATTTGAATCAATAGGATAAAGTTAACAGGATCAGGAATAAATACAATGAATGAAATAGGATAAAAATGCCAGAGGAGATGTTAGACTCAACATTGCCTCAGGGATCACTGCTGAAGGAGCAGCAGGGCCAAGTTCATCCTGAGTGTAATTCCCTTGGCTGTTTCCTCCTGATATTTTAAAGCTTGGTGGATTTAGGAGATTTGGGTGGGATTTTTTTCCTCCCTGTCAATGATGTCTCAATTCAAATAATGTGTGAGATTCTTGGGTTTGCTCCACAACTGCCTGACACAGATTAGACCCTGGTTTCTATAAATGTCAGCTTCCCATGACCCAGCAGAGGTGCTCTGGCTACCGGGATATCCACAAAGGTGCCTACATGTAAATCTGAGTGATGAATTTAAAGCAGCCATGTTTGCAAACCAGTTTTGATGTTTATGTAACAGACTCAATCTCAATTCAAGAAGCATGCTGACAGCCAGGCTTCACTCCAAGCATGTGTTTAAATCTCTTAGGGTTTCAAGGAGTTTCTGCTTATGCTTTAAGTAAAGCAGGTGTTTTGTGGATTGAGTCTTGCATCCTTTTAACAGATGCACCATCTTCCCATGGTGCCTCAAAGACAACTGTGAGAGATTTTAGAAGAGATACTTGGGTATATGCTGGTTGTTTTTCGCAACAGCTTCCTGCTGTGTAAGCACAGTAGGGCACTCCAGCAGCTCCCAATGAGCCTGACTCCCACACAGCCCTTGCTGCGTCACAAAAAAATACAAGAAGAAAGAAAATTAACATATATGTAAAAGTATCTTTTCTCTGAACTGATTCACAAGGCGCCTCGTGAGCAGGTGTGAGTTCTGCATCTCAGCAAAACCACGGACCTGATTCATTTTCAGTTTTATTGAAGGCGAAAGAGGGCCTTCAGAAACCAGCAGTCCAGCGTAAATTCCTTTCTTTGGTGGGCGAGAGGAGGGTCCCCAGGCACCTTGGCTCCTGGAGTATCCCCCCATCTGCCAGTTGGGATCCCCATGCTGGGACACAACACTGAGGCTCATGGTCCTATCCTCGCAAAACCAGCCAGAGAAGTCTCCAGGAACAAAACTGTGTCAAAATCTTGTTTGAAAAGTGACCCCTGGAAAGGAGGAGCGCTCAGTAGCCCCATGTCTTGGCACACTGCTAATTCATGGTGCCACTCAGGGATCAGCTCTTCATCCTGTTGCTTTGACTTTCCCACACAACTCCTGATCCAAGGCTGAAATTTGCTTAGCTTGGGAGACTTGACGAGTGCACCACCCCAGGAGAGATGGCTGCAGGCCAACAGCTAAAATAGCTGCTTGTCATCATCTCCTTTGTCCATGCTGTGGGCTGGCATGACCTTGGCTCCTTTTGAGATCCTTTTACACCCGGCCTTTGAAGGGCTGACTGACAGCAGGACCTTGATCTTCTCTTTCGTCCTCTTCCATCTGCTTCTCTCCCTTTCCTTTGCCGCTTGCTCTGGTTATCTCCCCTCAGTGCCTTTCGGGGATCTTTTTCTCCTTTCCCTACTGCCCCTTTTCCCCCTCCATGGTTCCTCTCCTTATCATCCTGGGTGGCCAGTAGATTCCCAAAATAGCCCTGATGTGAGTTAGGGTCACCATCCAAACCACCTCCACACTCCCTTGAGGAGCGGCACACTCTGGCGTAGTGTGGCCTACTGGTGTGTGTAGATCTCAGTGCAGGGGACCCAGCTGGGACCACAACGTGCTCTGGAAGCAGCCAGCCCAAGGGAATCTGCTCCAGCTTCCTCCTCAAGAAGTGCCCGTCACCTCATGCTGTGGGGCAAGCAGATCTTTGAACTTCATAAGTATCTGTGTTGTCCTTGCAAGTACCTTGTGGGCTCACCCAAAAGACACGATCAAAGGAGCCCCTCCAGCCTGGCACTGGGCTGTGCTGTGAGCTCCCTCCACTGCAGGTTGCCCCCACAGTCAAGTGGCCAGTGCAGCCCAGAGCACTCTGCCAGCATAAATAATTCCTCTCAGGTCAAGGACCTGGCACTGTGGAAAGTGTCACGTACAGCACAAGCTAGGGATGGGTAACTCCTCTCAGTGGGCTGGGCCTCTTCCCAAGGAGCACAGAGCTTCTGAGCTCAGCCAGCTGTTGTGAGCAGGAGTGAGAGAACACAGCAAGAGACAACCAGCCCCAGCGCTGGCTGTACCCTAATGCCTGATGCCCTGGGCTGTGGCACAGGCAGATCCAGGGCACCAGGGCTGTCCTCCATCACAGCCCTTAGGAGACGATCCTCCTGCCAGCAAGGTGTTAAGCTTGCAGGAGGGAGATGCTTTTCCTTAGTTATCTACTTTGATAGTACCTCTGCATGTAAATTCAAGACTCCATCCCTCCAGGGATGGCAGTTGGATTTGAATCCAGTGCTGCTGGCACGCAAGGGTGGCTCATACCAGCGGCCTGCGGATGGGTGATCAGTGCTTCGCAGCAATGAACAGCACCCAGACCTTGCCTTGCTGTCTCCAAGCAGGCCTGATGCACCGTGATTCTGCTGCCTCACAAGGCTGCACCTCCCACCAAAAATCCCTCTGGCCTTAAGGAGATTCTTCGACAAACAAAGCAGAGCCGGGGCATGCATGCTCTCACACTTGAAAGAGACTTGGAGTTGGAGGCCAGGCTGGGATCCGGCACCCACCATGGAAAGAACCTGCCTCAGCCCTCTCCAGTCAGGCTGGGTCTGACCTGTCCTGGGTTCTGACCCCAGACACAGAGCTGGAGCCCGTCCAACATGTATGGTTTGTAAAAGGAAAGTGCTGCTTCCTCAGAGCTCTTGAGGGCAGTGGATGCCAAAAACTTGCCCACCCATCTGCAGCACGCTGTTGACCCTTCAAAGCTCAGTGTGCCCAAGGACCTCCTAAGCAGGGCCTGGTGTGACAGATCGGTGCACCAGAGGATCTGCAAAGGAAGGAAGGCATAGTGATCTGTGATTACACATCAATGACAAACAGTGCTCAAGGCTTATGTTGTTGTCTTCTCCCACAGTGGGGAGATGGACATCAACAGGCCATATCAATGTCAGCAGGTCACTCTCTTTCCAGTTAGAAATGAGTTGTTACACTGAAAATAATTGACCCTTAATGCCAGCTGCAGGGAGCAGAGCATGCATTGCCATGAGGTTATGCTCCTTCCAATCCATCTGCTGTCCCTGTGTCGAGCTCGGATGTTTCTCCTTCTCCCCCAGCCCCCATCTCTCCTCTCAGCTTTCAGAGCTGCTCTGGCTCCCAGGATGTGCATTTAGCCTTTCCCTTCTCCCACCACCTCCACTGTTCCACAAAGATGAACGAGGTCAGGGATGGGTGACAGGTTAACATCAGTCCCTCTCTAATCCAGGAGGGACCTGGGAGAAGGTGTAGCTACCCAATATCCATCAGCTAGTGCAGACATCAGTCATGTTAACACTGCAAAGGTGATTTTCTTCTTGCTTCATCTGAGCTATGGCTCTAGTGAAAGAACCAGGTCCAGCATTTCCAGGGAGAGTTACTGACAGCAATGGGGGGATGTTGCCACACCTCAGGGGTCCCTGTCACATCTTGATGCACATTTGTGAGCCTCAGCAGGCTGGGAAATTTGTGTTGTCTCTGTCCTCAGTCTCTCCAAAAGTAGCTGCCCCATTCAAACAATTCAGCCATGTGGTTTGGTGACGATAAACAGCCAACCAAATGGTACAGCATATACAGTGATATAAATAGGCTGGAGGAAAGTATTTCCTTGCCTCTGATCTGCTTGCTGGCAGATCATCGGTGGGGTCATTTCCCATCCCTGTGCCTTTATTTCTACTCTGTCTGCAGCCTCCTCAGGGAGAACCAAGATAATAGGGACTGATATTGGCTGGGATATCTGGTGCCTCAAGACAGGCCATTGCTGCATATTTGGGCTTTCCCCTAACCTGCAGGCACCGAAACTTTCCCTGCCCACCCATGTCCATTCAACACAGGCTGGATGCTGTGCCCATTTAGGGCCCCAACAGAATGCTTTTGTGGATCTCTGGGCATGGACTTGGTGGTGGACATGGAAAGCCACAGCAAGGAGTTGGGAGTAGGACAGGCTGATGAAAAGCAGCTGCTACTGGGTACGACATGACAAACAACTGTCTCTCCCCGAAGCTTTGAGGGAAGGGAAGTCATGACAATATGAAAGGGAGGGAACTGGGAAGCAATATTGGAGAAGCCAGAATTTATTTGCCCATGGAAACTTCCCTGTACTCATGGCAGGGTCTTGCTGTGCTCAGTGCTTTCAAAGAGGAGGTGGTGGCTCAGTCACATTCCCAATCCACCCCCTTGCCTTTCCCTTTCAGCGCTGCTCCGTGGGGACATTTAGGCAGTGAATGGGCAACGTGAGGCCAGGCTGGCAGCATCGGGCAGTGAATGGGGCAGGTGTGCAGTCCAGGCCTTTGCAGGTGCAGGGCTATGCAGCCATGCATCTGCCACACTCATTTCCACTCTCCCACACTTCACACTCGTATGCTGGCCCTGTCTTCCCACATCTCTGCTACCTTTTTATCCTCAGTGCCTTCACTCTATGGAAACACCCGACCCGGATGCAGCAATGTTCTGCCATTCCCACCGACATCAGTGGTACAACAGGCACGAAGAAGCCCGACCACCAGCATGGGGAGATCTTCAGCCCAGTGGAGAGAGGGCTGCAAGATCAGCCCCAATGAGGGGTAAGCCTGGAGCACAGCACAGCATAATATTGACAGCAACTGGCTGCAGTGAAAGAAGGAAAGTCTGATTTACACCCCCGCCATCTCCACGCTGCTTGGTTCCAGCAGAGCTAAAGTGCCGGCTTTGCCTGTACTGGGCCCATTGCGGTGCAAGATCCTGCCAAAGTGTGAGAGGGATGTGCGGTGGAAAGCGTATCAGGGGTGGTATTGTCTACACGCAAATGCTCAACTTTATGTACTTTTAACTAGAGGTGTAACAGATGGTTGCATTTTGGTCCAAGCAGCAGAGAGCCATGCCCATTCCGGCTGGAGCCAATCAATCCCACCACTCTGGGGAAAACGGCAAGCTGGGTTTGGAAGCACGGCTGCCAGCAATCCAGAGGAAGGCTTTGCACAGGCAAGCGTGGGCCGCTGCCATGCGAAACCAGGGAAACGGGATTAAAAAGACATCGAGGCAGACAGCAGAGCACGCACTGCAGGCCTTCCCCGGAGCAAATGGTGGGAGAGACTAGAGCTCCACCTCCCACCAACCGGCTGCTCTGGCATAGGGAGGGGAAGGGAAAGGGGTTCACTGGGGAGGGGAGAGAAGTTTTGTGGGCATGGGGAGAAGGCTGTTTGCACAGGATTGGGGGGGGGGGGAGGAGCTGCCCATGATGCTCTACCTGCTTGTGGTGCTCTGGTCGATCCCCTCAGCTGTCTCTGCACCTCACAGTGCTGTTTCTGTGTGTGAAGGGGACTGTCCCCCACTGTAACAACTTCTGCTCTTCACAGCCCCACAGCCGGGGCAACACTCCTCCTCTGACTTCAGGTACCAGCAGGGATTGGGCACACGGGTCTGCAAACCTCAGCCATCTTAAACTCCAGGGGGACGTCAGGGTGTTAGAGTCAGGGGCTGGGAGGAGGAAGAGCCCTGCGATGGGGAGACAGCCTCCTCCAAAACAGTCCACTGGGAGACAAGTATGGACAGGGATGAAGCATCTCCCGCCTCACAAGGGAGTCTTGTCACTGTTTTCTGGAGAGATTTTGCTCTGATGTAAGGGAATACAGAAATGTAAAGGTGTATAAGTCCATCCAATTCAGCAGTCCAGTTTATGCTACAGAGTATAAGGAGGTGAGTGATGGAGAGAAGTTATGCAGAGTTGGTTATGGGAAACTGAGCCAGGAGATGACAGTGAGGAGGAGTTTTTAACGTAACAGCCTTCAAGATAACCAAGAGCGGGAGAAAGAGCATGAGAAGGAAACAAGCATCCTCATCCCTGTTTCTCAGGTTCCTCACCACCTAAAACAATGGCAGATATTTTCTCACTTGCTGAGTAAGGTGTTCTATTTCCCACAGACCCCAACAGGGCAAATTTATCATTGCAGTGTGAAGGGCTGGATAAGCCCATGGGTTCTCCAGGCCCAATTGTGGGGTGAAACATCTGCACCACACCCTCCCCCAGCACGTCCCCAAACCACGTGAGCATTTCTGCCTTCATGACGCACAGATTTGCTCCCTGTGTCATTCACCCTCCAGCAACAAGAAACACTTCAAACACAGCTGTGTCCTTTTTTCCAGCATGTAAGTTTATATTGAGAGAAGGACAGACAAAGAGAGGTAAAATTTCCCTGAGAGCCTCATCTCCTTCCAGTGAATCTGCAAGGCTGAAGCACCACAGGAGCAGATACAGTTGGAGGCAGCCAGCAGCCAAGCCCACAATTCGTTTGCGAGGTGCCCAGCAAGCAGACACCAGGGGGGTTGGGAGGGGGTGCCCCTTGGGCTGCAGCCCTGGGGACTGCGCAATACAGCAGTGCAGAGCATCGGATCAGAAACTGCAGTGGGAGGTCTCAGGGAATAATGTGATTTTGTTTAATGGCTTCTGGAGACTGAGGGATTTCGGAAAATCACTAGAATTGTGGGTCCTGGCAGGAAACTCGTGCTCCATTTCAGTGCTGTCAACATCAAGCAGCCAAAAAAACTGGGAAGCAAGTTCAAAATCATGACAGAAGTGTGGTTTAACCTTGTCCCTTGCCCTGGGTGCTTGTCCATAACATTTGCTTATCTTCAAGGGTACCTCTGTCACCACAAAAAACTCAAGTGAGAAAACCCACGTGTGCAAGCTGAACTGCCCCCAAGGTTCTGAGTGAAACATTAAAAACTTGCAAGAAGCAGCTGAAGCAATGAGACTGATTGACCCAAGGAGTCCACCCAGCAGAGCAACGGGCAGCCCTAGGGCCTAAGTCCTAGAGGACTGTTTAGAGAGAGACATCTGCATCAAGGACATTTTGGTCCCTGCCCATCACTGGAACCATTCACCAGTCCAAAAGTTGCATGCATATGACTGAGACAGACATGCATCCCAGTGAGCCGGCAGGGAGACAGCAGGCAGCCTTCTGCAATTAAAATGGAGCATTTCTGGCAAATCTGGCTCTTTCCTCACTCCTATCACATAGCAAAAGCCTCCAGAAGTTTCTCCAGAGGCTTCCTTCCCAGCCTGGCAGGGTTGGTGCCCCCCATGGTGCCATCAAGCCTTTCACATCACCCTCACAGGGCTGCAGCGTTTAACCTGTTTCAAAGAACTGTTCTTCCTCCCCCCTGCACCTCCTTATTCTCTCTTGTAGTCACATTCCCAGGTGCCTCTCAGCAGATGTTTATGATGCTTTTATAAAACATTTCCGCTTTCTGGAGCTTACTCTGTCTCCCAGGTGCTCTTGTCTGGAGAATGCAATGTCATGAAATGACTCCTCTGACAGCATATATCTCCTCCCTCTGCTCCTCTCCCTATCCAACAGACAGGGTGCCACATCCAGAGAGACCAAGAAAAGCCTTGAGAAACCTGAGGACACTTGTCCTTACACTTCTGCTACAACCATAAGCATTCCCAAGTCATGATAATTTCATAGCAGGGCCCAAAATTCTCTTGTATGTTTCATCTTCATCCAGATTCCTCAGATGTTTCGTTTTACATCTGCAAAATTCTCCTGGCCCTGGGAATGTGGGGTACACAAAGACACCAAAACCTGAGTGGACAAAGGAGTGTTACAGCATAGGATGGGTCCAGGCTAAGGACAATGTCTCAGACTGACAGTGCTGCCTTAGGTGCTGCCCAGTGGACGCTCTCCATCCCTGCTCAGTGCACTGATACTCAGCTTAAGTCTATTCCAAGAGAGTAAGAGTGAGCCCTGAGCTTCTGGTCTCCTTTGTCCTGATTTTTGGGAAGCTCTGGAAATTTTGGCTGACTGCAATGATCTTCTTGACCCGCTTTTTCTCTTTCACCCCTGCATCCTCAGTAACCAACCCTTCATGTTCACAGCTGCCTTCCCTCATATGTCAGCCAAGCCCATGCATCAGACAGGCAACATCCTCTAACTCATCCTGGTGACCCAGCAACTTCCCCAGGCATTTTCCCAACTGGGGACACCACAGATCTCCCCACTGCCCACAACACCATGAATGTCATTCTTTTTATGAAGTGCATCTTGGTTTTCTTTGGTATTCTCCATCGGCTGCCCGGTGCTGAACAATTCATCTCTTCCACAATCATCTCCATCTTTCCAGTCTGACAGGCTTTTCCAAGGACTACGGATGTCTGTGTTGTCAGACAGGCTGAGGAGTGGGTGAGCAGGGATTAACTGTGCAGTGCCTCTTCCTGAACAAGTGCAAGCGGAGGTGGAGTTATCAGGTGGCAGATTCATAACAAATGAAAGCAAGATCTTATCTGCATAGCTTGCAGATTAGCCGTGAAACGCATTGCCCCAGGATATCGTGGATGCCAAAAAGTTATATGGGTTGAACAAGTGGTTAGACACGTTCATGGAAGAACAATTTATCTTGGGCCATAAAACACAAAGGTATCACTTCTGACTCAGGACTCTGTGAACCACAAACTGCCAGGGGCTGGAAAAGTATCCCAGGGAAGTAAGTCATATACTTGCTAATGTTTTTGTTATGATAATATAATGTAATACTATAGTGATCAGAATATACCACATAATTGGGTCTTTTGCTTGCTCAGGATATCCATCACAAGGATACAGGATGGAGAAGGACACGGGGGTAGGCACATCTTCCTTAGATCCTATATGGCCTTCATCAGCCTCTCATATACAGTGACAGTATAGATCAGTGCCAGGCTGAATGCCATTAGCACTCCTGCAGACATGTAGGTGTCACATTGCTGAACTGCTTTACTGCTCTTCAAAGGAGACAGGCAGGCATAAAGCCCCCAGTTCTGAGAGGGCTGTGAACCTAAATCTGCATGTCAAACCCCTGCCTGTGCCAGGGAGAAGCTGATGTTAAGCTTTGTACTCAACTGAGCTCTGGGGCTAAAACCAAATATCTGAGTCGGTGTTGTCTTGGGAGTGGATGTATGAGTCTTTCCTGGGAAGCCACTGATTAAAGAAAGACTTTCATCTGAAACAGCTCTATGTTTCTCAGGAATAGATTCTTTTCCTCATCATCTAATGTGATAAAGTTGGCTTTGCACCATCCCTTCAGCATCCCCAGAAGCAGCACCATCTCCTGTGCTCCTGGTCCATGGAGAACCTCTCCCATTTCTGACTCAGCCAGGCCATGTAGGTCTCAGATGCTGCCCTGTTCAATCTCAATGAGCAACTATAGTCCTTCTGTCCCCCTCCACGTGCTTGTAAAGCAGAACGAGCCCAGCTTACCTCATGCAAGGAATTTTTGGGACTGAAATAAAAGCTTTGAGGCAGGAGAACATCATAGGCTTGACACAAGCTGAGCCTGGTTCAGACAGCAACTCGGATTGCGTTCCCAAGGATTGCTTTACCCTCAGTCCCTTGTACCTACCTCTGCCAAAACTCCTGCATGGAAAAGAGACCTGGAATAGGAGGCAAATTTAATCCTTCCAACAGTAGGAGAAAGTTTGGGGGAGAAAAAGCAAAACTTTTTTTCTGTTCAAATACAACCAATAATAAAACCAGGACAGAACAATGCTGGAAATATGCTAAGTAAGCAGAAATATGGTTAAACAGAAGTTTTCCACGAGGCATAGGGAAATCTCTGAATTGCCATAAGTGCCTTATTTAGTGGTGTGTGTGCTTTTTGTCCACACAAGTTCCAGTCACTGCAGCCATCAAACATTTTTTAATAGGAGCATTAACTTAAGAATAGCTAACAGTAATATTCCTGGCTGTGTGGAAACAGCATTTTATTAAATGCTTCACACAGATTTTGTATAATAAAGATGAATATATTATATCCTCTGCCTCCCCCAGAGTGAAACAATAATAGGAAAATAAAAAAAAAAGCCAATAAAGTGAAACATAAATAGAACATAATGGGACTAGTAGCAAACTGAACTGACTATATAACATCTGCTATTGTTTGTCTGGAAAACACAAACAAGGGGAGAAACCAAGAAAGATTTGAACAGCCCTAACCTTTTTCCCCTCTGTTGCAAGAAAGCAGCACTGGTATCCCAAGCAGATCTGTTTCAAAGCTGTCGGAATGGTACAAGGCACAATGTACAAATCTGTCCTTAAACAAATGTGTCAGATTCCCTTGGCTTCTGCGTATGGAGCAGTTTTCACAAGTCTTTTGATGCCAGCCAATTTATGTGTGAAAATATTCCCAGGTCTGGTGTGTTCTTGATGCAAACATTGATTCATTTCAAAGCTCAGATTTTGCCACGTGTTTGCCCCTTGCTTTTCTCCGGTTTCTGAAGTCCAGTCACTCTGTCAGCAGAGCCGAAACAAAGCCATGGGAGCCAGGCAACAAATCCTGCCAGCTGAAGAGGTACAGAAAGAGCCGACATCTATGGGCAAGGCCTCAGCTGGCTCCTGTACATCATAACCAGGGAGCGTTTGCTTGTATCCAGGATCTGTGAAACAACTGGGATAACTAAGGGATTGTACTGTGAGCAGAGAGGGGGAAAAGGAGGGATTTTTGCTATTTATCTCCTTTGCAGGTAGTGACCTAGCAAGCTCACAGGTGCTGTGAACCAGAGTTTCTCATCTGCAAAATCCAGCCTGGGTTTGTGACCAAACTTAAATCACAGCCATCCTGACTCATAACAGAACTGGCTGGAAGCTGGGAGAAGGAAAGAAGAGCTAAATGCCTATAAAAGTCATTTTCTCTTTTATTTGTTATCTTGCTTGTAATGATCACACCATGTTTCCTATCTATTTTTACAGTAAGTTGTACGCTGGTCTCTAGAGGCCCCTGGATGACTTATTATTAACGATGTCTTCTTATTATGGATGATGATTTATAATCAGAATGATTCTATTTGTACTGGGCTTGTTGTTCTGCTGCCAGCACAAAGCTCTTGCCACTTTCAGGTTGTCTTCCTGCAAGACTACATGCCCAGCCCTGCAACACTGAGGCGGTGGGTCCACGGGTCACATGCATGCAGAGGATAAAAGGGCAAAGACCAAGAGAAAAGTGGCCACAGTGCACCCATAGCGTTGCAGCTTCTCTGTAGCCATAGGATCCATGGGTGCTCCTTCTCCAGCTGCTGGACTTCACTCCTTCTCACCCTCTGCCTACTTCCCCGTACTGAAAAAGTTCACTATTTAAGGATCTGCATACATCTCAAAAAATCTTTTATAACTTTTACCTTACATTACCAGTCAACAAGTGTTTAACCTTGGGAAATGAAATGGCCTTTCTACCCTGTCCTGGAGTCTCTGTACTCCAAGGCTCATGGACACTCTCTAGCTGTAATAAGGGACCATCTGGAGTTTGGCAATAGGTTTACAGGGCACAGGACACTTTCAGCACCGGTTTCTCTGCTGAGACTGAAAGCAGCAGCAGGTACACAGCTTTTCAAGCAAAAAATCACAAGATTTAAAGTGCAAGAGAGGGGCTGCTCCCGCAAAGTTCCCCCTGTGGTTTAGCACCAGCCCCTCGCCGGCTGCTTTCCCCTCTCCCCACGCGTTCGACGCCCTCCCTCTAGCGGCTGCCGTTCCCCGGCCGCCCCGGCGCACCCAGCCTGCATTGCTCTACCTGGCCTTGCGAGGCTTAAATTCACCTTCCAACCAGCCTTCCACGAAGGTGAAGGATACCCGCACCTTTTGCACACTCCAGTCTGCGTGATTTCTGTTGTTCATAATTTTGATGCCTCCCTTTCTGGTCTTGCTCACCCCCTTAGGAACACTGGTAGTTCCTTGTGAAGTTGTAATGTGAACAGATGCAGCGAATTTGACTGATTTTGTCCTATGCAAGCAGAACCCAGACCCACGTGTTGCTGCATATTTGGCATTTACAAATATCCACTCGCCACACCTGTAAAAAGCAGCAGAACCGAACAGACACCAAGGAGATTTCAAGCAGAAAAAAAAATGGGAGAGAACTTGAGGCTGCTCACCACATTATATATGCTTTACTCAGTGCCCAGAGAAAAAAAAAACAGGCAGTTAAGTTCTACCATGACAAGCAATCATACAACAGCTGGAAAAGAGCCCTGGGTGACTGGCAGGAAGACATGGAAAACTGGGGCCAGGATGTCACAAACTGAACAAAACAGAGAAGGGAGATTGACTGGACCTCAGGATGCTCAGAGATGGAATCTCTAAAGATGAGGCATTTTGGTAGTGATATTAAACCTCAGAGTTTGGAGTATGAATCATTTCCTGAAGAGCAGGGATTAGAGAAATGCCTAACAGGTGATGTTCTTTTCAGCCCAGCCTCCTGCAGAAAGCTCTTCTCGCTCTCTCTCCATCATAGCACCATGCACATTGGTGACAGGGAGAAAGCCTGATCTGACAGCAATCAGTACAGAAGCACTGTAAGCTGACAGCAGATATTATGCAGGATGGGAAACACCAGCCACCATTACAGGATGCTAAAAGTACCCATAGAACGAGCCATGCCTGATTTAAACCCATCTGAGGAATGCATATAAGGTACCTGGGGCAGAAAGCAGGATGTAATAAACAGAGGTGTAAAGCGTTCACCCAGATGTGTCAGCTGGCCGTGGCCAAGCTGTTGGCGAGGCCACTTTTCGAGGAAGGTGTGAGGCAAACCCCAGGCAGGACACAGTGAGCAGCATGGTACAGGAGAGAGGTGCCACAAAGCCCTGTGTCCAGCAGAAAGGGCTGGGAGAAGTTTGAGAATTAGCTTGTGAAACCCTGCCATGGATGGAAGCCGCAGGAGTGCAAGAGCATAGCCTGGCCTTTGGTAAGAGAAAGAGGGCAACAGAGTAAAGGAAAGCTGCAATATCCTGGCTGGGTCTGGAGGGATGTGTCTGCTACTGAGTGGTGCTGGAAGAAAAGAACAAGAGGCATCTGAGGCCTTGCAAACTCACCTCACATTTGAGTTGAAAGACAACTGAACTGCTGTTTGACCCTACCTGTAAACAGGACCCAAGAGAGACAAGGGGAACAAACATAGCAAGCTTAACACTATGGGATAGATTTTAGGGATGGGTTTTTTCCCAGCAGCACTTGTCTGAGCTTGAAGAGATCCCGCGAGGTCAGACAGGGTAGGGTGCAAAAAAAAAAGGAGAGATGGAGAAACAGGAGCACTAAAAGAAAGAAGTGAGAGGTAGGAAGGAGCAGGCTCATGACACTCAAAGTTGGAAGAGATTAAGGACAAACTCTGGCTTCACATCTCAGTGCTGCTTTTGCAAAGGGTGGAAATATTAGTTTTTAATTAATTTTCTTACTGTGATTGTTGGAAGGGGAGGAGGGAGGGGGATCACCTTCAAAAAGAAATACAAATAACTGCTTTAACAGGAAACTTTCGCTACTGTAATTTATTGGAAGGCAAAATGAGCTCCGATTACATTATCCACCCGCACTGTGCTGGCAATGCGCACTTCGGATATTGCGCTATAATCCAATGACTGCTCCTGAATTATTAACACCAAATTGTTATTAGAAGAAGTTGCCTGGATTATTTCCGCCATTCTCCCCCCCACTCCCTTTATTAAGTTTCAATTGATTCCCCACACCTCCTCCTGCCCCCCAAAAATGAGCCCTCGCCTCCCTGGCCCCTTCATAGCTGCCAGAAACGTTACTTGTATTTGGCAGGCTGGTGAATTATTCACGCGTGCCGGGAGCAGCAGAGATATTACGGGTCTCTGAGGACCCAGCACGGCGAGGCTGTCACAGCCCCCGGTGGCTGTGTCATTGCCCCCCTGCCCCATCCAACAAAGTTTATCCCACAACTCCGCTCCGGACTCTGAGCGTGGAGGGCTCCTGCAGATACCATTTATCGAAGTACTTAAATCTGTTTAAAAATAAAATAATAAAACTTCACAAGTTCTCGCCTTGCCTGGAGCTGAGCTGGCCACATCCCGGCTATTTTTCCCGGGAAGCCTGCATCCAACTGGGTGTCTTGGAATAGAAATAAAAGCACAGGAGTATAAAACAAGAAAAATGCGTTAAGATAGATGCTCATGTTCACCTTTCCCTCTCGGCAGCCCCTCCGGTGGCTGCAGGAGGACCCTGTCCTCGAATGGAACCCGGGGGTCTGCCTGGGGAGCCAGCAGTGCAGACCGGCTCTCCGGCCCCCAAACCCCGGAGGGAACCCCGAAAACCGCCAGGAGCGGTGACTCGGGACGATCCCTAGCTGTGCTGAGAGGAGAGGGGACCTGCTGAGAGGAGAGACATTCGGGATGGGGGCTCCCCGCAGCCCTACGCAAGGCAACAAGGCAGTCGGAGGAGTCGATCTGCCCCGGGAGTTACTTTTAGTTTGCGTTTTACAACGGCTTGCGGGAAAGGTGGGCTCTCCTGTTTTCATTGCCCGGGAGCATCCCCGCTTACACCAGTGCAGTGGCTCGCTCAGAATCGGTCACATGCCCCTGGCTCTCGGCAGGAAGGTGGAGGCCCTCCGGGCACCCCCGTGTCCAGCCCCACTACATGGGGGCTTCTGGGGGGGAAAGCAAATTGGCGCCGGGGATGGTCAGGGGATGCCATTGCGTGGCCCCAGTCTCTCGAGGACGAGGAGATGAGATGAGACCTGCCCTGGGGCACCGAGAGTGCCTCATTCGGGTCTGGGTGCCCAGCGGGCTGCTAAAAAAATTGAAATGATTACGTTTCGAAGGGTGTGGAGGGGGGATGCTGATCTCTTTCCCTAAGCCAGGGTGGGGGCAACCCAGCCGGCACCTCCTCTGATTTTTTGGCTGTCCTTGAGGAGGTCGTCTGGGGGGAGGGAGTTGCAGTGGTCTCAAAGGCAAAGTGAACGCAGGGAAAACAAACCCAAAGCCACCAAAGGCGGCACCGAGCAGCCGAGAGCGGAGCGGAGAGGTGTCGGTCGGACCCCGCCGGGGAGGGGCTGGAAGGACTGACCCTTGCCCCTTTCCCTCTCAGTCACCCCCTTGTTCAACGAGGTGCAATTTTCGCCCCTGCCCGGCTCCGCGCATGTCCCGTCCGCCCTGCCGGAGGCCCCCGAGGGAATGGTGGGTTCCCCGCTTTTCCCAGCCCGGAACTTGGCGGGGGCGATGCTCTCCAGCCGGGTCGGGCGCTTGGATCAGACTTATTTTTGGTGCAGCGAAGTTGGTTTTTTTCTACCCAGCAAGAAGCTGATTGCGAGGGGAGGAAGGAGCGGGCCACGGGTGTAAAACGACCTCCCGAGATGGGCTCTGTCCGGGAGTCCTTCCCCAGCTCCTCAGTGTCCTCCAGCCCCCCGACGCCCCCTCCACAGCAGAGCCGGGAGCCGGTGGGTACCCTGTTCCGGGTGGTTGTTTTCCAAGGGGAGCAACGACGAGCAATGCCCGGCCGGGACAAAGGGCACCTGTGGGTACGTTTTACCGGCAGCTTCCCTCCTCCGGGGCTCCACGGTGGGTCCCACGATGCTCTCTCCACCACTCGGCAGTCGCAGCCCCAAACTTGGGGTGTGCTTAAGGACAAAAAATAACAGTTATTTTATTATAGGTCCCTTCCAACCCAAACAGTTCTATGACTCTATGACTTCCTAGGTTCCCGGCTTGCCACTCCGGCCCCATGAGGGATGCTGTGCCAGGACCGAGCGCTCGCTGTCAGCCAGAGGGCACGGAGTTTGCTCCTCTCCTCGCTGCTAATAGGGAGCGGCAACGTGTTTAGACCACTTAAACTAGGCAGACATAACTGGGAGCCATGCACGGCTCAGCTATGCCTGGAAAGGAGGTGTCATTTGTACGCAGTTACTTTGGTGATCAACACTTGAATGATTTATGCCGCCTGCTTTAATTATATTCCTGTGACATTTTCCTGGACAAAAGCGGGCCGAGCTCAGCCAAAGCCCGGCAGCCCCACAGCGCCCTTCACTGTCTGTCCTGCTCTCGGGGGGGGAGCGGGGGGCAGCCACGCTGACACCCCGAAATACGAATCTGGGGAGCCACCTCCAGAGATGCCCCTCGTAGCCAGAGGGAATGTTTGCTCCCCCCGAGCAGTGTCCGATTCAGTGGTAGTTTTCTGCTCTGTGAAGGAGGAAAGGCCACTGCTTTACTCGCTTTTCTTCCCCGGTGAAAGGGCAGGGACATGGAGCGACACTTCCCCGACGGCTCCGGGGGACCCACTCATCCATCCCAGGATGCAGAAAGGGACCGCCGTTCCTTCCAGCCCCGCTTCCCTCCCTGCCTCTCGGGAGGGGACCCGACTCTCTCCGTGCCTCTTGGACCCAAACTTTTCCTGACTGCACCAGGAGGGGTTCGGTGCGGAGCCCCTCCTTCCAGAGGGCTGGAGGTGGCAGATGATGAAGGATAGGGGGTTGAAGCATTTCGCGTGAGGGTATTTTTCCGCAGCTGCATCCCGGCGAGACGGGCAAGGAGAAGAGCCCGACGTGGTGCAAAGTTTGGTGATGGAGGCTGGAGTCGACCCCCGGCTGCGCACGGTGCCCCCTTGCTCCCCGGGCCCATGGAGGACGAAGAGATGCGACAGTACCTGCCGTGTGGCACCGAGGGCCCCTCATTCTGGTCTGGGTGCCCAGCGGGCTGCTAAAAAATTTCAAATAATTACGTTTCGAAGCGTGCGGAAGGGAGATGCTGAGCTCTTTCCCTAAGCCAGGGTGGGGGCAATCCAGGCGGCCTCTGATTTTTTAGCCGCCTTCGGGGGGCAGAGAGGGGGTCGTTTGCGGGGAACGAGTTGCAGCGATCTCAAAAGCAAAGTAAGTGCATGGAAAACAAATCCAAAGCCACCAAAAGCGGCACCGAGCAGTCGAGAGCGGAGCAGAGAGGTGTCGGTCGGACCCCTCCGAGGGGTGCTGGGAGGACACGCACTTGTCCTCTTCCCTCTCAGCCACCCCTTTGATCAACAAGGTGCTGTTTTGGGGGGGTACTGGGCACATGGACAAGCGGTAGGCCTGCAGCCACCGGGCTGAGCTACTAATGCAAAGCAAGAACCCGTCTGTCGCCTGCCAGCAGCGGACGAAGCAAAAGAAAAAGCGCTCTCCTGTGTCGGGGAGACTGTCCGGGGGCTGCTTCCTGACCCCCTGGCCTCTGCTGGTCCTAGGGATCCTAAAAAAAGCGGGGTGCATTTAAAGTCCTGTCCCGCGCAGGCAGGAAAGGTGAGATGCAGACTTGGGGGGAACCACAGGGAATCCTGAACGGTTTGCGGAGCTTCGCTGTGACTGACACTGATACCTCTCACCCAGGAGCGGGATTCATATTTTCCCCTTTTTTTTCTTTCCTTTTTTTCTTTTCTTTTTTTTTCTCTCACTTTTTTTTTTCTTAAAATCTTGTTTCTGTAATTATAACACTAAAATCCTCGGCTGAGTTCTCAATAAAACCGGAATCCTGACATAAAATGCCACGCAGGAAAATAATGCGAGGGGACACAAGGGAGAGGAGGGAAGTCTCTAATTGGTTAAAATATGTTTAAATCACTTCATAAAACCCAAGCAAAGCGAAGCAAATAATCCACCTAGCAAAGCAAAGAAGCCGGGCGATTTAGAATCAGTGTAATTCGCTCCCCCTCCCGACCGGCTCCCCCCCAGCTCCTCGCAGTATTTGATATGATGAATAACCCAATATAGGCCTTTAAAAATAGGTCACTGCATAAAGAGACTCCCAGAGAGCTATAAAAAATGGGAAGAGGGCGCTTTAAGGAGAGGAGCCATTTGCTTCTTTTGTGTTTGTTTGGCACCTAGCGGGCTGGGAGCTGCTTCCTCCCGCCCCTCAAGGTGAGGAGGGAAAGTTAGGGCAGGATCCGGCCCCTGGCTCTGCTCCTGCCCCGCCGCGCCGCGGTGCTCCCACCTTCCGCCCCGTCCAGCCGTGTTCCGCGGGCCCCAAGGAGAATGCGTGGATGTGCCTCCGCGCAGGGTGGGGGGCAGACAGGTCACCCCCGGCTCCAGGCTCTGTCTCCGGCACTGAGAGGACTAGTGGCCAGCGTTAAAAATAATAATGAGCAGTTGTGTCCCGCTGAAGTCGCCCGAAGGATAGGGGGACAGCAAGCCCCCTCCCCATGCGCCCGAAGCCAAAGGCCTGGGGCTGGAAACCTTGCCCCTTCTCCCCGGACGGGATCACCCTCTACCCCCGCCGCCCACCGAGCCGCATCCCGGGAGCGCCAGCCCACCTCCTCCACAGCCCCTCCGCGGGCTCCCCAGCCTCCACACAGCGCGCTGGGAAACAGGAGCACGACAAATTCAGCGGAAACGGTCGGATTTTATTGGAAAGAAAAGGTCTGCCTTACCTGGAGCCAGTCTCTCCCTTCTTCCCCTCATTAAAAAAAAAAAAATTCAAACGGCTCTGGGTAGAGCCTAAGCGAGATATTTTAAATAAACTAGTACCCGAAATTAAGAGAAAGGAGAAATAACAGAAGAAAAAAAATATCTAGGTGGGGGGACACGGGGAAAAAATATATTGCCGGATATTTTCGTTTTGGTTTTTTTTCCCGCTTATTATTATTTTTCCACTGCACTGCATTATCCTGATGCAATAAAGGCTGGTTTGTAATGTAATTTAAAAATATATATGTCCAAACAAATAGCAGGGCCAGAATATGACAAGTGCATTCAGCATTATAATTCAACTGGGCTCCACCTCCATACCGCCTCCTAATTAATGGGTCTCCGAACTTGCAAAAGCCTGCATTGGACAGAGAGAGTGAGAGAGAGAGAGAGAGAGAGAGAGAGAGAGAGAGAGAGAGAGAGAGAGAGAGTGGGGGGGTGAAAAGTGTCATTGAAGATAATTGATTACCTCCCAATCAACAATAACTTGTTAGCAATAGTCAATTACCCCGTCTCTTCTAGCCTCTTTCCCCCTGGTCTGAGGTCTCGGTGCGAGGGCTGCTCTGCCCCTCGCCGAAGTCGTCTTTTTATTTTTTTCTCTTTTCCCTTTTTTTTTTTAAATTTATTTTTGGGGGTATTCACTTTTAGTGGGGGGAGGGTAGGGAAAGTGCTGCGATTTGGGGTGTTTCTTAAAATAGCAGCTGGGAAGAGGAAGAGAGAGGAGACAGCGAGCGAGCGGAGAGTAAGAGGGGAGAGAGAGAGAGAGAGAGAGAGAGAGAGAGAGAGAGAGAGAGAAGGGGGAGACCAAAAAAAAACCATCCCCGACCCAAAACCTTGGGACAAGAGGTGCAGCAGGACCTCATCTCGACGAGGGACCGCCGGCAGCCCCGCTCCTGCCCTGCCCGCCGTGGCTCTCCCCGGGAGGACCCGGGGCTCCTCGGCCGGAGTTGGAGGTGGGCTTCAACTTTTGTTCGCTGTCCCCGCCGCCGCCGCCCCGCGGAGCCGCCGGGGGCTTCTCCCCGCGGCAGAGCATCCTCGCGGCCGGTGGGGAAGGCAGCCCGGCGCGGCCCGGCCCCACCATGACTTCCAAAGAAGAAGCCAAGCCTTCCTCGGGGGAAGAACGGCGGCGGAGCCCCTTGGATCACCTCCCTCCGCCGGCCAACTCCAACAAGCCACTCACTCCCTTCAGCATCGAGGACATCCTGAACAAGCCCTCGGTGCGGAGGAGCTACACCCTCTGCGGGGCTGCCCACCTCCTCTCCGCCGCAGAGAAGCACCCCTCGGCCGGGCTGCCCCTTTCCGGCCGGGCGTTGCTCTCCCAG
This sequence comes from Dromococcyx pavoninus, assembly GCA_033558185.1. NCBI lineage: Eukaryota > Metazoa > Chordata > Aves > Cuculiformes > Neomorphidae > Dromococcyx > Dromococcyx pavoninus. Next base: position 424,552 of record JAUMJL010001031.1, read on the forward strand.
ACCTCGCCCCTCTGCGCCCTGGAAGAGCTGGCAAGCAAGACCTTCAAGGGGCTGGAGGTCAGCGTGCTGCAGGCGGCAGAAGGTAAGAGCCTCGTAGACTTGGGGATGGGTCCTCCTGGGGGTGGGTGCCCCATGGTTCGCGTGTGTTCCCCCTCTTTCCCATCTCCGGGTGGGATGCAGGGGTCCCGGGTTGTGCCCTCCTCCCGCAGCTCTCGCGGTGCGGGAGTGGTGGCCTCTGCCCGGCTCCCAGCGGGACGGGTGGGGATGGGGTCGGTGGAAAGTGGGGACACACATGGGGACGAGAGGCGACGGTGTGGCGGCTCGTCGGCAGGCAGGGACGGGATGACGATCTTCGGGCAGCGGCAGACGCCGAAGAAGCGTCGAAAGTCGCGGACGGCCTTCACCAACCACCAGATCTACGAGCTGGAGAAGAGATTCCTCTACCAAAAATACCTGTCCCCGGCCGACCGGGACCAGATCGCCCAGCAGCTAGGGCTCACCAACGCCCAGGTCATCACCTGGTTCCAGAACCGCCGCGCCAAGCTCAAGCGGGACCTAGAGGAGATGAAGGCAGACGTGGAATCGGCCAAAAAGCTCGGCCCCAATCCCGCCGTGGACATCGTGGCCCTGGCCGAGCTGGAGCCCAGCGGTGAGGCAAGGGGCAAGGCGCGACCCGGTTCCCCCCCTGCTGCCCGGGAGCCAGGCGCCCCCCCGGCCCGCCCCGCCTCGCCCCCCGCCGAGAGGCCCCGCAGCCGCCGGGACAGCGAGGACGAGGAAGACGACGAGGAGGAGGACGTGGAAATCGACGTGGATGACTGAGGGGCGGCCGGCGGGCCACCTGCCACCACAGCATTCCCTTCACCCACCCGACGGCTCCAAATTAGCACCCCCGGCCCTCACCCCGGCCGGAGCAATGAGCAATAGACCCCCCCACACCCCAGACACCCATCCCCAATTAATTTAGGGTAGACTCCATACCCCTCCGCCTGTCACATCTTCGGAATGGTGCAATTACGGACGGCTTCTGTATAAATATTTAAACGTATATATTGGATTTTTTCCCCGTATCCCCTTCTTTTTTGAGGTTTTGATTTTTTTAATAGCTACCAATGACGATTATTTTGTCTATAACCTTGGAATAAACTCGGCTTCCAACAGATGTTTGAGTAGGCAGTTGCTTTCAAAGACTTCCGAAACGAACCGCTTTAGAGGAGATTTAAGTTAGACTCAAAACGGCAAAGGCATAAATTAGCCACTTTTCTTTCCTTGCATGTTTCAGAGATGCACGAAGTAATTTTTTCCTTTTCAAAAATATTTTTTTCTTTCGCAATCTTGGGAACTTTGGGATGGGCTATAACGCAAGTTGAAAAATATATACTTTCTTTTTTTTCCTAGAGCATAGAGATTTGTCTCCAATGCAATTTCTGCCTCATTTTACCAATTAAAAGCTATTTTTACCATTTTCTGCTATCGTTGTGCTTTTATTAAAAAGCTGCCTTTCGTATTTTTTATATGAAGGTGGTAACAAAAAAAAACACGAAAATAAAAAATCCTAGAATTATTTTTTACTCTTTTTAGAATTTTTGCATGCAACATAAATAAAAAAGGACAAATCCCAAGATCGATACATTTAAATAGTACACTATAAATTTAAAAAATAATGTACAGATTTAAGACCTGATTTGTTCGAATTGTACAAATTTTAAAAGGCCTGCTATTTAAGTTCCGATAGGGACAATGTCGCTTTATTTACTGTCTCTTAGAATTGTACAGATAGCTCTTTTTTCCGACACAATAAAATCTTTACCATTTTAATAGACTTTTAACGTCCTTCTTTGTGAACGAAAAAAACACTTCGCTGGTCCGAGGTTGTGGCAGACTTTTTTCCCCGCAGGTATCTCCCATCCCGATCGCATTTAAAGTTCTTTTAACCGCAGTACCTGTGAGAAGATGACGGGGAAGGAGCAAGTCAGAGAGAATTTTATTACTTTATTGTTATTATTATATTTTTTTAAGGTAGAGGTTTAGCAGAGGGAGAAGTCGGCGGCTGGATGAGACTGAAGGTGCGGGAGATGTCACCGGCCCCCCGGCCTTCAGCAACCCTCTGCTTCCAGCAAGGCATATCCAGCCCGAAATTATAGTAGAAAGGGAGAGAATAAAAAATAAAATACAAAAAATTATTAAAAAAACGATCGAATGGGAATGAGCTGTCGCCGATTTGGACAAAAGGAATGGGGGGATCTGCCCTCCGCCAAACCCCTCTGCTGGGCAAAACCGCTCCCTTTGCGGCACCTACGAGGACACGAGGAGGAGAAAGATTTCACTTCCCCCCTTCCCTTTTATTTTTTCCTCCTCCCTCTTTATTTTGGTTTGTTGGGTTGGGGTGGGGTTTTTTGGCCAAAATTAAGGCTGTGGTGAATGTGTTTCACTTGGCAGCGTGACCTGCCTTTGGAGTTGAGCAACGTGTGTTTCTCCCTATTCTTTGCAAAATTTATGTGAGAAAGACAAATCTGGTGTACAGTGGCAGAACTCGGCGGAGAAGTGTCCAGATAAGACAGGGTTGGGTTGTGGGTTGGATTTTTTTCTTCTTTTTTTTTTGGTCCAGTTTCTCCGAGGCTAAATAAATCTTTCTCCTCTTTGAGAATGGATGGGGTTGTAATTTTTAGCGTAAAGCATGAAAACTGGGGACAAATGAGCCCTCTTCTCTGAAGTGACAAGCGACAATGGAGCATATACAGCCTCCTGCGGTTCGCCATGCTGAAACAAGCGTGCCCCTCCGCAGCAGAGAAGGCGAGCGCTTGGAGACCATATGGTTTTTGAATTTTCTTCACAATTTCCAGACAATTTGATGGATTAGGTTAACCCTCCCTTCCACTGTTTAACTCCACAACAATGGGAGCAGAGCTGTTCTGCCTTCGTCGGGGCATCTGTGCGCTTCTATTCTTCTCTCTTTCTCTCTTGGTATTTGGAACAAGCCTATGAATTACAATGAAATCCACGTTTCTTTATGATTATTTGGAAGAGCACTTGTTTTTCCGCCACCTCCCGTACCCACCTCGCCATTCCTTCTTTTTTGTTTGTTTTTTGGGGGTTTTGTTTTTGTTGTTATAATAGCTTTGACTTCTGTCCAGATCTCTCGGAAAGCCTTCAATCTTGTCCTTAAGTGTTTTTATGCTAAACAGGCAAATCGTAAATGCTGAGAAACTGTGACATTTATGTGAAGATCTAGTTAAAGGGCTTTATTTGTTTTCTTTTTCTGTTCGTTTTTTTTCCATTCCCTCTCCTCTTCCCCCTCCTCTCCTGCCCCCTCCCTCTCTTTTAATCTTTTGTCTTGGAATGGATTTAATGAGGCTGCAAACACTACACTTCAATATAACCAAGAAATAAAAAAAAAAAAGGAGGGGTGGTGAGGGTTGTTGGGTGTATGGAAAACAAGCTGGGAGTTAATTTGGATTTCTGATCTATTGACTCCTGTGCAAAGAGAAGAGATGCCGGGCCGCCTTGCACCCGTAGAAGTTTACCACACGTGGCTGGGGCGGGATGGTAAATAAAGCCTCCTCTCGAAGATTTGCAGTGTGTTAATTTGGCTCGCCCTCCCTGTTTCCAAATAGCTGGGATTTTGGTTATCTAATTTGCATATTGAAAAACAAAAGCTTTTTATTTTTTTAACTTAAAACCGAAGCGCGGGCTTGTGCCCCTCGTTTGTCATGCATTTTTAACCGCGCTGTTCCCTAGGATTACTTAGCTGGGTGGATTTATTGCTCTGGGTTAGCTCTCCCTCGAATTTTAGATACAATCCGGAATTGGCGCTTTTATTTTTCGCCTTACTTTGAATTTCTTCTCTCTTTCTCTCTGTTTTTCTCCCACAGCAGAATAAGGGACGCGATGACAGCGCTGATCGTGTCCTTTGGTCGCTCCGCTCCGGGGCCAGCGCTGCCTCGGAGATGGGGTGGGTTTATCCGGGCGACTCCCCGGGACTTGTTGGCCGGGGGCAGCCGGGGCAGAGACCTCCTTGCCTGGCCTTTTCCATGCCCCCCGTGCTTCCCACTTGCATTCACACGGAGGGCAGAGCTCGTCGGGTTTTCCTAGCCCCGGACAAACCCAGAGTATTTCGGAGCTCCCCGGCCCGGTGCTCCAGGGACCGATTGTCCGCGATTCCTACCGTGGGGAGGTGGGTATGGAGCAAAGGGAGACACTGGTACTTCCCAAACGAATCAGACGGAAAACGGTCCTGAATCAAGCGGGGAAGGTGAGATTCGTGACTGGAAAAAATAAAAGGTTAAACCTGGGCAAGGAGGGCCACGAAATAACCCCCAGCTCCTGGCCTGGGGAGGAGAAAAATCGCAATTTCGCAAAAGGGGGTGTGAGGGCGGGGGGACTTTTGTAGGATGGAGTTGGAGGCTTGGCTGTTCCCCCGCCGCCCGCCCCATCGGGGGGCTGCGGTGCCCGGATCCCGTTTCCCGCCCCCTCCCCTCCGCCCCGTCGGGGCGGGCGCAGCACGGTGGTTCCGTTCCTGACCCAGGCATTGCGATCCCCGGAGGGTCTCAAACCTGCCCGCACCACGCTGTTCCACCCCCGGCAGAAACCCCATTTCTCACACGCAGAAGCCGGTCCGCTCCCAACCCCATCCTTCATCCCCAAACCCGACACTGCCTTGTATTTCGTGTGGAGGTGGGAGAGGGAGGGGGTGCTTTCTGCTTGGAATTGCTACCCTTTGGGTTTTGGGGTATTTTATAACGCTTCTTTTTTCCTTTCTTTTTTTTTTTCGGGGAGGGAGGTGGAGGAGATCCATATTTGATCTTGTTCACTTCACACAGGGCTCCCAGACGGAGAATAAAGCCCCTTCCTGAATTATCCAACAGGGCTAAAGCAGGTTGAGTCAGTGAAATTCAGTTCCTTATTTTATGAGGTGTCAGGGCTGATGTCGAATATGGCAACGATAACTAATACTACAGTCTGAGGGACCAGAACGTGGTAATTAATCCCAAAGACTTAAGTGTATTTTAGTTCAGGAGAAAAAAAATCACTAATTCAATCGTCCGGAAAATTGAAGTTTGATGCATGAGTCTCTGCTGAAGGGAAAGGCTTTTTCTTCCCGATTCTGGGGTTGAGGAAGGAATCGCAGCCTCTCTTCTGCTCCCTGGAAAGGCACACCGGGACCAGCACACCGGGAGTTAGACACCAGGACTGGCACACCGGCACCGTGACACTGGGACTGGGACACAGGGAAAGGGACACCGGGAATGGGATACTGGGACTGTGACACCGAGACCGTGACACTGAGGACCGGGACACGGGGACCAGGGAAGGGGACACACAGGGCGCTCCCCCTGCACCCCCGTGCCCTTCCCGCTCGCCCCTCGCAGCGAGCACGACACATGCACGGCACATCGTGACTGTCCCCTCATGTCGCGACCCCGGTGGTGCTGGAGGCCGCCCGGCCCGGCCC